>VZRZ01003265.1:188619-388059 GCA_013398175.1 Climacteris rufus
CATAGTTTGTGTGTGCCTCTCTGTGCATTTGCACTCCTGTCAGCCCCAGGGGTGTCCGAGCAGAGCTGGGGGCTGCTGTGCTGCTGCAGGGAGGGGCTGGGGCTGAGGGACACTCTGCACCAGGGACTGGGGCACCTCCTGCTCAGGGCTGAGGCGCTGCAGGGCCTGGAGAGGCGGCTCCCTCCGGGAGACGGGCCATGGAGCCTTGGCAGCTGCGGTTCGGTGCCCGTGTGGGACGGGGATGGGAACAGCTGCGGTTCGGTGCCCGTGTGGGATGGGATGGGAGCAGCTGCGGTTCCGTGCCCGTGTGGGACGGGATGGGAGCAGCTGCGGTTCCGTGCCCGTGTGGGACGGGGATGGGAGCAGCCGTGGTTCGGTGTGGGACGGGATGGGAGCAGCTGCGGTTCGGTGCCCGTGTGGGACGGGATGGGAGCAGCTGCGGTTCGGTGTGGGACGGGGATGGGAGCAGCTGCGGTTCGGTGCCCGTGTGGGACGGGGATGGAGCTGGGCGCGCCCCACACGGGGCAGTGAGGCCATGGAGGCCGGAGAAGCCCCGGTTCCGTGCCTCACCTCAGGGCTGTCTCCCTGCCTTGTCCGGCTGCGAGCTGTGCCCACAGCGGCCCGGGGCAGCGGGAACAGGCCCGGCTCACCCTGCAGGGCTGGCCTGGAGCTGCCGCCCTCCGGCCCCTCGGCTGCCCCGGCAGGGCTGGGCTGGGGGCACAGCCGGCCCCGCTGCCCGCCTCAGCAGCTCCAGGGGACAGGCCCAGGGACACGAGGGCAAAGAGTGATGTGCTGCCATTGAAAGAAACGAGCATCAAATTGTAGCAAATAATTTGTATTCCTCAGGTATGTTTTACTTTCTCATGCTGTGACCTCTCTTCATTGCTGCCAAAAAGAAATTATTTTTCCATTTTTTTTCCCAGTGCTTCCATGCCAGGGTAATTCTCTGTTCTCTTGAAAGCTAATATATCCACTTTTCATATTAATATTTGTGAGAGTAATATTAGGAATGTTTTATTTCATTATCTCACAGCTGAGGACTGTAGTCACACTGGGTTATAAAGCAGCTAATTACAGTGTTAGTGACTTACAGTGTGCCATGCCTGCAGTGCAGTTTGTCAGAGTTTCTGAGAATTTCTAACAAGAAAATAGTTTGCAGAGAACTTTGTTGAGTCTAGTCTGAGAAATGTTGCATATGCAGCATCTTTGCAATGTTATACATCTCCTAATCAAAACTTTGTCACCTCTGAGGATATTTGCATTTCATGGAAAACTTGATAAATTCAGATTATTTGACATATGTACTTTTCCCTGTCCTTGCTTGTTAAATCAAAAATATTTAGGATACTGCAGAGTAACAGAATATTTGAATGCAGTGATCCCTTCTGCTACTCCTCCTCTGGGTTTGCAGTCATCACTACTCAATAATAATTGTGGAGTTGTGAAGCTATAATTAAAACTTCAGATGAGGAACAATGAATAAAAGGGACACCTTTGTCTCCTCTTCAGCCTTCATCAAAGTAATTGTCATTAATGATAAAGGAAAAAGGGAGAAATGCCCAATTCCTAAACATATGTGCAAGATTTTAACTGCAGTGTTTCCCAAAACTTGGTCTCTGGTTAGGAGGAACTTGTAACAGCAGCTTTGGTTTGGGATTTACAGAAAGCTCTCTGTGGGCAGCGTGGCATTGCATGGAGCATGCTTTCCATTTCAGACAAAAATCTATATTTTAGAGAGCACATGTGGCAATGGATTCAGTTACAGTGCCTGGATTAACCAATCCTGCAGAGGTCTGGAGCCCACTTATATGGGAGAACTTGGAGAGTTTTAGCATTTTGATAAAAATCTCTCTAGCCACTTACACAGGATACACACTGAAAGCAGCTCAGAGTATTTCACTGCCACTCAGGAAGTCCTGCTGATAACTTCAGGAGCCAGCAGCCAACTCTCACAGGCATGAGGCTGGAAATGGTTCCCTTGGAGCTCAGAAACTCCACGCTGTGCCCTCCCCCTGCTGCAAGGAATTACTGATCCCCTCTTGCTTTGATCCTGCTGGTTGTGGGTGCAAAGCACATCCCTGACACTGCACAGGAGACCAGACTGTGCTCAGCACAGGAATTCCCAATGTGTGTTGTGTCACTGTGTGTTCCTGAGGGAGCTCTGTTTTAGTGATGGAAATGGCTTTGGGCTCCCTGGTTGTCAGCCGTGTCACAGCTCTGCAGGCTGGAGGATCCATCAGACAGGGGGAGGTTCCAGCAGGCTCCCCCTCCTGCAGGCTGCCATCCCAAAGGGCCGGGCAGGGGCAGGGGCACAGGAGGGAAGTGGCTCCCCTTGGGTCACACAGCAGCCCAGGGGCTCTGCTTGGAATGAAATCCACACCTTTCAAGTGTCCATCTCTGACCTTGCTCACTCCAGACCTTCCCTGAGGTTCATGAGCTGAGCTTGTGTGTCAGAATTGTCTCTTTTTTACCATTAATGGATGTGCTCTTTATGGATCAGAAAACAAACACTTCTAGTGAAGAGTTAATGAACAGCAATATATGTGTTTCTTGCACAGACACACATATACATATTGATATCTCATATCCTTTTAAATAACACATACTTTATTTTTCACTCAAGAAAAAAGTCTTTTAGCATTAATAGGAAAAACATATTGGTTTTTTTTTCCCCCAAGTGATTACAGAAGATGGGTGAGCCTGGAGTGATTCTGTTTTATTGAATCTTCCCAGTACCTGTCAGCATTGGAGATGCCTGATTTAATCACTCAGAACTGGTTCCTGCAGAAATATTTGCATTGTGCATGTTTGAAGAATACCAGAGCCAGAACTAACTTTAAAAAGCTGTGCTTTGTGCTAGTTATAACATGTGAGTGAGATGTGTCCAGCCACCTCGACACAGTGGAAAGAGGAGGGTTTGTGAGTCCAAGGTTCTATATTCCAGCACATTCCATTTTATTAAACAAAACTGTACTTTCTGTCTACCCAGAAATGCCTCCCAGGAGATGCTGTAGAGAAAATCTGTAATTCAAAGTGACTGTTTTATGTTATTCTCTTTCAGCACTTTTTCTCCTTATAAATTGTCAGCAACCAATATATACTTTTTATTTTTCTCTGAATCATGTCAACTAACAAATCTTAATCTCTATCTGCAAATTAAAGGCAGAAGAAGTCAATTACAAATGCTTGGTTTACCTAAATTGAATTGTGCTGGCTCCTTTGATTGAGCTTAAAAAGTTATGTGGTTGGTGTTCCAAGACTATAAAACTCCTGAGTTGACTTCCATCATTAATATCTTCTGTTTCTGAATTATGAATTTTTTTTTTCTGCAAGTGCTCCAGTATTTAATCAAAACTTGCAGTTTCTGCAGACATTTAGTTGGCAGATTTGTTTCTTAGAGCATTCATGAGATGTAAATGCAAGAGAGGTGAGCACAGACTGCCTAAATGCAATTCAAGCTTCAAAAAAATATCACCAGACTCTCTTCCCCCTTTTCCTCCATAGTTTGCTGTTTGGGCTGAGAGCAGTGAAAGGCAAGAGCCTCAGCTGGTGTGTAGTGCTCACACCCAGCAAACCTGGAGTCACCGCTCCCTGAGGTGAGTGATGTTCAGTGCATTGCCTCAGCTGTGTCTGTACTCACCTGCAACGTTCTCAGAGTTCACAGCTTACAAATTCAGGCTCTGTTTGTTGGCTTGCAGAGAACCATTCCAGGGTTTGGTGTCCTCAATGCCTGAGATCCCTGGCACAGCCCGTGCTGGACACCAGCAGTGAGGGGCATTTTGAGAGCTGCCCTGCCCTGCCCTGCACTGCTCTGGCTCCACACATGCCTTTGTCTGTGCTCCTTGTTAACTTCATATTAGTTGAGACAGAGTAGCTTTATGCAGATAAACAAAATGAGAAAGGAAAGAGCTGCACTAAAGGGAATGGTTTTCTCCATTCTGGTTTTTTTTCAGTGCCTAAAGTACATTGAAATGTGAGGGAAGATGGTATAAAAGAATTCAGCATTAGAGGATTTCAGAGATAGTTCACCTAAAGGACCCTAAAAGTACAATTGTAAAGAGAGATGGTACAGTGCTAGATATACATAATGTAACATGCTTTTTTTGTTATAATTAACTGTAACCAGTTCTTACTTAAATCAGCCTGCTAGTCATAATTAGTCTGTACCTTAAATGTCTCAATTGATGCTGTAGAGCAGAAACAGTCTTTATATCAAAATAATAATGACAGTTATGTAGGAAAATAGCTCATACCCATTACAAGGAAGGATTCCATCCCTAGGAAGGATTCCCAGTTTCATACAGGTGTTTTATACCATTGGGGTGTGATGCAGGTTGGATTCATGCCAGGGGAACAGAGCACTGAAACTCTGCTCTCTGCAGACCTGTCAGTGAGGTTTGTTTTACACCTCCAGTTCTCCTGTGAGAGGAGCCTGGGCCACCTTTCTGCAGCATGGAAAGAGCACTTCCTTGCAGTCAAAATTGTTATTTCTCAGCATAAAATTACACACGAGCTTTCTGGTTGCCTCACTGTGTAATCCTTGCTGGGTACAGTTATTTTAGTGGCACAGTGTCTAATTTGGCTCTGTTCTCTCTATTCTTAGAACTCTGATATTTGTGGAAGGTGCAGGGGATATTGCAGATTGGTGTTAGTGCTGCTGCAGGAAGGAAGTTTGATGATGAGCTATATTATGTATGGCTCACTAGATAGTAGTAAACATTCTTCTTTGTTGCTGTGCTTGGGGATTATCAAAGGGTGTTGTGTTCCTAGTTAGAATTTTTTCTGGATTAATGAAACAGATCGCAGATCACTGCATAGCAACGTGCCTGAAGTCTGTGAAATGTTTTCTGAATAAGGATTGGATCAGGCCCATTGAGAATATAAAGTGCTGGAGAGAACACGGTGTTATTTTACAGACCCTGCGTTTGGTTGTTTTCTACAGCGGCCTCACAGCCTCTCTAATTAGAAACTCGAGGTTTCTTTAGTCTGCTCTGTTTCTTTCCTTCTGTCTAACAACACACCAGCAACATCCAAATCCTCCTTGCTGCTCAGACACTCCTGGCTGTCCTTGCCTTCAGGGCCGTCGTTCGGATATGGACTGGATATGGAATTAGGAATGCTGAAAGTTTCAGAGCTTCTCCAGGGAGTTATGGTCTGTGCATGTCCATGCTGGGGTTGTACATCAGTCTTTGGGGGGCTCAGCAAGGATGCCAGCTGGAGGCTCTCTCGTGTTGAGCCAAGGGCTGCCACCCGTTTATGCAATTTAAGTGTGAGAAGCCCAGGGAACGTTTCAGAGAGTTTCAGATGTCTACCAAAAACCCATGAGGTTCTGCAGCTTAACAGGTAATTTTATTTTGCACACAAATCCCATAAAAATGTGAGAAAAATGTGTATCTCACGGCCAAATATGAGAAGCCAGAGAATGAGTCTCCATCATGAGTCAGATCCCTTTCACAGATTCTGAATTCAGAGACAAAAATACTTGCTCTTCTGGAAGTCTCTGTACTTGTCTCTTCCCAATCAAAAGAATAGAAGCTGGGGCCAGGGGCCTGCTTGTGAGCTTTGAAATATCAGACTTTGCTGCCTGTGGCAAGTATTATGAATCTGTTAATAAAGTTATTTTAATGCCTGACAAATGATCCTTGCATAAAGTTCTTTTCAGTCACATTTCTTTGTCTGGAAGCTTTACTTGTCCTCTGGTTCTGGAGCATAATTATTCTGAAATTAGATCTCTAAGAGGAGCTCACACAAAAAGCTGTTATGAATGCATTGATTTGACCTTTTATTCTCATAGATTGTTAATATCTGATGCTGGTTTGACTCAGAATGTCTTGAATAGTTACTCTTCCCAAAAACTGGGAAACCCCAGATCCTCTTGCACACAACCCTCCAGAGTTTGCATTTCTCAAATGTGAGGGTTGCTGCTTCTTATACTTGGTCCTGAGAAGGTTCAAGTCTCTTAAAAATGTTCTCGTGCTTATAACACGAGTAACAAATGTGGGGTTTTATGCGAAGGTGCCTGTGTGGGGAGGAGGCACTAGGGAATCTCAGTGCCATTTGTGTTCCACTGTTAAAATGATGACTGAATTGAAGTGCCTTATTCATGAAGATTTGGGCTGAGTCAGATTGTGAGCGATCCTCCTGCAGTGCCAAGACAAACATGAATTTACCTTGTACCCTCCATTGTCTGTGCTGCCCAGTGAGGCTGCTTTGCTGTTGAGATGAGGAGGCTTGAAGTGTGTGATTCATGAGAGTGTTGCAATTGATGAGATGCTGAAGCTGTGCATAGGTCACATAATTATATTCCAGCTCACAGCATGTAAATCCAGATGGTTATTCCAGAGCCTCACATTTTTGCATCAGGGTAAAGGTGAAACAACTTCATTAAAATTATTCTTCCACTTGCGTCTTCTATTACCTTTTGCTTTTTCTTTTTTCCTGGTTTAAGCTCCTGGGCTACATAAGCGTATCCAGTGTATTATCTTCCTTCAGGGATGAAGGATAATGGGATATTAAAGGAAGCCCAGGTTCTCCAAACATCTTAGGTTTGCTGATAGAGGTTGGGTGTATTTTATGTGCTGTTACAGCAAGAAACATGAGCTGCTGTAGGGAATGTGTTTGTCTCCATGGTCCTAACCAGTGCATTTCTTTAAATTTTATAAAAATTTCATTCCTGTTCCAATACAGGCAGAATTTCAAATTGAAAAACTGTAGGTCACATTTGAATAATTGCCCTGCTTGCTCTGTACCTAAAGCTGAATTGTGATCGTGCTTCCATCATAGTCTTGGGAAGTGAAAATCTTTTGAGGTATTAACCAATGGAACAGTCCTTATTCAATTTAAAAAGTAGGCTTGTTTTGCTAATTTAATTTCTTATTTTAAACAAGATTTTCAACTTATTCCTGAGCATAGCAGAAAGAAACAATGAAATTTGTATCTATGATAGTTCAAACCGGTTACCAAGGTCTCTACAGCCTAGAGTGCTTCCAGAGCTTTGCAAGGAAGAAGTTAGAACTGCTGTTAGTGGCATAATTTGGGTCTGACCTTACATCAGAGCAAAAATGTGTGATTTAGTCTTGATTTAGTATTCTATTTTATTCCATTGATAATTTACTACTTATGTTTCCTTGTTTTGTTTTTTGGGTTTTTTTTTTGTTTGCTTGTTGGTTTTTGTTGTTGTTGTTTTGGTGTTTTTTTTTTACTGTAATGAGTTTGCTGACAGCAGTTGATAGGATGGATGAAAATCCAGGGCTATATCATAATTTAGATCTGGTCAGTTGGCATAGCTGCATTTTGCAGCAGCTGGGGTTCTGCCTTTCCATTTGGAACAAGTTTTATACCCTGGTCCTCTTTTTCTATTTGGACACAAACCACCGAAACTGGCACAGAGTTTCCCTCCCTTTTCTATTTCTGTTTTCCTTAATTTCTAAACTTACTGGAGGAGACAGCATCCTTTCTCTTTCCAGAATGAACCTGGCAAATAATTTATAAATAAACAAAGAAATAACAGTACTGGAGTACAAGAAAAGGAATGCTATCCATTATTTATAGACATAATTAAATAGAATCCCATGTCATTTGAAAGTACAAAGCCAAAACTTTACCGTGGGTGTATTATGTACATAAATGCTGAAGCACTTTGTGGTGGTCTTATATGAGAATACTGCTTCCATTTTCTCTCCAGAAATTGCATTTTGTTTCATCAGACAGCTCTCAGTTTGCAGCTGTAGCTGCACACAATGCAATTGCTACTCAGGTTTGTCAGAAATTCAGCAATTAATGGCCAGGGGGTTGCTTTGTTGGGTTTTTTTGTGTGTCATTATCCTGCAGTGCATCTGATATTGGATGGCAATAGTGCCATGCAGGCAAACAGGGCGGCTCCAACCCAGTGACACTCATGACCTCTCCGTGGGGCACGTGGGAGGCTTTGCTGCCTTGGAACTCCCTGTTTATTTCATGGAATGCAGAAACTTGAGTATTAACCATGCTTGCTCAATTAAGTTATTGAACCACTTGTTGAAATCCTCCTCCACTATGTTGTTAAATCCCCTGGTGAGGGTTGAAGCTGCTAATGCAGACACAGGAGAATATTTTTGTTTGTTTCAGTTTTGGCATTGCTATGAAATATGTCACATTATTTTTATGTAGTTCTCCTTTTCTCTTTAATCCAGGTTTTTATGTTGTGCTATGTTGCCCAGCACAATAATACTGTCATTTCATACATAGGAGAAATGGGGACAAAACCAAATTAATTGAGTTGTCTTAACTGAACAAGGAGATGCTTAGAGTTAGAACATAAAGAGCTGAACTAGGAGCTCTTAATGTGGTGTGCAAAATTCTGCTGTGCTCCCAAGTGAATAGGTTAGTGGGTTTATGAACTATTCTTTTTGTTTCACCCGGCTGTTTGCTGTGAGCTTCAGCTATTCAGCTCTCTGCAGGATAATGCAGTGTGGAGCACGTGGAAAATCATTTTGCTTTGAGGTGCCACTCAGTTTACCTGATTCCCATGGAGCTCCTGCCAAGCTGGGCTGAAGGTGTTGAGTCCTTGCCAAGCGTGGCTCTGGTTCTGAGGGGAGGCTGTGTCCAAAAGCGTGTCCTGGCTTTGGGAACAGGGGCTGCCACGGAGGGGAGCCCTGCAGGGCTCAGCCCAGCATGGAAAACGCCCAGCAAAGCCCTCAACCAGCCCTGGAACCGAGCTGGGGGAGCTGCTGTGCCAGAGCACTGAGAGAAACGCCAGCTGCCCAAGCTGCTGCTCTCTCTCTGTTCCAGGCGGGATCCCCTTTCTAGAAATTTCCAATTATATCCCTAAATCTCTTCCCAGTGTACTTGAGGTGATGGGAAAATAAGGGAACTCACTGTACTACACAGTAGATTAGAATTTTGAACCCTGTAGGTACATATTTAAAATATAAAAACATACTTCAGACAAGTTCAGTGATGATTTTGACTTTCTAAATTCACCACATTCTGCTTAGAACTATCGCTTCCAAGAAGAAAGAAAATTTTTCTTTCTACCAAGGAAATATATGTAATCAGTATTTGTATTGCACAGCAATCATCAAAATCCAAGGGTTTTGCCAGAAATACACCTCGGAATTCAGTGAGATCTGTCAGGGAAATGAAATTCAGCAGTGAGTTGCCCAAAGGAAACCACAAACTACCACAAGGTTTTATGTCTGTGAGTCTCCTCGGTTCTGGAGCAAAGGCATAACAAGGTACATATTTCACTCTCCTGTTTTGAATGTTTTTCCTCTGTCCAGGCCAACTTTCCCCTGGCTTGGCAGGGACACTCGGCCCCGTTACGAGCGCTGGCTTGTCACCCACACCCTGATCCAAATGTCTTGGCTCACTCCTGTCAGACCTTACCAGAACAGATGCAACAAAGGCTGCACTCCCTTCCTAATGGTGTGGTTGTGGGTGACCTTTGGTTTGCAAACCACGCAGAGAAGTCCCACATTTCCCTGGTGTGCCGGACATACCTGTGGCTCCCACAAGGAGCACACACAGCAGATCCATGTGCCTGGAAAGCTCTGGACGTGGACTCTGTGTGATGAGCTGGTCAGGCTTTCTGCACTGACCTTTCTCCCCATCCAGGGCATCTGTGTGAGGGCACAGCTCTAGATGTTCCAGTGATTTGCCTGGCTGAGGTGTGGGATGTCAAGACATTGTGAACCAGTGCCCCAAATCATCTTTTTCCATCCAGTCAGGATTTCTGGGTGGAAAGGAGGAGTATGCCTACCCATCCATGGCTGTGGTGGAGTTGTTCTTAGAGATGACCCATCCTAAAGCCAGAAGAAGCAATGACTGCAGCTCAGCAGGGCAGGGCAGAGCAGTTTGTTTGTTGGAGAGGAGAGGGAATGGCTGGAAGAAGCAAAGCAAGCGTGGCATTCTAATGCTAGATTTTATCAAATTGTAAAGTTTAATTGCTTATACTTTTGGTACCCAGGTTAATCTTCACAAGATATGCGTTAAAAATTATTTATTAAAATAAGACCCATTACTGTGATTATCAGATAGGTTTTTAATTAAATCCAAAGTTGCATCAGTAGAAATTTTACTTATATTATCTCAAAATGTTTGGGCTTGTTCATCTTTCTCAGCTTCACTCCTCTTCTACAAAGATCATGAACTCGGCTTAATTAGAAGGAGTAGTTATAATGTCAGAGCAAATTAATTTCAGTCAAGGATAGCGTCCCTCTGAGGATGCCAGTGCCCACCTGTGGCTGGGCAATCCTGGCTCTGGAGCTGAGGAACTCTCATTAATGTGGGATGAGTTTCTCCTCTGGATCCACGGCAGGAGGGGCACGGGACCAGCGCTGGGACTGCCACAGCCCTGCAGGGCAGCACTCAAGGGGCATTTCCAGCACCTTTCCCTGCATCTCCACAGTTTCCTGACTTTAAAAGAGGGGATTTAAAGCTCTGGAACCAGGTTTGTATGCAAGGCTTCTCCCAGGTAGCTGGACTGCTGTCTCTCAGGAATGCCTCAGTAATATATTCAGTTTGCAAGTAGAAAAGACTTCAGCTTTTTAGCTACTCCCTTTTTAGCTACTCTTCAACAGAGCTAGGCTGAGATTCTCAGTTGTGTAAGCAGATCAGTTGATCTGAGTATTCATTTTTACTTCAGTCTCTTTTAGGTCCCAAGCACAAGAAACTGGCTTTTTTTTTTTCTTCCATGGATTTCACTCAATGTTAGCTTTAAATGTCTGCCTTTATTTTTTTTAATTGAATGCCTTTCTTTTTAATGCTGCTACACTAATTTTGTATGTAAAATAGCAGAGCAATTTCACATCCCAAAAGGAATTTATTTGCATAAAAATAAACACAGTAACTTTTTCTAGGTGTTAAAACATAAAATAAAAAGATAAGTTAATAGTAAATCATTGCTTAAAAATGCATTTTATCCCGAAATTCTGGGCTCCTCAATGTTCTTAAGAGGTGGTAATGAGCTGAATTCATTGGTTAAATTAAAATGTTTTTTCTCATATTCAGTAAATGCAGTGTGTGTGCAATTGAACAAAAATAAAATTGAAATTTACATTTTCATCAAATGAATAACCACATGCTGAGGATTGCTTGACTGCAATTTATGATTATGCAAATGAAACAGGTTTTGCAACTCGGATATGTACAATAAATGGGAGTTCCATTATTATGTATCAAAAAGCCATTAACCTTGAAAATTATATACAATTGACATGAACATTTCTAAAGTACATCTAAAACCTGCTAATGTTCTCCCTCTCCTCCCATATGTATAGGTACTGTATATTAAATTTAGCAAAATAATTCAGAGTGAATAATTAAATGAGCTCTGCCACAGTTTTGTTTGTGAACTATCTGTAACAACTTGCTGGGTTCTTTATGCATTATTGAAATCAGGAACTACTGCTGATTAATTCCTCATCTGCTGACAAGAACATGAGTTCCAAGAGCTGCTCATAACCAGAATTTGCTGTTCAAAGTCCTGGCGAGGGAGCGGAGAGGGAGTGCTGGGTCTTGTGGCAGCTTCTCAGATTACAGGTTTCTTTGTTGGAGATGCTCATCTTTCTGCTGCCTGGGAATTTTTGGCACTTGAGGGCTCTAAATCAGATTCTACTTTTTTTCAGTGATGAAACCACCAGCACTGGGAGGGAGAACAAAATGGGGCTGTCTCGGGGCTGCCAGTTCTGCCTCTGCCTTGGGACAGGCAAGGCAGAGCAAGGAGCCTGTAAGCTTACAGCTTTGAGACATTTTCCCATTATTTCATGGAAGATGGTCCCTCTCTTAGTGGATTTTTGTCTTATGGACAGGACCCTGCTCACTCCAACCATGGGACAGGCAAAGGGGGGATGTTGGCAGTGCCGCCCCAGTCCCGGCTCAGGTTTGGCAGCTGCTGCTGTGCTCAGGTCCTGTCTGCCCCTCCAGGTGCTGCATTCTTCATCCAGCACCGTTATCAGGACGTCTCTGAGGCTCCCAGTGCCCTGCTGTGGATTGCCAGTTGATGCCAAAAAATACACCTCACAAAATGGTCAAAAAATTATAATGTCTCTGTAAGCTGGTTCTCAAGTGGTACTCAAAGCTGGCCTCTTCTTTCAGTGACTTTTTAATGGCTGTGTGGAAGTGTTTCAGTTATATCTCTATGCCAGTTATATGGAAGGGTTTGACATGCTGAGCTTTTTGCCACAGGAGGTGTTCACATGATGGCACACAACGTGTAAGGTACCAAGAGCTGTTGGAAGGAGATTGTCTTATGCCTGTTATCCACAATATTTAATTTTCAATAATTTCTGACATTCCTTTTCCTCACATGCCCAGAGCTATCAGAGCTTTTATTGCAAATATATCAAAATAATACTAAACATGGCCCTCATCATCCCAAATCAAGGGCTTCTTTAGTTGCTCTTTTCTTCCCTCGTCTCTGTAAGAAAGTGAATGTATTTCCTTGTCCAGGCCTCACTTTTAGAGTGGAGTTTACATCTAAACCACTGCCAAAAAAATGTTAGCATGGAGCATAGCAATGAAATAAAATACAGATTAAAGTAGATGGAAGTGTCAGGGACGGGAAGGAGGACAGGAGGAGCTGGGAATCTGTGTATGTTCAGTTGAGTGTAAGGCTGGATACTGATCTTTAGAGAATTCTAAAGTAGAAAATTGAGAGTACAAGTGACTCCATTGGGCAAGCAGATAAGCAATGTTGTAGACTTGGAAAAAACCTGCAGCAGAAAGAGGTATATGGATATTTAATTGTATTTTTTCAATGTTCATTCTGTCCAAAGGAAATAGTCTTGCAAATAGTCTACAGCAGCCCAAACTCCCAAGAACTGCTTTTGGCTGTACCCTTAAATGCTCCTCTATATTCAAGTAAAAAAGGGGGATCTTGTGTTACTTTTGAATGAGAAAATGACAGCCAGAGCACGTAAGTATTGCAGGGGAATATTAAAATGGAGTTCTCCAAACTTTCCCCCAAAATGGGGGAATGTGTTTGAACTGTAGAGCTTGACCTGATGGACTTCAGATGGGAGATGCAGGTGCACCCTGTAGGGTGAGAAAAGCTTTTGTTTTTTTTAACTTTGAGGGAGTTAAATGTTTTTATCCTATATGAAGAGCTGAATTAGACAATGTTAAAATACATTTAAAGGTTGGTTTGGTTTTTCCCCCCCTGACAATATATTTGCTGTCCATTGCAGTGCTGCAGTGCCATTCAGTAACTCTTCCTGGGGTGAGCCCTTGGGTGCCATCAGGCTTCCCAGGTGGAATGGCCCATGGAAAAAGTCTTTTCCTCCCATTCCTTCTTCCAGCACCAGGATGCAGCTGACAGCTACTGGTGCGACACTGTTTACTTGGAAACACAAAAGAAAGTGGGTGTTTGCTCACACTGTTGTTGCTTTCATTACAAACTATGGAGACATCTTTGAAAAACAACATTATTTTCTGTACTTTCTAACTCCTGCAAAGATCTGTCACAGAATAGATTATGACTGAGCATTTCATGTGCTGTTCTTGCTAAGTTTGCCAGGGAACAGCAGAAAGCTAGATCTGTGTCTTATTTTTCATAACTTTCTGTAAACACTCTCGGAATTAATCTCAGGAAATACCAGAAATGCTAATATCTACTCTTTGTGTGTGCTCACAGAACAGATTTAGGACACTTATTTGAAGAATACATATAAAGCCAGCATTTGCCATAAGTTAAAAGCATCCTTTTTGACATCCCTGGAACACATTTCTCCAAGTACTGAGCAGTGATTGAACTTTTAATTCCACAAATGTGTCTGGATATGTTCAAACAAAGCAGTGCAGAAAACCACAGCTTCCCCTGCGTGTCCAGGTGCTGTCCCAGAACTTGTGTGAGAACAGGGGAGGCCCAGCAGTCAGGGACAGCCTCCCAAACCTGCCCTAACACCTCCCAAAGTCTCCTCAAATAGGATATTTCTGACATGAGCTGCCTGCTGTGGTGTTCACCCTCTCTTTCTGGAGTGTAGCAGGCAGCAGTGACTTAGGTACAATTCCTTAATTTAGAGTATCACAGGTTGGTGAGGCTGATACCCTGTTAGAAACAAGGTCTTGTTTTCCTTTGCTGGCAAATACACTCAAGGGTTTATTCAGGGCTCCTGTAAATTAGGAGAAGGAACTTTTTTTAACCTGAGAACGTAGATGCTGAAGCAGAAAATGGCAGCTGTAAAGTAGTCTTGCTTGGTGCTTTCCTTATAAAATGAGGAGCCTTATTAAAACACAAAAATGAATTAAAAACCCTTCCACGAGGTACAGGACTGTGAAGAGTTTTTATTATCTGTAACTCTTCAGCCACTAGATGGTGGGAAAGTTGCAATATGAGAGGACTCAGGGACCTGATCTGCCCTCCCAGGGTTAACCCCAGCAGGTAGGAGGGAACACAGCACTCCTTAAATTGTTGTGAAATTTCCCCATGAGGTGGCATCTGGATTGTGGCACTGCTTGTACATCTCTATCCAGATCAACTTTGTGCTGGAGAAGCTTGTCCGTGTTACCAGGGCAGCTTTAGTTGCAAATTTCAGTGAAGAAACCAAAAAAAAAATTATCAAGAGGCGAGTTCCTGCTAAATTCAAACTGACCACAGACACAGTGCTGGCAGTGCCTGTTTTAAAGCTGACTCTGGTGTGCTGGATTTCTGCAAAGCTCTGTGTCATTAAATAACTCAGAGAATCCCTAGAACACTTAAATACAAAGTGCACTGAGTAATTTTTCTCTCAGTTGCTTCCATGGCTAGACAGTGTGAAGAGGAGGTGTGCAACATTCCCCCAAAACATAGTAAGCACAAGGGTGAATCTTTCTTTCACAGTGCTCTGGAATTTGCTGAGCTTCTTTTTTTTTTTTTTTTTGGTGTGTGTGGACATTTGAGGAAGAAATGGTTTGATTTGAAAATCTCCGTAACAGGTTTATTACTCCCTGCTCTGCTCTGAAGGACAGCTCCATAAATACTTCTGTGTCTGGGATCCCTCGCCAGGATCTCTGCTGGAGTGTCAGATTCGTCACCTCCCTTTCTGATCTTGGAAATAAATTGAAGTCCCAGCTTCCAATGCAAATGGCTGTGATAGCAGCCCTTAATGGCTGAGGTAACTCCAGAGCAGGCTTTAGGAGCATCAGATGATGACAATGCCTTTGATTTATGTGCCACCTTTCATTCCCAGCGATCTCAAAGCACCTATAATTTCTGGCAAACCTGTGCTGAGTTAATGGGTTATTTCAGAGTCTATTCAGCAATAACTGTTAAGTGCTCAGAAGGAAGACTGATTGATGGGTGAGATGGCCCAGAACTTTAATTATCTTAATGAACAACTTTTTGAACTTAACAGAAAGTCCAGCACTAACACAAGTGGAGCTGTGAACTTTAATTCCACCACTCATTCCATTAAACCCCGAGCTCAGTGGTAATTTCAAGCCTTGACTCTTGTTCTGTGTGTGTTTTTCCCAGGAGTCCATCGAGGCACTGCTGACACAGAACCACTTCTGCTCTGGAACTTCCCACAGCCACGGAGAGCTCCGGGACCCTGGTGACAAACAGCTCCCCACCCCGAGGAAGCTGCTAAGAAAATTTGATATGCAATAATTTGAGTTTACCAGGAGGCTGGAAACAAATATTTAAAGTATTTGGAGTAGTTCTGGGAGAATTATTAGCAAGCAGATATTAAAGACTCTGCTTTGACACCTGCTCTGTTATTTTGCCTATGACAGAAAACAGAAGTGGTAAATAACTGAACCAGGGCAACAGGCAGGAGGAAAACAGCATGCAAGGCAAACAGATTGCTGTTGAGAAGATGGTTTGGGGATTATTTTAGTGTGAAAGTTCTTTTTAAATTATCAATTGTGATCACACATACATTGTCTATGTCATCTACACCTCCTTGTACTCTTCTTATGACTCTCTGTTATTGTACTTTTAAACCTTAATCATTTTTCCACAGAAATGAAAATTGTTATTAGCATCTGTTGTGTCTGCATAATTACTGTGCCTGTTAAAAGGCTTATTTCTATTATTTCCAGATCCTTTCCACAAATCCTTACATTGGTAATTAGTATATCTTACAAATACTGGTGGTATGAAAAGGATCATAAATTTTCAGCGTAAACCAACAGTTTCCTTCCGATGACTAATACTAGAGGGGGTACCATAAAAATAATAATAATTTTAGAAAAAAACAATAACTCCAAGCTGTGTTTTACTGTATGTGTTGCCAAGGAGATCCAGCTTTGTGAACGACTTTAGGACCTGGACTCCTTGTACCAGCTACAGCAGAAATGTCAAGAACGTGATAAATTTTTTGGTTAGAAAAAAATTTCATATGTGCAAATATAGCCTGTTACATCGGTATTTTCACCCCTGGAGATTGAGGAGGGGTCAGAGAAGGCAGCTGAGGGTGGGGGCTTGTGCCAGGAGCTCTTTTCAAGCAATAGAGAGTGGAGTTGTGGAGAGTGATGTGGAGGTGAAGTCATAGAGTGTGGCTTTCTGGGATTGTACTCCTCCTCTTTTCCCTGGGCACATGGTGAGTAGCAAGTGGACACATCCCCAGAGTGGGCTTTACACAAACATGGTCACATCCATTGTTCCATGAGGCATTACAAACCTGGGGCCATGGCTGGAACGCTTTGGGAAATGCCCAGAGCTGCTCCTGGGTTCCCCCTTGGCACTCAAGGCTGAGGACAAGAGGGTGCAGGGCTGACACAGGTCTGGGTGCAACAATCCTCCTCCCTCAGGGAATGAACTGTGAGGGCCTGCAGCTCTCTGTGTGCACAGCCTCTCCCTTTTGTCTGTCACAGATCTCCCCAAACCCATCCAAGGGATGTGCTTGCATTCCCAGACTGAGTGGTGATGTGTATCCTGGACAGATGTTTGCTGCTCTTTCAGCTTCTGCCAGCAGAAAGAAGCTTAACTGCCTCTTACCTTTATTCCCAAGGAAAAATGGCTTCACAGTTTTGAAGCCCCTTTCAGCCAGGTTCAACCAGTCTCACCATGTTTCCCTCAAAAACCTGATGTGGTCATATCCGAGGAGTTAAGGAATGCTTCGGAGCCTTTCCATTCTCTCCACCCCTCTCAGCTCCCACCCCTACTGGTCCAATTCCCCACATCCCAAAGAGGTGGTTGTAAATCCATGGTTTCACTGGGGCAGGACAAACCTCTGGTACCTGGAGCTGCAGGAGGTGGAAAAGAGAGATTTGAGCATCACCAGGAGCTGCACAAGGCAGCAAAAACCAGTGTCAGGTAGCTGGTGTCAGACTTGGGCTCCATCGGCTTTGGACTATGGGCTTCAGGCTTCAGAGCTCTCATTTCCCTGCAACTTCAGATGTTCAAAAGCAGCTTTGGTGACAGATCTCTCAGTGCAGATCACTCTGTCATGTGCCTGGTGCTGTTTGCCATCTCTTGTTGGTGTCTGCAGGCACAAATCTGTGGTCTGTCCTTTCGGTTGCATGTGACATTTCCCTCTCCTCCTTAGCTCAGAGCTAAAGGATCTTGCTGCACTGGGCAAATGTCCTTTTCGAAAATTAATTTTACCTACCCCATGTGATCACAATGATCTCATTCTGTAAGTGGCTGGGCTGTGTGAAAGAAGTTTGAGAGAGACAAAAAAAAAAGCAGTTTCTGGAAGAACTGTTAAAAGATATCAATTTTTCACAACTATAATAGAAGCTCATAATTAATTTAAATGGAATTTGTTTTCCATAACATAGATTTTTGGGTGTAAAGTACGTCCTTTGAGAGAGGCAAGAGAAAACAACCTCTGTTATTTTTGATTACCTTTGTGTTTTGCTTTTTATTCATTATGTTAATTTTATGCTAATAACCTTCTTACATTAAGGTTCACTTTATACAGCATAAACTGACAAATAGAGCAATATTTATCAAGCATAAATATTAAAAACACTATAAAGACTTCTAGGCTTCTAATTATTATGCTAATATATCTCTAAATTATTCTTGTATTACCACCCTACAGTTCACTGTGGAACATGACACAAAACTGGTAAAAATACCAAAATTCTATTTCTTAATGCTATTAATTAGTCACATAGGAAGGCTGTCTATGAATTAAAAAAGCACCAGTTACAGCATTGTGGATGTGAAGTTACAGAATTCATTTCTTCTGCTGAGCTGTTGAGCCTTTGTTTATATTATCATCAATACTAAGGAAATCCAAAGTGCTTTTTTTTTTGTTTTTAAAGTACAGGAAATCCTAATATATTGGATGGAAATTCCCCTATTGAGGCCAAATCTCAGTATTTCTTTTCAGAGCAGTGTATTTATGGAAGTCACTGAGGCTGTTCAGGTGGTGCAAGGGTGTGAGTTTTGTCCTCTCCTGCTTGGGTGTTCCATCCCCAGGGTCAGATGGGCCCCAGATCTCAGACACCACGTTCACTCTGGTGCTGTTATGGTTGGGGCAAAATCCCTCCAGTGTGTGGAAAGACTAATTTTCTCTTCTTTTTCCACCCAAATATGTGACTCTTTTTCAGAAATTCTGGTTTTTAATAAACATTCCTTGGGTTTTATATTGGTTTTATTTATTTGTTTTGTTTTGTTTTGTTTTCAAGCTTTCTTAAATGCGGGCACTAGAGATAGTAACAAAAATGCTTTTATAGCAGCTGATTTTTCAGTTAACTCCTTACTTCTCCCATCTGCAATGGAATAGGCTTGCTGTTAAAAGGATCCTTAATTCTCGACAGCTGAATTCACTGTATGTCTCTTTGTGGAAGTCATTAACAACTGCAATAATGGTGGTCTAAAGGCATGAATTGAGTGTCCCAAGCACAGAGCTGGCTCCCTCCCGGGGAGGCTCCATACCTGGGAGCTGTGGGCAGTCACTGCTCTGTGCAGAACAGCTTTGATTCTCTCTAAAAGCCTCTGCCAGTCGCTCTCTGTTGGGGCACTGTGTGCAGTGCATTATTATTAAGTGCCTTTTTAAAATGGAAACAAATTATTCTGCTGGGATATAATGCTCTTGCACAGACAGCTGCTCAGCTGACAATCATGTCTTTAAAATGATATTGTAGTCCAGAATCGGTGCTGTAAAGGAGGGCAGGGCAGAGATGGTGTTTCATCAGAGAAGAGGTGGAATTGCACAGAGCAGCAGCACTGCCAAACAGCTCAGGGCTGAGAGGGATGGTGCTGCAGCAGTGAGGGCTGGAAGGGGCCAGGCTGAGCCTGGGTTACAGAATTGATGGGAGGAGGTGGAAAGGAAGCGCCCTGGAAGTGCCAGAGGCTGCAAAGCTGCCCTGGGGCTCACCTGTGCCTGAGCAAGCACAGGGAGCAGCGTTGGGGACACAGAGCCTGGGGACAGAGTGTTTGGGGACACAGCTCCCTGCCTCACCCTGGGCAGGGCACGAGGGTCTGAGGGATGAAGGTGCCTTCAGACAAAGAACTGCCTGTGTGTGGTGCAATCTAGAAAGAGAAATATAGAAGGAAGTGTAGCCAGATGTATTGCTCAGCTGCTTCTACATTGCTTATTTTAGCTGTTTCATGCTGATAGTTTGAACATGCAATCAAGTGTTCTGGTGAAAAGGGTTTTTTAAAATTTTTTAAATACCTATTTTTGACCTGTGTTAGACTCCAAATTAACTCCACTTTATTGGTTTTGATGTTACAACCACCAATTAAGTGTTTAACAAGAAAATATTCCTGCTGGAAACATTCAATATCAATTCTAGTAACTAGCTGCAGTGGGAAATCTTGGTTTCTCTGCAGAGAACCAGTTTTTTGTCTCACCCAGCCGGGTATTGATTCCTGTATCCATCAGGGGAAGCCACCCTGACCTTCCCTCTCCAAAGGCTCAGCATCTCTCCTTGGCCCTGTTTATAATGAACAGAGTCATGAGGCACCAGGCACATCCCAACCCTTGGAGTGCTGCTGCCCCAGGCCCACAGTGACATGAGAAATTTGTATAAATCTGCCTCAAATCAAGAGGGATCAAGACTTTTCAAGTGGGCTGAGCATTCATTTTGGACATATTTTCCTTTACTTACAAACCACAGCATGGAAGGGTTCCCTTTTCAGGAGGGGTCTTTACCACCACTGTGGTTTTTAGCATCATTTTTGTGCTACTTAAAAGTCCACCTGGTTGCTGGAGCTTGGGAGACAGGCATAATTCCACAGGTAGCAGACAAACATCCTACAACACTGCAACAACATGATGGAGAGAGAGGATTAAGGTCATTTGTCTCATAGTGAATCTGGTGTGTTTTATAAATATATTGAGGAAGCTGAAGTTTTTCCAACCTGAAATAATGTGTGCAAAACTAAATAAACTCTGTCTATGTGTGTGTGAGAGAGAGGGAGGAAAAAAAATGGGATATTTTCTCTCTTTTTACTTTTTGCAACAGTCAGCCACACAGAACAAAACAACCCATAGCACAGAGTAATTGTGAAATCAATCAGTAACCCAACAATCCTGAGCTCTGGAGTAACCTCCTAGGAAGGAAAAAAAGAAAGAAGAACACAATATATTAAATACAAATCCTAAAAGATAGGTAATGTGCCAAAGAGGTTATTGCATTCAGGAGGCTTGATAAGGATGATTTAGCAGGGTGAAGAGATCACCTCTGCAGATCAGAGAGGGAAAGGACGTGAGGAGATAAAAGGAGGAATGCACAACAGAGAGATAAGTGAGCTTATCTTCTTCATGGGGTTGCACTTACCTCATGATTGTTAACATTTTGTCTTATTTCCATAATCAAATTTCCAAACACTCCTATGCAGAGCACTCTGACCTTTGTTCACTTGTGGTCCAGCAGAAGCAGGACAAAATTAATGGAACCCTTAGTGCAATTTGGCTCTGGTTTGTTTAACAACAAACAACTGAGAAACACAATTACAGACTAAATATTTGGGGGTCTGTTTGGAAATTGTGATAAGTTCCAAATACTGGTTTTGTTTCTGCAGGCAGGAATTGAAGAGAACACTTGTATTTCTGCCTCAGACACTGGGGTGAGGGCTGTGGACTCACAATATTTGTGTCTCCTGTGGAAGGTTCACTTGAATTTAGACCCCATCTGGAAGCCAGTTCTGAAAGGATGTCTTCTGTCTACTACAGAGGGAAAGCTGCCTTTCTGAAAAAGTGGCTGTTTCTGCTGCTAGAAAAATCTGTAATTGCCTTGGTCAAAAAAGGGTTTTTCCAGCTCCAAAGCACAAGCCATATGCCATAAATTATATATTTCACATCACCATTGCTTACAAATGTCCTGGAGCTTTTAGGTTTTTAGGTTTTTTTTTTTTTTTAATCAGCTTTTCTGAGATATTTTATGAATTTTACAGTCTGGAAAAATT
Organism: Climacteris rufus; assembly: GCA_013398175.1. Classification (NCBI taxonomy): domain Eukaryota; kingdom Metazoa; phylum Chordata; class Aves; order Passeriformes; family Climacteridae; genus Climacteris; species Climacteris rufus. Next base: position 209,888 of record VZRZ01003265.1, read on the forward strand.
CTTAGGGAACAGGTTTTTTTTAATATTTTTTTTTTAAATTTTATTTTAACTTCTTGGGAATAGTTTGAAATGATTGCTGTTCTTTCTTCAGGAAATGTTTTACTAGAAAAAATAAGTTCAGTCTCCTGTTTGCTCATTTTACACATTCATTGTGTAACCTGTAGTTTGAAAGTATAGAGGGGCAAAAAACAACCATTTAGAGAACATTGATAAAATGAGACAGGTCTGAGTTAAAGAATAAGAATCCTGGAGCTTCATTCTGGGATTAAATTGATCATATATAGGATAGAAATTAATGGGTTTTTAATAAATATGACTTGAAGCCACAGGTTTGTGATTAAAATATATAGAACCATTTTAATGAGCAGTAAATAGGTGTATCAGTGTTCAAGTGGGCAGTGCTGTCAGGTGAGAAATGAAGTGCAAGGCCTGGGCAGGTTGATGGAAAGGATATTAAATATGATGCTGAGGATATGGGTCTAATTTAAAGACTCATTTCTGTTGCACCCACAACTTTATTCTTTCATCTCACTGACAGCACAAGTGTTTCCCTCTATTTAATTTCATCTTCTTCTTGCTCATCTCAGATATTTATATGTTTGCATGGCTTCATCATGATAAAATCCAGCTGCCCCCCAAATAGAAATATCATTTACAATTTCTCTTGCTCTCTTCTTTCAGAGTCTTCAGGGAAATAGCTTGATTATTTCATGGGTTTTCATTCCTTCATTTGTTCGCTTATGTGTGTGAGTGACTGGATGTGCTGTGTAAGGGATGTGTGTGACTCAATTATTGAGGGAAAACTAAATCAGAGACATTAGGTTTGTCTTTAGAGTATGTTTATAGTGCAGTACAGAGATGTGGGAGCATCTGTAAGGAGCTGGTTTGGATACTGGAGACTCAGGTGAAGGGAGCTTCTGTCCCTCTGTGTCAGTCTCCACATTTCTGCTTCCTGTGGCAGTGTGAGAGTCTGGGATTTCGGGCTCTGTGTCCCAGGGGCCAGTGCCAGACAGTGGCTCAGACAGTTAAGCACCAATCTCCATTTTTATACAACTTTCATAAGTTCAAAAACAACAACAAAAAGTTTTTTTAATTGAGTCTGTCACATCCCTTTGGTTTACAGAAATTCCTTCTTACGCTACTAAACTCTGAAGGAAAAAACCAACCAAATGAACTCTGGACTGTTCCAAACCTTTTGAGAAGTTCCTGTTCATTTTTTCCCTCTCCAGTTAAATCAGGTTCCAGTGATCACATGGACAAAGCAGGAGAGCTGAGCAGATCCCAAGGGTGGGCCTGTCCCAAAAACCTCAGGAAATGTTCTAAACCTCCTACTCCTGCCTTTGCACTGCTGTGGGACCTTTTCACCCATGGCTGTGCAAGGAGGGAAAGCTCCTGGGAACTCCCCTGCTCTTAACAGGTGACAAAGCCATGTGAAAAATGCCAGAATGATGATGGGTTCTGTGCCTTAGTGAGAAAAGAAGTAATGAAATATTTCTGTCATCTCACAGTCGGTGTTCCAGCAAGGAATGAAATGCCATGAAATAGCCCAGCCTTGGTAACCTCCCTGACAGCCCCTGGCCAGCCCTGTTGGAGCCACGGAGCATGAACCTGGAGCAGGGATTAAGTGCATCCAGCAGCCTCCTTCAGGAGCTGAATCTCCTCTGGTTTTAGCCTCTGTGAGTCCCAGGAGGCACTGGCTGTGCTGGAGGGCACCCGTGCACTTTTGCACTCAGACTTTGCACAGTGCTCCTGAGCACCAGGGTTGCCCTCTGAGGGAACCCCTCTGCCTTCTCTCCAAAGTTTTACCCCACCAGGATGGGTAATTTGGTGGGAGCAGTCTCATCATCTTTCTTGAATGAAGGTTTTTGCATGGAGATTTATTTAAACAGAGAGATAAAGCAAGGCCTATTAATAAACACAGGAGTATTTAAACTGTGTGTAAATTCCTTGTCACAGGAATGTTTTAATATTAGGTTTATTTTAAAATTATTTTCATTGCCTAGACCTTGCAGATGTCCATCTGGCAGGTGTGTTTCTGGTCAGTCTTCACAGCTCGTTGTGAGCAGAGCTGAGGGCTCAGTGCCTGCCTGCCCTGGTGATGGGCAGGGCTGTCCTGAACACCCCTGTGGGCAGTCACAGAGGGAAACTCATCATTTGTAGCTGAATTTTCCACAAACATTTCACTGAACAAAAATTGCCATGCCTGTTTCTTCCCCTGATTCTCTTTCTAGAAGACAGTGGTTGTGAAATGATTCTAATGTGTGTGAATTGGTGCTTGCTTTGCCACCCTCCCTGGATTTATTGGGGTTGAGCTAGCAGAGGGAGCAAAAGTGCTCCTTAATCATCTGCCTTGCACAATTAGCAATGCCAATAAAAGAAGTGAGTGTGTGTTATCCTGGGTCTGTGCTGTGACTGCCAGTGGGACAGCCCTGCTGTAATCTGTTTCCACCACCAACACAGGGACCTCTGGGTGTGCAAGAAGCAGCTGTAATGAACCACATTCCAGCAATCCCCAGCTGCAAAATGGTTCCTACCTGGGGAAATCACACTTGGAAACAGATGGATAGTACTGCTAATGGCGGTGTCTTATTGATAAAAGCACATTTCTTCTAAAAAAAATGATGAGAGAAAAAAACTTTAGTTACATATCCTGCATGATGAAAAGGAACAGGAGCTGACAGCCCATCAGTGAGGGCAGGAGGAGAAGCCTCTGTAGGATGAGAGCATCAGAAATGTCACTGAGGTGGCTGGGGCTGTGTTCCTCAGAAGCCAGGCAGGCTGGCACTCGGTGCTGTGCTGTGGAATGGATTGCCTGAGGTGACCAGGGTTGGGGAGTAAGGAATCCCACAGAGGCCGTGCCAGCAGCAGGCAAACACTGCCTGGGGGGCTGCTCAGGGCCACCACAAAGCACCTTCAACAACCCAAAATGACTTTGCAAGAGTGAATGGCTCTGGGCTGGCATCTTCAGGACCGAAGGGCTGACAGAACCAAAAATGATTCTCTTAACAGAAAAATGAGACTGTGGCTTCTCTGCCAAAGCCTAAGGATCTAAGGCTTTGTCTGGTGCATACTAAAGAATGGAAAAAAGGCTTCAGGAAAGGAAAAGAGATCTCAGGAAATGAGAAAAAATAAACAGAAAGAGAACTGATATTTACATTGTGATCTTCCTGATTATTTGCTGTGCTGTTGCATAAGTTTATTTACTGAATGCTGTCTTTTACCAAATAAATGGTTTCATTTCTTCTTGAGAGTTGGGTGTTTTTTTTTGCTATTTAAGCAAGCAGCCCACAGGAATGCCTTCTCAGGCATTCAAGTTACTTTGCAGATTCAGTGCTTGAGGCCTTCAACAGTGTTTGTTTAGAATGGTCTGATTCCCCTTTTGCTCACTGCAGGGCTCTGCTTTCAGGCAATGCTTCAGCCAATACTAATGACAAACATAGGGAGGAGAAACACAGGGAGGAGGCTGAAGTCCCAGTACTCTCCAACAGGAGAATGATTATGCTTTTGTTTAACATGTGGAAATTTCCTTTCCTTCTTCAACAGCCACAGGGTGCTGCAGCAGCAGAGGTGTGGTGGTGTGTGTTTAGAACAGGTGAGTTCATGCCTTTAGGATGCACCTGAGGGGCAGATGCAAATCCCTCTGCAACAAACCCATCCTACAGAGATTTGGACTCAGTTTCCTTCCTGTGCTCCCTTTGGTTCCAGTGTGACAACAACTTATTCCTGGTTGTATACAAATAGTAATTAAAAAGAAAGAATGTAAGTTCTGGCTGAACTGGGCTGTGCATTGGAGGGCCAGCAGGTAGTCCAGGCTGCCCTGGAGGCTGATACCCTTCTCCTGTGTCTGTACTACAGCCCTTTCCAGCTGGGTGGAAAGCCCTCCCTTTATGACAGATGACAGCTGTAGTGTCAAGTTGCAGCTTTCAGAGCTACCCAATCCTGCCCTGTCCTACTTTTGACAGATTCCCTTACTGCAGTTCAGCCATCCTTAGCAACTCAACAGCCACAGGAAGACTTTTCCCTTCCTGGCACCGCAGATGCAGAGGAAGAAGGGTGACATCTTCAGCTGGTGGTGTCACTTAGGTTGGTAGGGGACTCTAGAAGTCACTTAGTCCACCTCTTACTAAAAGCAGGTTCAACCAGAAAAGGTTCTTGAGGCTTCTCTAGTCATGTTTAGTAACTCCAGGACACTCCACAGCCTCCCTGGGCCTCTTACAGTAATCTCCCCCCTCCTTGAATTTAATTAAAATTTCCTGTGTTGGAGGTTGGATTCAAATTACAAAACAAGTCTTCTGAACCCATTGAGCTCCAACAGCTGGTTTTTCTTCAAATAGCAAAAACTGATTTTGCCCATTTTTCATGAGAGAGGGCAACTGTGCCATCACGTTTACCAAAAGTCTTTGGCATCTAATGAAACTTTCTCTGTAAGGGTTGGTTGATTGTGGAGCTCTTTGGAAGGCTTTGCAAAGGTCATAGCCTCAATCCTCAGCTTCAAGGAGAATGTCAGAAGGCTTTAAAGGGTCATTTTATATCCAGCAAAACAGTAGATGATACAGCTACATAGTTTTAACTTGTCTTGGGCAAATATTTTCTTTAAGCTGCAAAAATGTTGTATTTATACTTTTAATGTATGCTGTATTATTAAGCTCTGACATTAAACACCTTCATGCCAGTCTGGAGGCACTGAACTTTGCTAATCACACAGGAAAAGAAGGGGAGGGGAATCCTGGCAGGTCTTGCAGCACATTTCTTCTCTGCTGTTAACTCCAGAGGTCCCTTCCAACCTCAGCCATTCTGTGCTTAATGCTGAAATGACCAAAACTCTCAGCAGACAAAACTGGAGGCATGGAAGCTCATAGATTTTAAACTACAGTAGCTACATGTATAATCTGTACTTTACACAGCACAGGGACCAAGACTCCCAGTTAAAATATCTTCTACTTCTTGATCAGGAAAAGGAATGGTGTTGGTGATGCCAACAGAGACACCCAGTTTTGATGCAGAACCATGCAGGTGAAGCCTTACCCAAAAAAAATACCACAAAAAAAACCCCCAAAAATCAACAACAACAAAAAAACCCCAAAATAAAACAAACCCCAAAAAAACAAACCCAAGAACAACAACAAAAAACCCACCCCCAGAACCCCCCCAAAAACCAAACCAACCCCCCCCCAAAAAAAAACCCAAAACAAAACAAAAAGAACAACCAAACCAACCAGATAAGCAAGCAGAGATGTGAAAATGCCCTTTTCTCTGAGTATGCCAACACTGTCATCCCCAACAGAAGAGTGTGTTGTGGAAACAACTCCAACCTTCTGCTGACATCTGGGACCTGCCAGGCAAGTTAAACATTTACAAACTACAGGAAAGTAGTCTGTAGAATACAGAATACAGATATGTTTAACTGCATGGGATAGCATATTCCTGGAAAAATGAAGTATTGTTCAGCTTGAGACTGCTTGAGCCTGCCAAATAAACTCAGCTGGGAAAAGATGTTGAGGTCAAGATGAAGGGAAGAATGCAACAAGTCAGCATTTGGGGCACTCCAGCATTTACTTACTGCTTAAGGCACCAGACTTACAGGATATTGGCTGCAGTGCTCTGAAACTCTTCTGTTGAAATGGTTTCACTCTAAATGAACGAGCAGAGCTCTGGGACCTGTTTCCACCCCCACGGTGGAATTTTCGTTAATTGTTCTTCAAGCCTGTCCTGGTCTACTTTGCACGGACCACTTGGGTTTGTCTGGGTGAAGAGAATAAATCTGGCAGGTACATAATAAGAGTGGAATACTCAAATTATCGTTTCTCTGCCAGTAAATGTTTGATTGCCCAAGAAAAAATGGAAAGATTATAATCCCTTAAAGTAGCAAAAATGATGACTAGAACACTTTTGTGAAGGTGGAAGCTCTCCTCAGGCAGAGAGAGGAATTGTCATAAGATTGGTTTGAGTTGTGAATCTATCTCATTTTAAAATATCCTCCAGGATGAGTCACAGTTTCTTCAACTCCCAGTGTAAGTGAACTCCAGAAGCAGGAGAAGAGAAGCCAAGCAGTAACTCCCACTCCTTTCCTTCTCCTCCTCACGCTGCCTCCCCTCTCCAGCTTTGGCAGAGCACTCCGGACCAGCCGCTGGCTCCCGCTTCTCCCTGCTGCTCTCCCAAAGACAAGTGTGCAATTAGCCTTTGCCTCCTGGCCTAATTGACCTTTAGCCTTTGTCTTTTCAGCTAATTACCGAGGCAGCCAAGCTGGCTCTCTGCAGATTGACACAGTGCTGGGATAATACGGAGGCTTCAGCCTGAAACACAAATGCAAAAGGACATTTTTTCCCCACTCCCCTGTTTTTGTCAGGCGCCCTGGTCCTGCAGCAGCTGGGGACTCCTGTCCTGAGGGTGTGAACTGCTGAGCTGGCACTGGGAAGGGCTTCTCACTTGACAATTCTGGCATTTTGTTTCCTCTCTCTAGATAACCAAAATGTTGCATTTCAGCTTTTAATTTCAGGTAGTATTTTTCGCAAGAAATGTTGTTTGGCTGGCATAGATTTCTCCCTCTTCTGTTTTGTCTGTCAAGCAACTAAACTGAACATGAGTGAATCACACAACACTGTTCAATCAATAGAGTGATAAAGATGAGATATCAGCATTGTTCCAGAGATGGGATTTTCATCCTAATGGCTCAACCTGCTCAACAATTCTCTTTTGGTTTTACCAGGTATAAGGGCACAACCTTGAGCAGGAGAAAGCCGTTTCAGTCTTGTAAAAAACAGGTTCATATGAAGGCAGCATTGCAATTTTTATCATTATCAGGAGGGGTTTTCCTTCTGAGCCTGTCTTGAAAGTCACAAAAATAAAAAAAGCAGAAAGTTACTCTAGTCAGTCATAGTCAGGATTGTTTACCCAGACATTATTAAAAAAAGAACAATTAGTTCCCGTTATTACAATTTTCCAAAAATGAGCAAAGGTCTTATTTTGCATGGCTAATTCAGGTGCTGCTGGAGTGCCCTGTGCTGGATGTATCTTTGAATTCAGTGGCTTTAGGTGGAGTCTCCTGGCAGTCTCTTGTAAAATATCAGAATATGTACTAGCATGACACATGGTTTATTTGCACCCTGCAAGTGTCGTGGTGACGTGAGAATTAGCTAAAGAAGATCTAGTGGGAGATGGTGTTCAAGAGATGGATTTGTTCAGTGTGGGGTATGTTCAGTTGCCATGGTTATTTCAGGAAAATATGTGTACAGTTAGTTAAGTCCCTGTATAGTTTAACTTGCACAATAAATAAAAAAATACAGGCGCAAAACTTGTCATGTGAAACAAAATCTTTATAAGAGGGTTCTGAGGGTTTATGATAATAAATTGAAAGTGAAATATATATTATGCACAGATACACAGGAGCGGTGGCAGCTAAAGCAACAGTATTCATCTTTTTACACAAATAGCAGAGCAGGTCAGAAATGCAAAACAGGTCAGAAATAAATGAGTTTCTGGAAGCTGAAGTGATGATGTGATAATCTGCATTTTGGAAATGATCTTGTGACATTCAGAGCTACGAATAATCAGCTTGGCTCTTTTTCACCTCTCATATTTTTGTGTGGCTGAAAGAGGCAGCCAGAGGAAGGACTAAAGCAGCAGAAGAGTGACCATTCAGGCTGTGCAAATTAGTTAGAACTAGAATTAGTTGTTCAGCTGAAGGTAATTTCTCACACGATCTCCTGAATCTTTACTGACTGTTTGTATTTCTCTTTAGGCACTGAATAATTTGATAACAGAATGTGAGTAATGCCTTAAAGGGAATTAAATCTGTCTAGTTATTTCTTGCTGCTCAAAGATAACATTACCTTTATTAGGCTGTCTGAAAAAAATGCATTGGTATGAAATTTATATCCTCATGATCCCTTATTTATAATGCCTGGTCCTTTCCTGTGACCTAATGCAATAAGGCAACCTGTGGAACAGCAGAGAGGGGAAACCTTCATCTTCTTCTGCTCTTTCTCCATTTCAATATTTAACTGTTTGCAGTGTGTATGAGAGCAGAAGCTGAAGCCTCACAGGCTAGAGTAGAACTTGAGTTCTGGTTTGTGAGAAACTCGGTTTTCAGAAATGATGTTTTTATTCTGATTTTGAAAGGTTTGACTCAGCAGCAAAGCAGTGTCTGGTATTACAGCACCATACTGTTGTCTTGTCATATAAAGGCATATTTGTGAGCAATCACAGCCAGAACTTGCCTGCTAAAGAACCAGCATTCCAATTACTTGTACACATGGAAATGGGGGATTAATGGGACTGATCCACCAGAGAGAGCAGTGTGGGAACTGGAGGTATGAAAACACATGAGCAGCTTGTTCAGGTGCTGAAAAATGTGTTAGAGAAGCAGCATTCAACTGTGTTCATAGACTGCAGTGGTATGCATGAAGTAATGCAAAAATAAAATTTGCCTCAAAGGTACAATAGAATTTTAAATTCACTACAAATAATAGTATGGCTGAGCTTCATCATATCAAGCTCCCTAATGTCAAGGGTTTTTCTCTTACTGTTGGACATTTTAAACAGATGTAATGTCTCAGGTATCAGGTGGTGTGGAACAGCCATCAAAAGCCAGTGTTCCTAGATTGGGTGTAAATGGAATATGGTGGCATTAGATCCTGTGTGACTGCAGTACACGGCGTGGCTCTGAGGGAATGGACTGGGTGGTGTCCAGAGATTTCCAATCCAATATCCATTCCAAAGGCAGAGGTCCGTGTGTGAGTTCTGGTGATAATGTGGATAATGATTCTGTCAAGTCAAATGCACTTGCTGACCGATATAAATGAGTTATGGAGGCCTTTTGAATAATGTCGTGGTGAGGAGCCATAAATCACAGTGCAACCACCAGTCCATCTGCAGAGGGAGGCCTGGAATGGTTCAGTGGTAGCCCTCAAGTTGGTACATGTATTAATATGAAAAATAATGAGTCTGCCAGCCTTAAGCTGTGGTTTGCTTTGGATAAACACTCTGTGAGAATTTGGGCAGGCTGGTAAAGAGGTTTGACAGATTTGTTTGTCATATGAATAATCCCTCATGTAGGGTGTTGGAACAACTGACAGTCCCTTATCTATGACAGCAGGTCAGGGGATGAGCACTGTACAATTCTAACAAGTATCCTGCTCAGCTGCCACTTTATTAATAGAATTATTATCTATTAATTGAACAAATTCACTAATCCAGATCTTGGTCATAGGCATGGATGATTTGTTCTTGCTGAAGAAGCAAATGAGGTAAAAGGGTGATCTCTGTCTCAAAGGGTTTGCAGTCTAACTCCAGCCAGGGTGAGGCAGTGGAGAGACAGACAAACTGAAAAATGCGAGAAAGAATGAGGCACTTTTGTCTGTGAGATAAGCAGTGGGCTCAGGACACCAACAAACTGATCATTGTCAGGGCCTTGTCAGCAGTGCAGAGAAGAAAATGCTAAAGCAGGTTTTGAGGGGGATGATGCATTCCTGGGCACATGGTTATGGAAGCTCCTCTCATCTGTGGAGGAACGGGACGATCCTTGCAGGAAATTTTCTGTCTTGTTTCTTAAGAATCAGTGTCTCACCCTGTGTATGGGGCAGGGGTAGGGAAGGTTGGGTATCCACCTGGCTAACTTGAGCTAAATTTGAGAACTTAATAAGATTCTAAGAAACATCAAGTTCCAAAGATGTCAGGGATGCCGAGTGGCAGTCACAGAGGCTGTTTGATGGCACCATGGAGGGAAAGGCTGAAGCAGGCAGGGCTTCAGACAAGCAAGCAAAGCTTCTGCTTTATTAAACACCAGAGAATCCAAGCACACAATTTAAATCCATAAAAAACAGGGTTCACTAGTTGCAGTGCCCATGCTATCACTTGTTCCTGTTATTAATTTTCCCAGTGGCACTCACTCCAATGTTGTTTCATGGCTGTACAAGATGTATTTCATCTATAGCCAAGCTGTGAAAACCTCAACTTTCTATTTATTCCTTATTTTTTTGTATCACACAGACAAAAATGCATTTTCACTAAAGTCAATTTTGCCATAAGGCAAAAGTAGTTCCATCTTTCCTGCCTCCTCCCATCTTATTTTCCCAAACTCTAACTTTGTGCAAGAGAAGAGATAGCAATAAAATGCTCTGACAATAATCACATCCTTGTGTTTTAGTACTTGGTTCTGTGAGATTCCAAAAAGTAAGAGATGTTGATACTGGTGGCATATAAATATTCCTGCAAATAAGTTTTGTTTTAAAATACCTATTGTTATCTTTCCACATCTGCTTTTATTATGAAAAAAACCCCAGAAAAGATTTCTGTTGCTTCTTAGGTTACTGCATTGAGAAAATTACCAACCAGGCACTGAAATTTCTGTAGGAGAGCAGCAAATAAGACTGCTTCACGTTATTTAGACAATTTGATTACTCTTACTCAGGATTTCAGAATGTCACAATCTAGGTGTTGTTTTAACTCCAGTGCTGAACCATCCTCCACAGTGATTTATGCAAACAAATGAAATGTCAAGTTGAAATGTTCCAGATTTAGATGTCCTGAAGCTCCATGTGCCTGCCCTTTGTTACAAACACTCTAAACCTCCTCACCAACCCATGGGTGCTGTTACAGTTCTGGGTAAATCATCATTGTCTCTAAACTTAAGGCAAGACCACTAACCTTCTCTACAATAGTACAACTTCATAAGAAAAATGGTCTTAACCATAACCAGTTACACAAAACCACCCACAGAGCATTTTTTTTTTGTCTTCTGGAGAAAAATACAAATTTAGCTAATACAATCTGTTCTCACAAAATAGAGTCCTCAGGCCTTCCTCCCAAGGGAAATGTGAATTAGTGACAAAGCAGTGAAATAAATGGCTGCATATCAAAACATTGCAGGGAAACATGCAGCTGGGAGTCTGGGAGGTTGCTGTTCTGCAGCTAAAAAATCTGAAGGAAAAGCTTGGGTGTTACTACAATTTATGTCTCAGAGGAGGAGCTACATCTTTGTCAAAAGAGCCCAATATTCATAGCAGGGTGGTGCAGTGAAACATGGCATGATCACAGGAGCAGAGAACACCTATAGACCACAGGAAAGAACAAACAGAATTTTATTATTCATCTGTCATGGTAAGAAGATTCCATATTTGCTATGAAAACTGTTCATGTCAATACATGAATGTATTTAACTTCTTGGAGTCAGATTTGTGTCCTTCCTTGCTTTCCTAAAGGAATAGTCCAGTGGGTTTCATCCAAAACCTAATAGAATGACTCTCACTTTTTAAAGTAGAGCTCTTGAGCTCTCTTTGAACATCTAAAACTAAGAAGGTGTTGTGTGAAATGGAGCCCCAAGCCCAGTGTACCTGTAACACACCTCGTTTGTGTGAAAACAAGGGGGATATTTCAAATGCCAGTTACCAACTGGACAAGATTAGTTTTTTAATTATGATTGGAGGCCAAAGGAAGAAATGTATATGGTTCATTTGGCTTCTCTTTCGTGCTGACAGATACTTGGAATTCCAACTGTGTGACAGACTTACTTGTGTTAAAACTGCCTTTTGTCCAGTGTAAATTGTGGTGTAATTCCAGAAGTACCTGCATTTCCTAGGATATCACCGAAATGGGATGTTGGTGCCTACCCACTGAAGTTTCAGTACTGAGAAAATACCCAGAAAAGCTGTGTAAGCTCTCGAATATAATGCACACTTGACCTCTCTGTCTCCAGAAATGAATTCTGTTGAATTTAGATTTCTATGTCCCATTCTTCCATACATTTAATTAACTATCCTGAGCTTTAACTTCTTAACTTCAACAGTGCACAACAGATTGGAAGAGGATTTCTGTGCAGACTGTGGGAATGGGTGGTGATCATATATTCTCAAGGTCAGACAATAGAATAACAAATCAGGGATATCCATATTTTATTGGGCGGTCTGAAACATTGCTGCTAGAATGCCAAGGGACTTCCATGTCAGTTACCAAAGTTTTAGTTTGTTCTGTTCTTTGGAGTGAAAATTCTTGTCTAGGGTTTTGTTTGTTATTTTTTTTTTCTTTTTACAGAATGCACTGAGATTATCTTGCCAACGTTTCAATGGAGAGGAGGAGGGAGCAAAGTTTGAACTGCACAAGGTCCTTGTCAGCCCACTTGTCCAGCTTGCTGAGGTCCCTCTGCCCAGCAGCCCTGGCTCTGCCCAGCAGCCCTGGCTCCCAGCACTTTGCCCTCTCCCCCAGTTTGGCTCCTTGACAAACTGGTGGTGGATGTGCTGTGCCCACGCTGCAGGTCAGGCTGTCACCCAGGACCAGAGCACTGTGGAAACCCAGGGCTCAGCTGTGCCTCGAACCGCAGTGCTCTGAGCCCAGGGACCCAGCCAGTGCCACAGGCACCGAGTTCCCCTGCTCCCACCCCTTGGTGCCACCCTGCAGGGACACCAGCCCACCCAAGGGATGCAGAACCAGGACAGCAGCAGCTCTGGTGCTGTTTATCCCAAGCAGCCGTGTCCTGGTGGAGCACTGAGGGCAGCGGAGCAGCCAGGGGCAGCTGCATGGGCAGGGCAGCTCAGGATTTTTTTGTAAGGAGGCTGGAACAGAGAGGTTGTAAATACAGGCCTGAATCAGAAGAGAGAGAGAAGTTGGAGATCAAAGCAAAGAGCGGGGAGTGAGGGAGCATGGGAAGAGGGAGGAGAGGGAGGCAGCATGGAAAACAAGTTACAATGAAGAGATGTCAAGGAGTTGGGGAGCTGCCATCGATGATAAATGGAGAAGGTTCAAGACATACAAAAATGGAGAAATCATTAACTCCACATTTCCTCTATGTAATGCAAATGTGCAGAGACCTGTGTGCAAGACATTTTCTGCCGAGGTGCCTCTCAGGACCGAGTGTCAGAGACTGGATGGGATTTACCCAGGAGAAGTTCAGATGCTGCGTGGCACATTAGGTCAATTAATATGCACAACATTGCATTTTCTCCTCCAAATTAATAAACAGCACATCCATTTCTTTTCTACTAATTGAATGTTTAACTTGTTTGTCTAAGGCCAGGGATGGGTCAGGAGGAGGTTAGGAGTGGATATTGCTTGTTTTCTCCAGAGCCCTGGACCATCACTGGTTTTCAGATTTCCTCCAGCATGTCTCATTGAGATACTATTTTGCAGACAGATGAAAGAGTTTCTTTCCTGATTAAAACAAAAGGGCAAGTAAAGAGTTAGGGAAACTGATAATTATATACAAACTTTTTCCCCAAGGGCAGAGGAAAAAAAAAAATCAATGTGTAGCAGTTTTTTTCAATATAATTAGTAACTTGATGATGAGATAATTAGTATACATATTTTCTTTTCAGAACTTAACTGTGGAAGGAGTTTATAGCTAGAGGATACTTTCTTTTTATATCATTCTTATGGCTGGTTAGGGCGTGTGAACAATGGGAAATGAGGAAACGACTTGGCAAAGTTAAAAAAATTAGATAATTTGAGACATACTTCTTAGCTGCTTTGTTTGTCAGCTTTTTTTGTTATTTTTCCTTGAATTTCTTGTTTGCTTAGGTTGAAAATTCTGGAAGGCTAACAGCAAAGCTGTGATTATAATGACTTTTGTAACAATTCAGGACTACCTCTGAAACTTCAAAGTGATTTTGGCACTGGCGTTGGAGATTGTTATCACTTGGGACACCTGCAGGAGTCTTGTTTTCTTATGCATCTTCAGTAGCCACCAGACAGAGGGTCAGTCCTTTTGCCAGCAGAACGTGAAATTGGCCTACAGAATATTAATCAGGTTCACATCATTCTCTCTTTATTAACTACATAAGATATGTGAAACTTCAGCTCAGTGTCAGGCAAACTCAGTCAGGTAGAGGCAAAGCAGCTGCCTAGAGGGATTTTGTAAGAAATGGGATGGGTGTGCTCTAGAGCAGGGAGGTTCTCACTGTGCACATCAGTGAAAGTTTCTCTTACATACATTTCATATGAAGACACCTGGATTAACCACATGGTACTAGAGAAAAAAACCTCAGGTATATTGAGCAGAGAGCTTGCTGAACATTATTTCCTTAGGCCTGGCAAGTCAAGGAGAAAAGCTGTGACACCTCCTGTGAGGCTGCCCTGGCTCAGAGCCTCTCCCAGCCATGGGACACCACTCAAAGGGCACATTTCGAGCTGGCTGACAACAGTTTTGCTCTCTTTGGAGGAGCATTAGCTGGGTGTCTGTGGTGCAGAGCAGACCTGTTGGTGGTGACCAAGCCTTTCTGTTCACTGGATAATCCTCTTTAGGAGCTGCCCAAGGAAGAGGGAACGCTCCACATCCTGTGGTATCTGGCAAGTGCTCTCCTGTGGCCTGGTAAAGGGATCTCTTTAGGGCCAACTTTGTTCACTGTTTCTATCTCTATGTTGAGCATGGAGACAGAACTATAAGCTAGCTTTGAATTATTAATCCTTTCTATCCTATTTCCTTTCTCATCCACTCTCTGCCAGTATTGTTTCTTGCCTTCCCCACTGCTGTGAGAAGCTATGCTGCCATACTGCCAGCTCCAGCTTCTAACCTTTCTTTGCACCCCCTAATCCCTCCCTGCAGCCATTCCACCACTTCTGTTTGCACCTTCATAACTTTCCCTCTCACTGTTAGAAACTCATCCCTTCTCCTTTCTCACACAAGGGAAGGAAGCTTATTTTTATTCCTTCCTCAACTTAGACATAATCCATCAGCCCCTTTAGAAAATTCAGCATTTCCTAGGCTTGGGCTGATGCAGAACAAGCATCCTTTTTTTTTTTTTTTTATCATGGGTACAGTTTTTGGAAGTGAAATGTGCTGAAAAAAAGAGGGCAATAATTTGAGAAAAGGTTCCTTTTAAAAGATAATCCAGGAAAACAGGAAGGCCAGAGTTGTTTTTACAGGTTTGATTTTCAGGATATGTACTATCACTGATGGGGCAGAATCCCCAAAAAAGGTTCAGTGACATTTAAATGAAGTAGGAGATGCAGGGTCATTCCTCTGACTCAAAAGTAAATGAAAAGCACAATGATAAATGGACATTCTGTGCACTCCAGTAAGAGCACAATGAGGATATTTCATTTAGACAGGAAGAAAACACCAGATAGTCCATGAGCTAAACAGTCATTCCTTCAATGTTCTTTTCTCCAGGAGAGTGGGTTTATAACTTAAATGAATTCATTTCATGAAGGGCAATGATAATTGAGACCTCTTTGTATGTTTTATAGTGTGAATACTAATGTAATTAAATGCTTAAAATTAAGACCAGATAAAAACTTGATCTGACAGTAGTAACTCTGTAAAGACAAATTGTAGTGCACATAGCCACTGTATGAATCTGTGATTAATTTATACAGCCATTTATAATGCACTAAATAGCAGCATGCCAATTATTATGGAAACAAATTGTGCTTATATTAGCATGTCTGAGGTGATCATTGATCCCAAATAGCATTATTTGAAGACTAGTAGAGAGAATAATGAAGGAATAACACTCTGCCCTGGGGCTGTCCAATGCACTTCAAAATGGAAAGTGAGACTGGCATATTTTGGGTTTTATTGATTTAATCGAGAAACAAACAAAAAGCTGCCTCGCTTTCAATCAGAAAGATTTTCTTGTTCTTGTCACAAGCAAATAGCTTCTTTCATCACCGCCAGCAACGAGAAAGTGTCTTGGACGGGCATTGAGCAGAAAGTGGAAAGGCAAATCTTTCTTGTTGTGAAAGGGCTTTCACTCCTTCTGAAGATGGACATGGATTTTGCTGGGAATTCTTCTTCAAAAACGGAAGAAATTTACTGAGGAATGATTGATCAAAATTCTTTTTGTGTTTTTGTTTTTTTTTTTAATTATTATTATTTCTGCTCAAATGGTATGGTAAGGCTTGCAGCTTATGAATGTTATTTACTTTTTTGGTGCTAAGAATTTATTTTAATAATTACTGTGATAAGTAAAGTTCACAGTTACTTCTGATTCTGAGGTAGTGTTGGAATAAAGGTGATGTTGTAAAAGATCTAGAATTAGATCCTGTGTTATAGAAAGAATGAATATATGCATCAAAATCTGATGGAAATATTAAATTGTAAACTAAATAGGCAGGGCTGTGATATCCCCCCCTCTTCTTTTTCGAGTTTTGGGTTAAATTTCAATATTGGAAGCCTCATCACAAAGAAATAAATCTACAGTCAGTTTATTCCTGATAAAACGAACTACAGAATTCAACAATGATTCTTGAATGCAACCAGGTGAGGTGCTGTGCCTGTGATACCTGCAGAGTGGGTCCAATAAAGGGAATGTGTCATAGTTGTCTGAAAGCAGTGATGAAGCTGCTGTGGTTCTGCCACTGAAGGAAAAGAAGCAGTCAGGAATACCGAGGTAAAAAACTGAGCAAATACAATTGTCCTTTTAAAAGCGTTGTTCCCCTCTGTATGAGCTGAAACGGCCCTAATTGCTTAATGAAATGGGCACCTTTGCATTTGAGTTTTGACAGGAGGCCTCAAAACTGCATCAAAGTTGAATTTAACAGCTCGTTAATGTGAAGCCCAGCTTAACAGGAAGGCAAGGTGATCAGTGAGCACATGGCCAAGCCATGGCATCTCCAGGATCTGCAGCGGGAAGGGCTGGATCTGCAGAGATCCACAACCTTAGACTGGTCAGGGAGCTGGAAATGACCCGAGCAGCACCTGGGCTGGAAAAGCACCATGGAGCTGTCTGCAGCAGGCCTTGGGCAGCCTCCCAGCTCTGCTGTGTGAGCAGATGTTCACACGTGATTGCTTTCATGAGGCACTAAGAAAGCAGATTAGGATGATCAGGTGATTAAGGCATAAATATTATTCTCACATTACAGTAAATAACATCTGTGAGATAAGATGTCATCTCTCAATATCAGGCCCAGTCACTCAAAGCCTTGCCAGCATCCTGAAGTGCTTCACATTCCCTGTGGAGACTGGGTATTGTGTTTTTTTATGTTTGTCTTTCATGTTTTGGTCAATGAAATTCGTCCAATACTATAACAATAAGTTGGTTAAGCCCTTCCTAGGGAGCTGTGCTTAACTTAATTTTTATCTGATGACAGTTCCTTGCCCCTCTTGTTGCCTCAGGGAGGACTGTCTTGAACAATTCACAACTTTTCTGACTTCATTGACAAGCAAGAAGGGAAGAGACAGTCTTTTGCAGACTATATTTTTTTGAAATAATTATCATGATTTGGCTGCTTCTAGTCAAGTTTGCCCTGACATTTTGATAATATAGCATGGGAATTAAAACACAAGGGGAATCTTCCTTTTCCCTTAATTTTCTCAGTAGACCTGTGGGTGGGACATCAAAACTGTTTCCAGAGTCCCAGTTTCCTACTGTGAAAGTTGTTAGTGTGGGAGCAGAAATCCCATTTTGGGATGCCTTTGTTTTTAAATAATTCTTTAATTGTGATTTGCCAAGAACTGTGCTGAGACTTTAAGGTTTTATCTGCTTTAACCCAGCTGAAGAGATGTGATAAATGCAACGTGTTAAACACCACAATGAGGCATCAAGAGCTGCAAAGGAAAAGCCTGAAATGATAGGCTATAATCAAAGGCAAAGGGAAATGGAGTGCCACACAAATACCTCTGAGAAATTTGTTAAACAAACTCAAGCTCTTGTATAATTAGATGACAAGATTTATTTTAAACTATGAGGTATGAGTGTGACAGCACTATAATTTGTCTTAAATAATTTCTTCACACCCAACAAGACACGGTCTTCAGAGTTCAGTCTTTCTATGCATTTCTTAAAAATAAAACCAAACACTTTTTACACCTAAATTGAGTATGGAAACGGAAATAAAGCTTGCTGAAAGGCAGGTTTGAAATTTCCTTTCAAGATTAAAGAGATTACTTGATTTAGTGAAGTAATTACTCATGCTTTGCTATCTGATCCTCTCTAAAATAATCTTGTTGACAGCTCCTGCTTTATTTTGTTCATTGTGTAGGGATGTGTGTACAGAGTAGCTCAGACCTTTGGGGACAGGACACCTCTATCTGGTTCTCCCTTCACTCCCTGTGTAACACATTGCTGTCCAGAATAGACAGGCCAGGGTGGAAGGTTCTTCCTTTCACAGCTGAAGGGAAGACATTTAGTAGTATTCCAGGTGCTACCCTTCCCATTCTCCCTGTTCTGAAAGGAAGGATGGCAAATGCTGCTAGATCTGCTGTCCAAACTCTGCCATGTTTTCAATATTATTTTCATTTTTGTGAAAAAGTCACCAAAATCTGTGTTGGCCACATCTATTCATTTGCTGCACTTGTTGTAAATTAGTTTTCCAGGAATATTTCATGGTGGCAATGCCCCAGTGTGCTCTGACACTTGCCTGAATGCCAGTGGTGGTGGTTCAGAGTTGGGCTGTGCTCGCTGTGCTCGCGGTGCTGGTGGCAGAGGAGCAGGAGGGGATGGATGTCTGTGTCACACTGGGCATTGCTGCACTGGTCCTTTACTCTGTGGACAGTGCAGAGAACATACCCAGGCAGATGGAGTTTTGTTTCCGTGGCTCTAAATTGCTTCCTGCAAATATTTGTGCCAGCCTGTGCAATGCTCGTGGCAAGGTGAGTCAGTGTGGCCACAGCAAACGGCTTTGAATACCAGAGGGAATATTTATGGTAACGTTTTGCTGCATTCATGCAGCCTAATTACAACATGTGTCTGCATTACCCATGACATTTTGAGCTCTCCTGGTTTATTTCCTATTGTTTCCAGGTCCTAGTACATTTTAAGCAAAAGCACTTGCTGCCAGCACAGAACTCCTGTTTTGAGTGATCCATCTGCCACTTGGAGTAGTTTGATCAGATATTGAGTCAAAGACCTTTCTTTGTGTGCCAGCTTTTTTCCCTCTGCAAGCTATGATGAGTTTTTCCTTTCCTCTTATCCTCGGAGTGCTTTCATTCTTGCCACAGGGTCTTTTAAAAACTCTGCATCCATCACTGACATGTCATGAGGAATTTGAAACTTCACTGAAAGGGAAGATAATCAGCCTTATGTTACTTGCTTATGTTTTTGGCATGTTTTATCCTAAGTAGACAGAGCTTTTCTGAACCAGTGGTGATCCCAAAGGAAATCAGCTGATTCTGTCTGGTGACATAGCTGGGTAGCCTTCCTGACAAAATAAAGCATCCCTGCTCTGCAGCTGAGCTCTCTGGAGGTAACACTCATCCTCGCAGAGCTGGAGCTGTTCTATATTCATGGAGCTTTGAATTCATTAACTGTGAATCTGTTGTCTTGTCAAGTCTCTACTAAGAAATGTAAAAATTCAGCCAGATGTCTGGTGTTATCTCCCCCTTAAAAAAAAAAAAAAAAATCAGAGGAAATCTTTAATCTGTGAAGCTGATAGTCAGCGAAGTTCAGTCCGTTCCCATACCTGGCACTTCTCTAGCTTTGAACAGAATTGTTATGGTGGGGTCAGGAATTTTCTCTCGGCAAGTTTTTTCTAATGGAATGGTTGGAAGGAAGTCTGTCACAATTTATTGGTTAAAGCCATGAATATATGACAGATTTGCAAGTTCTGTGAGGCTGCTATTCTGTCACTCTTGATGGTGGAGTGAGACAACTTCTGGTAACAAGTTTTATGTGTGTTCTTAGCAGAACATCAAGACCCCGAATTTCTGAGTTTGGCTGTTGTGGATAGAGATGTGCATTGGTAGATCTTGCTGTTCTCTCTCTCAGAACTTACAGTTAAAGGATAAAATCGTGAAAATGGTTTCCAGAGGCTCTTAGTGCTCAGGTTGGTAGCCCAGCAGCCTGGGAGCCTGGCCCTAGTTTTACAACAGCATTTTTTCAGGCTGAAGAGCCTTGTCTTCATGTTGAGGTCACTGCTTTGTGACAGTGAACCCAGCAGCTCTTGGACCCCTCACTGAAATTGGAAACATCAGGTTTCTTCTCTTCAGCAACAAGCCTCAAAGCCTTGATTTCCATCAGCTTGCCCAGAGCTTATTGCACCACTGTGTGTGTGAGGAGTCCTTGACTATGGGGATGTTCTCAGCCCGCTCCTGCATCTCAAGGACAGCCAAAGAGCCCCTGAAGTTCCCTGCCAGCATCTGTGGCATTTCTAAATGGGAAACAGCAAAACAGCAGGAGAAATTTTCTTGGTGTTCCAATATTTTTTACCGGGGTTTTTGCTGGTCATTCTTTATTCAGAATCTAAGCAAAAAAAAAAAAAAAAAAAAAAAAAAAAAAAAAAAAAAAAAAAAAGAAAATAAAATTTCAGACCTGAAAATATTATCCACAGCAATTGCATTCATNTTCCTCTAGACAATAATCCTGTTTGCATCTGAGTTCAAACTGAAAGAGGGGAAGTTTAGGTTAGATATGGGGAAGGAATTGTTCCCTGGGAGGGTGGGGAGGCCCTGGCACAGGGTGCCCAGGGAAGCTGTGGCTGCCCCTGGATCCCTGGCAGTGCCCAAGGCCAGGCTGGATGGGGCTTGGAGCAGCCTGGGACAGTGGGAGGTGTCCCTGCCATGGCAGGGGTGGCACTGGGTGGGCTTTGAGGTCCTTTCCAACCCAAACCCCTCTGTGATTCTATGGTTCTATCTGTGCAAGCAATAACTCAGCTGCAGACTGGAAACTCCTGCATTCCACTGCTCCTGAAATCCCATGGCTTTATCATGACACTTCAATTTTCTTGCAACAGAACCTTTGTCTGAGGGGCAATAGTGGTTAAATGACTAGGAAAGATTTCCTTAGGAAATCCTATTCCTCCAGAGCCTTTTGAGATGTTAATCTTCAACCTGTTTCCTTATTCTGGACTCCAGGCAGACACAGTAAAAACAGACTGGGATACCTTACTTCAAAAGACATTTTCAACACCAGTGGTTGCTTATTGATTCAGCTGTTCATAAATCATTTAGAGATCCTCCTGCTGAACACATCTCTCAGACAGGATCCCTGATGTTACTAAACTCAGCTGTACAAGCCCTCCCAGGCAATCCACCCCAACAATACCTTGTTTGATCAAGCGTCTGCTCTAGGGTTTTTTTTTAGCATGAAACCTTTATGTGTCTTCAACAGAGTTTAGGTAGAGAACCCTAGATTTGTGTTTTGAAGTGAGTAAATGTGGCATTTGGCTCTATTTTTGTTGCAAACTACAAAACAAAATCAACCAGTGTTTAAAAGAATGAGGTAGTTTGCCAAAAAACAACTAACACAAAACTTGGGAATCTGAGAAATGCAAGGTATGTAACCTTAACTCAGTCACCTGGGCTTCTGAATTATGAAATACAAGGATAGATGATGTGTAATCACAATGTCTATGTGCAGGGGAAAGCTGCTGCTTATCCTTAGTTCTGCCACTCCTGACTTCTGAATGCTTCAATTTGCAGCATTAGCAATTCCCTCTTCTTGAAGCATCTTATCTGTGATTCTCCACAAACACCAAAGTTGTCTAAATTTGGATAAAGTTTCCAGCTTCTTCATAAATTAACTTATGTAAAACATCAGGCCACTACTGCAAATCAGAGGGCACTAGAATCTCAATAAAATGGCAAAATTTACCATGGTAAGAACAGTGTATTTCCACATAAACTATTCTCTTAAAAAAGCTGAATAATTTTTGCTGAAACTTAAGAGAAGCCTGGGGCAGACACCAGCCTGGAATGGGAAATGTCAGTCAGAGCAGTTAAAGTGGACAAACCCATAAGCAGCTAAAGCAGAGTCTTGTGACAGGGACTGTCTGGTCAGGGTTGGCTGCACGTTTCTGCTGCACTGGCAGGGGAAAGGTTACCTGGCTGCAGCTGATGGACGTGGGGTGAGGAATTGTGCTGCTGCAGGATGGACTTGGAGCAACTCCATTCCACACAAGATCCCACAGCGAGGGAGCCTTGCTCAGCTTCCAGGGCAGCACGTGCAGCAGAGCCTGTGCTGCGTGTCTGGGATGGTCTGAGTGTGGATGGACAACAAGAAGCAGCCAAAGGGTGGATAAGGAGTGAGAACAGCGAGGTTTGGGATGCTCAGGGTGCGCTGGTAGCAGCACTACAAAAGTGCCTATGGAATTTTTAATGGGAACCTGGTACTGAGTAATCTTTCAGTCAGAGACAGTGCAGTCTGTGCAGTCTGCAAGGAGATCCTCCTGTTTGGTTTGCTAAATTACAGCCCAGAAATAGAATCACAGAATCCCTGAGGTTGGAAAAGCCCTCCCAGCCCATGGAGCCCAAGCTGTGCCATCCCCACCCTGTCCCCAGCCCAGAGCCCTGAGTGCCACGGCCAGGCCTTCCTTGGGCACCTCCAGGGATGGGCACTCCAAAGCTCCCTGGGCAGCCCCTGCCAGTGCCTGAGCACCCTTTCCATGGAGAAATTCCTGCTGCTGTCCAAGCTGAGCCTGCCCTGGCCCAGCCTGAGGCCGTTCCCTCTGCTCCTGTCCCTGTTCCCTGGGAGCAGAGCCTGACCCCCCTGGCTGCCCCTCCTGGCAGGAGATTCCTTCCTGTCAGTGTGGGTGATGAAACACTTTATGGTATTGTTTAGGTATCATTTCAGCATATTCTGCCTTACAAATAATTATGTTGAAAAATAATTATTTTCATTTAACTTTTTTTTTTCAAAGTGCAGAATAAGAGAAAATATACAGATTTAATTTCTAGCCTAAATAAGTTGCAAGTTTAAAGGACCAAAAAGCAATTAAAAGCTGTTACAGGGAAGCCTTGTTACATGTGCTCTGTCTAAGCTCCTCAAGACATTGAACCCCAAATTATCATTGTCTCTACACTGAACACATAAAAAACAGGACTCACTGTCAAATCAAAACATGACTCTTGCTCATACTCCTAATCATTTTCTGCTATCTGAGGTGGAAATGTGACAGGCCAGTGCAAGTTTCAAAAACATTTAGAAAATAGATATAATTGTGGGGAGCTGAAATGAATAAGGGCCTTTTCTTCCCAGAGAAGTTTCTCCCTGCTGCCCAGCACTGCCCTGTGCATGGGAATAAACTCAGGTATTTCATCACCTCAAGGTGTTTCCTCTGGAAGAGGTGATAAATGTTTTATGGCTGAGGACTTTTTAGCAGCAAAGTCAAATTTTTAGTATTGCTGTCAGTGTGAGATCTTTCTAAAACAGGAACAAAAAGGAATTGTTTTAAAATAGTCTGCTAACCCAGCTTAGTTATTGGGTTTGGGAGCAGCTTTTATCACCCGGCAGAGACAACTGACCACCTCAACCACACAGGAGCTGTTCCCATCCCACTGCAGGTGCTCCCCTGAGTAACAACTCTGTGGAGCTGGGTCTGTGCAAGGGGGTAAGGAGAGGTTTATATCCTGCTACCTCATTTGTTTGGGAAACATAAATGCAGCAGCAAAAGTCTGTGTTGATACCCACCTGAACAACGCTATGTTCAGGGGTTACACCCCTGTGAAGGGAGAGTTGAGGTGCTGCCAAAGAAAAGTGATGTGATGCAGAATGCAAATCCCAGACTCTCAGAGCACAGACCAATGTGCTTGTCAATTCTAATTGTTACTTATCCAACACTCATGTGTCTTTCTTTTTAGTTCCTTATTATCATCTAAATCTAGTAAATCCAAAATAAACAGAGAGAGATTTGAAAAGGCTGGTCTATGAAATCAACAAATGACAAAGGAAAGAAATATTTTGTGCAATATTTCATTAAAGGATTGTTCACAAATCTTGTCTTTAAGCAGATTCACTGGTCAGACTCAGCTTGTACTTGTGACTGTGCAAGTTTACTGTTTTTTTTTTCCCTATTTTTGCTGTCTCACAGCTTGGAGCATCCCAAATGAAAAGACTGCAGAATCTGGAGGTGCTGTTAAATAGAACTGTGCCCCCACCTCCGTAATAATCTTCAGTGCTTTGAATATTCATCTCCTTCCTTTGGATCTGCACCTTGTAGAGACCTGGAGGTGCAGTGATGTTTCTCTTTAGCCACTTGACCAGGAAATAAGCTCTGAGTATCCAGAAATTTTCTGTTTCTTTTGATTAATGCCCAGAGATGGAGCCTGTCTGTGACCTACAACAAGGTCTGATTAAAGATGACTTCCAAGCTCACTGCCTGTTTCCTTTTGCGTTTGTTTGTTTGTTTTGTTGTCCCCCATGAAGAAGGGAAAGATTTAGGCTCAGGATTGTGTTTCCTGAAACTGTAGCTTTTGAGATATTTACTGTGTACAGAAGACTTAAAACAGAAATTATTTTGGTTTTAAGCTTATAATTTGTGGGTGAGTCTAATAAGTGATTGAGCTGCATTTTTGAGGCTGTAAAAATGAATCAGAAACCAGCCTAAAGTACAACTCAGCATTTTATCTTTGCAGAATATTTTGCCTTCAACAATTTATTTTGCTATAGTGTTCATTTGCAATGCATTTTTGAACCTCTCTTTGCTGCATGGCATTTTTAACTTACAGGATGGGGGACTCTGAGGCTGTACAGGATAATGACAACGTCATTTTCCAGGCACTCTAAATGATATGGAAGATAACTTGAACAGATATTAGTTTCCCACTGTGCTCAGTTGTTACACAGCAGCTAATTAAAAGGCAGTTGACAAGCACATAAGACAAGCAATGCTTGTTGGAGTCCTTAGCAAGCTGAAAAATAATCTAATAACACCGGAATTAATTTAGGCTCAAATATTTTTGTTGCAAATGGTTAATAGGGTGATGGCTGAACTGGTGTGCTCACTTTTCTGCATGAAGAACATGACCAGTTTAACTTTTCTCCTATGTAATAAAATTATACAAATCTGAATTATGCACATGTTCCCAAGTTCCTAGACTTCATTAAATACTAGGGGATTAAAAACTTGTATAAATTAATCAATGTGCTATAATCCTAAAAATTATAAAATGAGCCCTTGAGGAAGTAATGTAATACTGGCTTTTTAATTAGCACGACACCAGAGATTCATTGTTCTCTAATGTAAGTCATGTGTTTATTAATTGTATTATCAGTTTGAAATGGCAAACCCCACGGTGGTGTGACTGTTTGAGAGTGGGTGGTAGGTGCTTATGGATTTGGATCCTGTAAACACATCTGCTTTCACACAGGTAAAGCTGTGCTGGTGAGTGCAGAATTAGTATTATCTTTACTTTCATGAGTAAATCACTCTTGTGATTCCTGGGCCTCTTCTATCAAAATACCCCTAAACAATTCTTCTGGAACCCTACTGACAGCACTGAGCAGTGCTGAGAACATCAGTGCAATTTGGTATGAAAATATCAATTTGGTTTTTAGAGGCAGGTGGGAGCCAGCATTAGGTACAGTGAGATTTGAGAAGTGTTTCTGTGTCATCTGACACACCTTATGCTTTCAAGACACACACACTTTTTCATTTAAAAATATGTTGGAAAGTCTTCATTCATATTCTCCCTTCAGGTTCGTCCTACAGGCTGTTGTCATGGTCATGGTTATGGGAATAAAAGTGCTCCCTCCTATTACACAGGACTGGTTCTGATAATGCTAAACATCAGTGAATCATTCAAGCTTTTAATTCTGTCACACCAGACCTGTCAATAAACTGAGTGACAGAATTTGGTGATGTTAACCTTCAGGTGTCAGTGACCATAGGAAAAAAAAATTGCAGCAAATTTCACTGCTGTTTGTATGAAAACACAAAACCACTTTGGTTTTCCAAAGGTTATTTTAAAAAACACAGTACATGGCCAATAAAAAAAAAATACCTTGAAGAATATCTATAGCATAAAAACTGCTGTGTGCCAAATAATGGGGGGGATTCTGAGATAGATTTAGAAACTCATCCTTTCCAGTTTCAGTGTAGATCTTGTGGTTTTTTCACTAATCTGAAGATTAAGTCCAAACTTTCCACTTGACCTCACGTGAACCCACATGGACTGTGTTCTGTACCTGAATGGCCAAGTGGACTGATTTGGAAACAAACCAGTGGGGGAATTGACCCCACAGAAAAATATTGCGAGAGATTCCAAGTCAGAAGTACAATTTGAGAGGAGAAATTAAAACAAAAGCAGCAATACAGAAAACACCAGACGGAACTGACAAGGTAACAGTACAACCTGCCACCCTGTTGGTCAGGGTGCTGGTAGCAGTCCAGTCATGTAGTGCCTGCCATTCTGCTGGAGCCATGGATGTGGTCTTGGGTGAAGTGGAAGAAGTCCTGTCTGCCTCTGGGGTTCTGGTGGTTGTAGAGCTCCTCTCCTCTAGAGACCAGTGGAGATGGGTGTCTTGTGTTGTTTTCTCCACTCCTTTTATCTGGGTAGGGTGTTCAGTTGCTTCTTTTTGGGGCAGAGCATATCACAATGGGATGATGGCTCATTGGTCGGCACAGTAGCTTCTTCTTCTAAGAAGATGTTATGAGGGCTGAGTCCTTGAAGATAAGAGGCAGGTGATGCCTCTTACCTGATGCCCAGTTTGCAGTCTTGGAGGCTGTGGGGTGCAGTGGGCAGCTCTTGTGAAGGACCCATCATTAGCAACTCATCAAAAGCTGATGGAGACAGTAACAGAATACACTTCTTTGGTTACACTTTCATATAACCCCAAGACACCAAGTTACAACCCCTGAGTGTTACCTGTGCATGTGGCAATGTTTCCTGAGCAATTCTGAAACTGCTTCACTCTGAGAATCCTTCCTTGCCATCTATATCTCACATTAGGGTTTATGATTGTTTAGAGACTGGCGTTATTTCAATCACACACTTCGGTGTTGTGTGAATCCCCGTTTGTAAATTTACCTTGATCTGCTTCACAGAATTTAATTTCCAAGTGGAGGAAGTGCCTGTGGCACTGGGCAGGGCAGTGCTGGAAACCTGCACAAAGTGGGGTTGGCAGTGGGATTTACCAGTCATCCCATCATGGATGGGGTTCCCTGCCTGGGACTGCCCCTCGTTTCAGAGGGGGAAAAAAAACAACAAAAAAAAGAGGAAATTCTAACTCCATCTTTGGCAGTTTGCCCCAACGTTGTCTGTGCTCATGAAAATGAACAAGGAAGGCCAGAGATTTGAGCATCTTTCCATGTAATTCCTGTGGAGTTCCTGGAAGAGACACAAGTTTCCTATGCAGAACATGATGGCAACAAAGACTGTAGTCCTTTTGTTTCCACTCTGTATTTTTTAGAAATCTAAAGAAAAAGATTCAATGAAATTTGACTAGTCCAACAGTATCCAAGCCTTTTCCATGTATTATTTATTGTCCCAGTTCTCAGCTGGTATAAATAAACCCACTCCCACTGAAGCTACTGTGGATTTGCTCAGTTCCATCCTCCATCTGGGCAGTGGAGCCATGCTTTCATAATAAAGAAGCATTTCTCTTTTTCTTCCTTCCTTTCTGGCTTCCTGTTGGAGCATTAAAATCGTTCTGTGTAAGCAAACTATCCCCAGGATATCCAAGAATTCTGTTGTTATGTCTTCTTCTGTTTCTATTTACATTTGCTGTAAATAACCCTCTGCATTAATAAAGGAAGGCTCACAGTTATGGGAAACAGTCACTAGAAGCTTATTTCTGATTCCATCACATTTATAGAATTACATTGTGTTATGAAAGACAGATCCTTAAACATTCTTCCCTTTTCAATAGGATTTCCAGCAATTAAAAATATCTAATTTTTGTTTATATTTTATTCACAGAGGCTAATCTTCATATTAGATCTCTTTTATGTTCAAGTACTTCAGGGAATAAAACAGCACCAAGTTGTGAAATACAGAACTAGATTTGGAATATAAAAATGCACCTCTTATTATGAAGTGATTGCTAGGAGAGCACTGGAAGGAAACCCAAATTATGATTTCTGGTTTTCTATCTTCCAAAATAGCCTCACTCCACTGTTTTTCATATGAACATGAAACATTGCTTCTGGGCTCCTAACTTGTATTCCTTTTTTCAGGTCAATGCGTTTTGAAGCAGATGGGGCAGTAATTCATGAAAAATAGCATTTAGGAAAGAAAAGGTAAGTCAGTTTTACAGATCCTGTAATGTCTATAAATGTCTAACTGGCTTGACTGTCACTGGATTGGGAAAGGGTCAGAGTTGCTCCACAGCTGCTAAATGTATTTGTAGGGAAAAAGGGAGAACACAACCACAGGTGCCAGACCCCAGACTGGAAACGCCACCTATGTGCATTTCCTGATGTTTCCTCCATCTAATGGATAAAATATTTGTAGGTCCAGTGAAGTATTTTGGTTTTAATGACATTGCATGGACTCTTTCCACCATTTAGTCCTTGATTAAAATCCTGTAAATTGCTGGAGAATGCATTCCATGGAATGGCAATCACAAGGGAGAGGCCAGAACAGTCCCACCACCCACGGAGGGTGGTTTCTGAAGTAGTGTCTATGAATGCTCACAACTTCTGACGTTGTAGAGGAACAGAAATGCCTGAATTCTCTCTGTTCTGTCCAAATAGGTGGAATTCCAGGTGCTAAAGAGCCCCCATATTGGATTACAACAAATGCCTGAAAACACAGGACACTGAAATGCATTTATAAGAAGGGGGTTTGTCTTTCACAATTTCTGAGGAAAAGTTCTTTACTATGAGTAGCTCCTTGGTGTGCAATTTGTTTCCCTCAGTTCTACCCATCTTAATCTAGCATAAAGTTGTTGGAGAACTTCCCATGGGAATTTGGAGCAGTGCTTGTCCTCCACTCAATATGCTGCTATTTCCTTATCCTCCTTTCAAATAGATCTTCAAGGTAAAGGTCTGTGAACAGGTTTGGTGTAGTAAACTTCAGAAAAACCTACTGCTTTAATTGGCATATTTTATTTATTTCTTTATGAAGTGACTCAGAATCTGAAGTGTGGCCCTGCAGACCTTTTTGGGATAGATGTGCTACAAAGAGAAGACAGAGTTGTAAGGGACAAGTGAGGACTGCAATGTCCTCTTTCTTCTGTGGGACGTCTGGGTGGGTGGTGTACATCAAGGAACAGTTTTAAGGAAGCTCCACAGGTAAATGGAGCCTTCCATTCCCTTCCATTCCCAGGAAGCTGTCAGCTGGGGCAACATGTGGGAAAGTTTTGTTGTTAGCACACTTCAAAAACCTGCTTGTAATTCCTGTGTTCACAATCCCCATTTAGTGAATAATTTGACTCTCTGGCTATCTTCCAAGCCAATAATGCTGACCAAATTATTTTGAACATGCAGATGGTAACAAAAGGGCACCAGGTGCTGTTTTATTGTAATAAAGATGTGCAAACCTTTGCATCACACCAAGTTATTTATCCACATAAATCATCAGGATGCTCAGCTTCCTACCCTGCTTTAGTAAATTTTGAATAAGAGGCATCAGCTGTTTTCAGAGTGTGCCCTTCTGTATGTGCCACAGATATTTTGCTTTGGGCTTATCTTCCCCACTATGACCCATAGAGGCATTCAGTGGATCTTCTTTTTTGATTTAAATGATTACTGAGCGATTGGAAGCCCAGATGTTCAGTGGCTTAATTGCTGAGTGTTAGCCCATAAAAGAGAGTAGGTAGTTAGTATCTGAAGGGAGGATTTTACTGCATATAAATGTTATTTGGTACATTAAGTGACATTATTTACATCCAATTTCTCTCTCTAAGGTGGCAACCTGAGGCAGTAAGTTGCCATGATGGAAAAATAGCACTTGCTCTCACATATATTCTATGTCTGCCTTTACAGCTGCAGAGAAACAAAACAAGCAGGCATAAAAGGAGAGCAAGACAATATTGGTCATTGGGATAAGAATACCCTAATACCCCAGCAGATCACTGATCTAGTTTTCCATAGGATAGGGCTGTGCTAGGTTGTCTCTAGGAAAGACTTGAAAGTCAACAGTAAAATCACAAAATTGCCTCTTGTAGCCCTCAAACAAGATCAGGATTTGGTGAGATCACAAGAAGGAAATTTCCATTTCTTTCAATTGTCACGCTGATGTATGAGAAAGAACTTGAGCACTTGACATTGATTCAATATCACTCAGAGCTCTGCAGTAACTGGAATTTCTTTCTGTAAGAGAAGAAATTAAACTGCTGCCTTCAGTAGTTTAAAAATGGGGGTGAGGACTTTCTGAGCAGGGCAGACATGGCGAGTGATGGCACAGCTCACAAACTGTTTAATATTCAGGTAAAACTTACATCTGCCTCCTTTGATCCCTGTTCAAGTGTCTGAATCCTGCAGGAATCAAATACACAAACTGATTTTCTTTTTTGTGAATTCCTGTCACCTGTTGGCAACCTGAGCAGGCATTAACTGTTCCAGGCAATGATGCAGCTCTCCATAGTAAAGGAAGTGGCCTTCCGCTAGGAAATGTGAATTTGCCAGTACCAGAAATAAAAAATATTGGCAGCAAAACTCATCTGTGGTGGACAGGGACCATGCAATCAAGCCCTCTGCAGTATCTTTGTTATTGCAGCTGGTGGTTTCTACTGTTAGTGCATATTGTGCTTTTTTGAGCATGTAAATGCTAGTGCAAGTTTCATCTGTTTTTTTTTCAAAATCATGTACTGAGAGTACAGAGCACCTGCAGACACCATTGACTGTGATTCTCTAGCATGTCTTTGTCAGGGAACACATTCCTTCTGCTAGGATTTTATTAAGGCATAAATGACAATCTGCGTGAGGCTATTGGGAATGCTGAGGCCAGTGCTTCTCCCTTGGAAGGGGGTGGGAAAGGTTAATTAATGGCTGGAGTATTCTTTACAAACACATCAAACTGCTTGTGAAACCCAACTTCAACTGTAATGATGATTTTAACTTATGAAATTAGGGAGTTTCCTGACTTAGCACATGGACCAGTCATCCTTTTCTCAGTCCAGCACTGCCATAATCACTGTCATTGTTTTTTTCCCCATGGAAAGGAAGGCTGAAGGATGATCCATTACTAGTCACAGCACGTTGCTCTCACTGATTGGAAAGCAGTCACACACCACCAAGCATTTATTCTGTTTACTGAGATGTAACACCAAGGAACAGCAATTCACACCTGCAGTGAAGTTGTTATACTTCCCATTTCTTTTCTTTATTCTATTTTTATCCTTCTTCATTTTTCCTGTTTCATTTTTCTTTTTTTTCTTTTTTAATCTTCTCTGCCTCTCCTTCCCTCACTGCTATGATGGGTGTCAGTGTCAGGCCTGACACTTCTCTTAAACCTCAAATAAAGGATAAATGGTCAGTGGTACTTCTCAGCTCTCAAAGGAGCATTACCCTGGTTGGAATGGATGATTTTCTGTGGGACAATCAGTTTAAATGTCTCTGGGTTATAGATGAAGTATATATATACACAAATGTATGTGTGTATATTCACATATAAAGCTTAGACCCAATCACATCATGAGCTGTGAGATTCAAAGAGGAGAGCTCCCTTCTTATACATAAACTGTTATGTAATATCAGAGTATCTTCCCAAATAAAACCTGTGACTGGACTCCAGGGGGGGGGGACAATGCCATGAACTAATCCTTCTCTGTGACTCACTGGTTCATTCACAGAATATTTAAGACTGGTTTTGCCGAATATCTGTCCTAGACAAGACAAAACACAGTCTGGAAACACTGAGGTGTTTTAGCAACCTTGGAGCAGTCCTTGGAAAGAAAGAAAGAAAAAGAGAGGGCAAGTGAAACATCTCTCTGCAGCAGCACAAGCTTCTGTGTGAGGACTCCAGGATTATTTTACTTTGCTTGTAAAGGCCATAACCTAAATAAATAAATTGAGAGCAGGAATACCCCATTTGCCCAATACTTATCACAGACCAAGCCCAGAGTTTTAAGACTGCTCTTCTTACTTCTGCAAACACGACACTGTCCCAGAGGGACAGGTGGGCATAGGAATGGAATTGATAAAAAGATTTACAGGTAGAAAGCAACAGAGACCTGGGTGGTAAGAAAATATTCCATTTGAATTGGTCTCAAGTGTTAAATAATGGATGTGTGTGTATGTAGGCTATTCAAATGTTTTTGATTTCTTATGCTGAAGATTAAAATTTCCATTAGTATTCCACCTCTTCAGTTTTGCCTGGGGACTGTTAATTATATTTTTGAAATTGCAACCAAATAAAAACTTTACAAAAAAGAAACAACAAGATAACACAATAAGGAGCTTTTTACCCCTTTCTTCTTCCCTGCAATCAATGTTTAGCTCTCTGTACAGCCCTTGTTTACAAACTTACCCACCTTAGTTCCTGCATCTCCCCTCTGTTTTTATTCCTGAGCCCCTTTCCAGGTTGTTCTAAGCAGTTCCATCAAAGTACTGGTGTCCTGAAATGCTGCTGCTGGCAGCAACTGGAATGTCTCAGGTCAAAACCAACAGAGATTATCTTGGATTTCATCTAAACTTCCATAAAGTCCCATGCTCAGTGAAGAGGGGATTATCTAACTAATGACAATGTTCTACTCCATAAACCAAGGCACTCAATTGCTTTTGGGAAAATGTTATTGATATTTCTCTTCCAATGCTTTCTGTTTGTGAGGCCATTTGAAATCCACTCTCGTATGCAGTTGTTGTTGTGCCTGAGCACTTTGGGAAGGCAGGAATGACTGACATGGCTGGTGCCCAAAATTCAAGGCTTTGTCTGTTTTCAGAACTGTGTTCTGGTGACACCAGAGGCTCCAGTGGGAGGGAGGTCTTGCAGGGTGATGTTGGCTGCTCTTGTGTTTACCCTGTGCAGTTGCATGAATGGTCCATAAATGATGACCTTTGTGTGTGTGTTTAATGGAGAATTTGGTATAAACCCCTAAATAACAAGGGTTAAACTTTTTTTGCTCTGAGTCTACTGCAAAGGTGGGTCATGGCATGACCACGAGTGTGCCTCTGGGGGACCAGTGAATCCCAGTGGGAACCACCTTCCTCCCACTCTGGACAGCAGTGACTGCCCAGTGCTGAGAAGGCTGCAGAGAGCTGTTACAGCTTCATGGCACTTGCCAGGAATAAAAATATATATAAATGTAGTGGACATAAATGTAGACCTCAAAGTACTACTGAACTTTCTTTATAGCTTATTTCTGCAATCTTAATTGCAGTAAATTTTGCTGAACTGAAAGTATCTTCCAAGGCCCTGCCTCTGCTTCCCTCACGTGAGCTTTAAATTGTGTTTTTATAATTAAGCTATAAATTTTAAAGCTATTTCAGCCACACTTTTTAATGTGCCACAGGTTGTCCACTTGTCGTAGCTGGGGTTCGATTGTCATAGATCATTTTCTCTGCTGTGCTGCATGACAAAAAGCTGTTCCCAGGGCAGAAAAACCTTTCTATGCAAGTGGCACCTCTGGTTCTCTCCATAGGGGGGCACAGTGAATGTTTCTGGTACAGGTGTCACACAAAAAAAAAAAGTTTTAATAGTGAAATTCCAGAGTATCAGTGTAATCTAAGAAATATTATGTTTTCTGAGATTATTGATATTGATAATATCAATAATAAGCTGTGGTGGTGATGCTGGCCACTGTAATGCCACATTGATGTGATACCATAGGAGTTTCCAGCTAAAATGTCAACAATTTCAGGAGTTTTCTAAAGTGGGAATTAAAGAACACTCACCAAGAGATAAATGGTGACTATGTTAGGAAAGCAATGAACCTCTAGCAGCTTTCTTAATAACCACTGGATGTACAGAAAATGTGATGTAAAACTGCCAGCTAATATAAGGAAATTAATATAGTTACAAATATATCGTTGTTTAGAAGTAAATGTCCTTGGCTATAATGGAAATTACCTGGATTTTTTGCTCTGTTCTATCAAAACTAAATAAAATTTTTAGTCAGAATATGCAGAAATTACCCTGTGCCTTTCAAATGTTGTTGTAGGGTTTTGCATTGGTCTAGTTAATGTACATGCATGGATTTTCTGTGTCAGAGAAGGCATGAATCTGTTTAATATCATTTAATTGTTCTGATTTTCTTTCCAGTTTGAGGAAAGGGTGAGTTGCAGAAATAAAGTTTTGGGGTTTTTTTCTAATTTTCTTTTCTTCTTATAAATAAGGCTGTAAAATGTTCTTTGATTTAAAGCTGTTAGTTTATACTTAATGGAGCTGGGCCATGGAGTGGCTGTGGCACAGATAAGGAGTGTGGCTGTGGGTTTCCAGTTTTTGTGTACTGTATGGAACGGTGTTTGAGGACACCTGTGACAGATCAACTCCTTCACTTTCAGCATTATAGACACCTAAAGTAATTTGCTGTTATGAATACCTCTGGAGAGTCACTGTGTGCTGTGCTGAATTAAATACCTTGAGCTAAGCAAACAAAGAAAGGCAACCCTAACTTAAAACTTAATTCAGCTCTGAACCTGTGCACTCAGGTCTCCTGCTTCATTTCATTGAAGTGTATTTGTATTTAATCTTGGTTGGGAATGATTGCACAGTGTATTCAATGTATCTTTCTCCTGGTTTTCATGCACAGAAGCCTGTGTGTGTGTTTTAATTCTAATCCACAGTCAGATGTTATGGAAGCCAACTCAGCATAAAATCCTTGTGATCCCTGAGTTTTGCTGAAGCAAAGCATGTTCTCACTATGGCACAGCCAACAACCTTCCACCAGAGAAAGAATTACATTAACAGTTTTTAATATTATGACATTTGGACCACTTCTTATAAATGTGTACAAACAAAGCATAACACTGCAGAGGAAGCACAACTCCTGTTTCTGAGAGCACACATATTGCCCTCATTGGCTTGGGGTTACAGGCACACACATTGCAAACAGGAAACTTGGTCACAATATTTCCTTGGCACACTCAGCTCCTTCCAGTCTGTTCCCTTCCCTTTACATCAGTGTAGAGTAAACAGGCTCAGGTTTTTTGATTTTTAATTGGCCTTTCTCAGCGGCCTTATTTTCTAGAGTTCATCTTTTCCTCTAGTTTCCAAAGGCACCTCTGAGAGCCAAGACATTGTAAAGGACTTCTCATTAAAATCATGGATGCTCCCATATTTTCCTTGAGAATTAATAGCTTCCAGCAGCACAGGAGTAATGAATCTCTGTTCTGCTGAGAGTGCCCCATTCAGCCCCATTCCCAGGATGTCTCTTGCAGGAACTTTGACACCCATACTTAGTCCTACCAAGGATGCTCATGCCATGTCCTTGGATCCTTTTGCACTGTCTCTCTCTCATTTCTCGTTCTATTTTTCTCTAAGGATAAGTCCAGTAGTTGTTGGATTGGTTTTATTTGCCCCAAACTGCTTAACCCAGTGTCCAGATGACTGGTGGTGGTACCTCATTTTCTTTAAGAACTTCTCACCTTGTCACCTATATTGTTAGGACATCACCCACCTCACCTGGTAACTCCAAAGCTCTGCTAGAGGGGGATATTTACCAAAAAGTCAGGCTCTGAGGGAGAAGGGAAGGTGTTTCTTCATTCATCATTTAATAATTTTGGTACCAATATGAATGTGATTGCATGAAACACTCCAAATCCCAGTGCCAGGATATTGCAAGGGATGCTCATTCAAGCTGGATTACACACCTTGAAGTGCTTCCAAAGATCTTTATTCCTCCCCAGATAAAATCTGTGTTGTGATCAAATGTGTAAATACAAGAGTGCACTATTGTGAAAAGGCAGTCTCTGTCCCAATCCAAAGCATAGCTCTGGGATGCCAGGAGCAATTCCTCTTCCAGCCCTGAAGAAACCCTGCAAACAGCTGCTTGCCATGCTCAAGTCACTGTGGGCCCTGAGCCAAACCTGTTCTGTCCCAGACTTGGACTGGCAGTGCAGAGAGCTCTCCATGGACTGCTCCATGGGTTTGGGATGCTGGGCAGGAGCTGGGCCTGGTGCTGGTGGCCGTGGGGCAGGTGCAGCCAGTGCCCTCCCAGCACAGCACCAGTGCTGTCCCCTGCCAAGGCACACAAATTATAAATTCTGTGAGTTACATCCATGCTCTGTCAGAAATGCCTCTTGCATGTTTAGTCCTCGGTGCCTGCTCATTATCAGCCTGCATTGTATTCCTGTCTTCAGTGAGTAGGATGAATAATTTCTAATCTGTGTGTTTGGACCAAGAAATTTAAATTTGAGCTTCACTGTAAGCTTACAGTATTTTAAATTCCTTCCAAGCTACGTTTGGCCTTGACTGCACAATGTATTTACTGAGGCAAAAACAAAAGGATGATAATTTTCACTGGAGCACACCTGCAATAATGGCTCACAGCATTTAATTTCTCCCTTGGTTTCCTGGTAGACTTTGTTTTGACACCTGCAAACAACCTTTTCCAAATCAAAGCGAGCTTTTTCTCTCCGTGTCATGCTGCCACCCAAGTTGAGCTGACAAAGTCCAACTAAGAAACAGAGCAATTATAAACACAGTTTCCTCTGGTGCTTGTGCTGTTTTTAGCTTTGCTGCTCTCCCAAGAAGAAACCTGTGCCTAATGTTTCCAGCTTAGCATGCAAAATTAATAAAACCTGACAATTATATGAACAACATACAATGCAAGTAAGGGATCCTTTCTGATGTGATTGAACTTGAAGATATTAAATTGGCTCCTTATTCTTACACTATTTTCTGCTTTAACACAAAGATCATAAAATGTGTATCTGGAGTGATAAACCATAATTGGCTCTAGGCAGCCTTTTCTCACAGAGACAAAAGAACAGTTGTTATTGCTGTACTTCTTTCAATAAATACACTTGTAAGCTGGAGCTCAGCTGGGCTGCCCTGGGAAGAGGCACATTTTCGTGAGGAACATAAAAGAGATCAAATTTATAAGTGGGCATGCAGACCAAGGAGAAGGGTATTTCATACATTAAGAACATATAAAGAGTATTATCTGTGCTCACACAATGCCAAGGAATATCTGACAAGGAAAAATGCACTCTGAAGCTAATCCTGTACCATTCTATAGAAAACAAAGGGTTTAGCATACATGTAAATCAGGTCCTGACTCAGTCTACAGATGGTTTGGGAATTAATTTTCCTTATTCCTATAAGATTGTCTGATAGTACTTGGGCTCACTTTTGGATTTCGAGTCTTAGACCACAATATTTCCATTTGTTCCCTTGCTTTCCATTTGCCTTCATGGGAAGGATTTACTTCATTTTCAATATATTGATCATTAAACCTCATCAATCAACTTCCATCTCTGTTTCTTGAAGTGTCTTGTATGTCCTACAGTGATATTCTCCAGGAGTCTGGATAGCACAGCAGTAAAATACTTCATTTGAGAACAAATGTATTTCTTTATTGTATTGCTTTCTCTTGTATAACCAAGAATAACAAAATCAGTTGTGGATGTGTTGCTTATATTTTTTGGTGTGCGTTCTTGTTTGACATACAGTAAAATATTCTATTGCTCCTGCAAACAGAATTTGAGCCATTATCTAGAGCTTCTGGGACTTACTTCATAATTTCTAGATGACCCTATTTGATTCAGCATGGTTTAGATTGCACCAGGCTCTGACATGGGTCTGTGATCAATCACTACACTGTTTGGATTTATTGTATTTCCAGATTATTTATTATTCTCATTGATAAGTGGGAAGGAAAAGGAAAATATGGGATATAATTTTTACAAGGTGTTTTCCATAGAGAGAGAAATATCACAAAATTATATCAACCTGCTATTACTTTAATTAACTAATTTTACTCATGGCTTGTCTTCTTGTAACAGGAGATTAAAGCAAGTATGAATTGCCTTTAAGAAATTGTTGCATCATTTATTTATTTGGAGAAGAAGGGATTGTTCAAAGGGTCACCAGTTGACAGCCTGATTTAGTGACTAAATACCTGCTTGAGCAGAGACTCTAGGAGGCTGCAGAAGAACCTTTGGAGTATCTTTTAAGATTGACTGGGACTCTTAATGAAGTCAAGGTCCCTTGCCCTTGGCCTGTATTTCTATTGACTGCAGCAGTCATTAAATGAGTCCCATGCTGACGAGCACTTGCAGTTGAACAGCTTTCCCAAGCTCTTGTGAGCAGTATTTTACTGCAGGAATATGCTCAGCTGATTGTGGCCCTGGCCTAAGCATTTTGGAGGCCCTGCAGAAGCACTAAGTGGTGCCTGTGCCTTCCCTTTCATTGACTGCACTGGCACTTCCAGTCTGATTTGTGTTTGGCCAAGAGCAGCCGGAGTCTGGGAACGGGGTTGGTTCCTCTTCAAATTGCAGTGAAGTTGCATCTTTTTAGGCAGCCCACAGGACTGGATTGTGTAATATAGGAAATATCCCATCGTGTTCTTGTCCTGAGGCTCCTGAGAAAGCTCGGTCTGGGGTGACCCTCGAGGATAACACACATATCCAGCCCCTGGCACTCCTGGGCACGAGAAAGAGAGGGACAGAGAGAACTGGGCTGGCAACAGGAAAGGTGGGGTGTCTTCCATGCTTTGTGTGGTCTTTAGTTGATTTGCTGCAGGTCAGTGTAGGCTCTTCTGCACAGCACAAAGCATCTACAAAAGGTGTGGTAAAACACAACCAACTTTCACATTAAATGATTAAAAACAAGAATAATAAAAAAAAATCTGATAAATATACAAAAATATTGTATGAGCACTTAAACCATAAGCACTGACCCTCAGGTATTCAGGAAAACCATAAATATTTATTTGAGAAAATTGCTATAGAAAGGGAAGAAAACCTCAAATGTTTGATAAAGCTTGAATCACGTTAAACAGATTGCTTATCTCCAGCAAGCTCTGGGCCTGAATATGAGGGCCCAGGTCAAATAGCCAGAGCTGAATCACCTGGCATGGTCAGCTTGCACCTATTTGTGAGTCAGCAGATCTCCAATTACTATTAAATAAAGGAGACAACAAGTGATTGGGAAGTAAATGAAGACAGAAAGTCAAGTTCTGGGTTTATCTGACTGATAACTGGTTTGGTTTTAGCACAACTGCCCTCTTTTGTGTGAAGGCACTTAGTGCACCCCAATGTAGAATGGCTGATTTATTAAAAATGTGCCGTTTGGCTCCTGCAGAGCATTTTTTGTAGTAGGAACAAATGGCAACTTTTTGATTTTAAAAAGGACTTGAAATTCCTTTTACTTAAATGTTATATCATTCTGTTTCTTTTTGGTGTTCTTCAAATTATGATTTTTCAATATTTTTTCCCTGTAAACTATCATAATGAACTTTTACAATGTTAGGCACAACATATTACATCATAATCTCATTTATTAGCAGAAGTTTAATAGCTGCCAATAATCATAACGTGCTTACTTTTGACTACTGGGACCCCATCTGTTATGATACTTTAGACCTAAACGAAAATTATGTAGTGCATTACTGAGCAAGGCTTTTTACACGTGGGACGTGCTGGGAATCCTTACATACTTAATTTTTTTTTTTTAATAAGACAGCTTTCATTGAGGGAAAGAATTTTTGTCAGTGGTGTGAAAAGTATGATTTTTCTTCCATTTATTCTCCTGTTAGTGCGTATTCTTACTAAGCTCGGGTTTGTTCCTGAGTGGTAGCCTGGTGATTAATCCTGTGCTGTGCATCCTGGTTTTGTTAATGTCCCTGCTGCAATTTGGTCAGTGTGCTCTTTCTCTCTTAAAAAAAAGAAAAAAAGTAGGTGGTTTTAACAGATACAGATAGTTAAAGACTCATTTTTAATTCTGCAGTTGGAGGTGACACCTCTGGCCCCATTATTCCCCCTCTATCTACAGGGGTTTTTCCCAGCCTCTGTGAATTTCTGTGTGGATTGAAAAGGAAACCTAATGTCAAGTCTTTATTTCTCATTTATTCTGCCATGTCTGAGAGCCTGTGAGTGAGGCAGCTCTCTGAGTGCTTGTGGAGGTTGTGTCTGCACATGCTGTGCACATTGAACATTCCCAAATGGGGCAGGAGTGGGAGGCTCAGAGCCGGGATGACTTGGGTGGTTACCCTGTGTCCTCCTCACTGTGCCCACATCCACTTGGAAGCTCTGCTCAGCTTTGCTTGAGGGCTCCTAGAGCAAACCTCTGCCTGTAAAAAACTCCCAAACTGACCAAACAAGAGCACCTCCTTTGTAATGCAGATCTGCAACATTACCTACACGTTAAATGTTCCACAGGCTTGTGGAGGTTGTTATGGCCCTGTGTGGCACAGCTCATCCATGTCTCTGTCCCAGCTGGCACATCCCACCTCCCAGAGTCAGGGGAAAACAGTATTTGCTATGGAGGTGTTCCTATAAAGAAAATATTGCTACTTCTCGGTTCCTGGCGGCTTGGTAGAGGAAAGTGTTGTGGAAGAGAAGGCTGAAAATGAGAAGAGTGAAAGAAAGGAGATTAATTTTGAGTTGTGTTGTATATGAGCAGGCAGCTGCAGCTGGGCCTTGAACTGGATGTTTGGATAACTGGATACTGGATAGTTTTTAGTTCCTGCTTAGACCTGCAAAGGAAGATTTCTAAACTTCGACTGAGAACAGGAGCTGGAAGCCCAAAATCTATTTGCTTCATTGTTGAATGGAACCACTGCTTCTCTAAAGGGGGCTGCTTCTTTAGCATCTGAATGACTTTTAAAAATCTTTTCTTGTACATTTTATTTGAAAATATGGAATAGTAATAGGAAAAGCCCTATGGTGTTGCATACTCTGTTACATTATGACATTGGAAACTGTTTGGGCTGAAAAGCTTTGCGGTACTAAAAGAAAATGTTGAGAAGGTGGCAATCTGCACCCTCTGAGGCCTCTGTTCCACTGCTTTTATCAACCCAGCATTCCTTTCCAGCTGTCCTGGTGCTGGCAGCTGGCTGTGGTGTCCTCCTAAGGTGCTGTTAGCTCACTTTTTTGGGTCAGTGTCATGTTCAACCAGGATGTGCTTCTTGGCCCAGCTTATCTTCTTTTATGCTTAGTTTTAATTAACCTTTTGTCACATGGTTGAAGACCTGTAGGCATGAGCTATGGTTGCAATTTCATTTCTTTTTTCAAGAAAGATGTCAGTGTGGAGCTACTGCTCAGACCTAAGAGCTGCTGGGTGTCCTCCTCCCTGCAGGTCAGTCCCTCAGTGCCCAACTTTTGAAAGCCTTCTTTTCAGGAGGGTGGACAAAATGGGCTCTCTGAGGCACTTGAAAGATTCCAGCATCTTTTTATCTGAAACAAGGACATAAAAAGCAGCTGGGCATAAAATATAGCTGAACAGATGAGATACACAGTCTGTTTTCTCCTAAGCAAAAATAGATTACTGTTCATTTTGAGCCTATATGAT
Organism: Climacteris rufus; assembly: GCA_013398175.1. Classification (NCBI taxonomy): domain Eukaryota; kingdom Metazoa; phylum Chordata; class Aves; order Passeriformes; family Climacteridae; genus Climacteris; species Climacteris rufus. The sequence continues at coordinate 250,809 of VZRZ01003265.1, forward strand.
GCAATAAGAGTTCACTTGCAGTGTAACTATATCTTATGCTCCAGGAGAGTTACAGAGATGAGAATGCTGCAGTTACTCACCTCCTTTGCCATTCTGATTCCAAGAGATGTCAAGGGAAAGAGCAGATGTATGTGCTGGGATATTATCTACATTCTTTTTCAGTGGTTATCAAGATTTTCTTATGTAGTAGACCTTCTGCCATGAAATACATATATATTCCTGATTCTCAAATAAGAACACAAATCATCCCTGCAAAGATCATACTAAAAACGACAACTAAAAACTCCAGTAAGTATAAATTTTTAAACTGTTTCACTCAGCTACCTAAGTGTTAGGTTTAGCAGATGTCTTCTTTCTAGTTTTTGTAAACATTTACAGTTCTATAAGTTAGGTGAACACTTAGCATTAGTGAGTTTTTGTACTTGCATCCGTAAATCATTTGTGACTCCTGTAAATATCTTTGTATGCCAAGAAATGCTGCCAAGTGAGCGCTGGTCAGGTATTTAGAAACACCTTGTATGAAAACAGTCTGCTTTAAGATTTGGTTTAGTGGATTTTTTTTTCTTGGTTTTGTTGGTTTTTTTCTATTCTCATATGACCTGAGTTAACTAAATCTTGGCAAGGGATGCTGTCTGTGACACCTGTCTTAAACATACCTTTTATAGCTGCAAGACAAATTTCATTTTGTGAATTCACAAACTCTTATTCACTTCCCTGAGTCATCCCTGAAATAATTAAATTTAGGTCAAGCCCTTCCTCCAACTTTGCCTGCTGTTGAGGTTCTATGTGCCTCTTGCTCCCTCTCTCTTTCCAGCTCCATGTTTCCCACCAGAGAGTGGGATAAGAAGCTGGAGATCTCATCAGAAATGGGCACATTTGCTTTCTCCCAGCAAAATCTGGGAATCCCAATGTTCCAGCAATGAGTTTTAGAGGTGCAGGTGAATATTTCCAAATGCCTTTTGCCTATAAAGGTGTGTTGCAAAGCACACAACTTTCTTACTGCTCATAATTACTGTCCTTTTAGGGTTGCAGAAGAATAAAACATGCCAGTAAGAGAAACCTTCGGAGAAGTAAATCAGGAAACATATGCACCCAGTTTGATGAAAGTATGAATCATAACTTCTAGCTGTACACTTCCCATTTGTTCACCATTTTGCTGTTCTGGGTCTGATTCCGAAACTACCCCTTGAGCCAGAGTCTGAATTTAACTGTAAAGTCCTGGGTTATAGAAATGATAGTGTCTATATGTATAAAAGTTACCTATTTTAGTCTTTGTCTAGGTAACAAATGACCACCCAGAAACATCTGAAATGACAGAAGACAGTTTTACTTTTCCAGGGAGCCATAAAAGAGACCAAGCAGCAGAACAGTGGATGTTTAGGGTTGCAGAGAACATGGCAGTAACTCTTCAGGATGTCCATCTTCTCTATCAGGAATACACTTTATACACTTGTATGCTTTTTATGTAGCTTATTGCTTTACTGTTATTCTCAAGAATAGTTCCAACCAAACTGTGACGAAATTCCATTCAAGGAAATTCTGACAGGATAATGAAGAACACCACATTACTTAATGATACATTTCTTCAGCTGAAACTGAACAATTGGGCTTTGTATTTTGCTGGCTGAGAATATACAAAAGGAGAATAATTTTGGTCACAAACCCCAGCTTGTGTGTTTTTGAACTACACTTGTGCTTGAGGGCAAAACCAAGATTATTTGAGCTTAGTTTTGAAAGTGCATATTACAAACACAGTAAGGAGTTTGTGTGGGGAGGGAGAGATTGACAAAGCAGTATTTTAATTCAAAATATCTTGTATGTAACTACTGGCCTGGGTGTTCCTTGCATTGACTCTGAATTCAAACATGGTTGCATTCCTCAAATCCATTTATGATGCCGTGAGAAAACGCAGGGTGCAGCAAAATCAAACACCATTTGTTGCACTTAAAAATATATGAAGTGGGGGTGGGGAGGAGGGCAGCAGTGAGTTTGGACTTGTTTTCAACCATTCTTTGTGTCTTCTAAAGCTTTCCACTCCTGGAACCTCTCTGTCTATAGCTGTCATAAAGACTTAAAAGAAAACGGGAGCTTTCTTCACAGAATTAAAGTCTGACAAATGTTAGCCTGAAATCTGTTTGGTTTAATGAATGTTTCAATTAAGTTATTTTTGAAGTTATATTGATGAAATTAGAATAGAGAGATCATTTCTTGGAGGAAAGTGAATTGCTGAGGCAACAGAGGGGTGTAATGAAGTGAGTTTCTGCAATTTCATTAATGGCTCCTCTGATTAAGAGAGTAGACTACAAACATTGTATAAATATTGCAGCTCTTTTTCTAATGAACACTCAGATGAAACCAGACCAGTATGTTGTATATTCTCTCCAATTTCAATTGTAGTTCTTACAAATGTCAACAAAAAACCACGGGGACATCACATTGTCTCTTCTTCCAGGTGGAGAGCCCTGCACTGCTCACCCAGAGGCTCCAGCACGTGTAGATCACCCAGGGTCATCCATCCCTGCTTACCCAGACCAAAAGCTTGCTCTCTGAAAATGCTGGAGACGTGAAATTGTAGAAGTTCTCTCACCACTTCTGTTTTTCTGGTGGCTGTTTGCCATTTCCACTTCCGGGGCTGGAAGTTTGCAGTTGGCAAGATGAGAAGCAGGAATGGCAGATCCACCCAGACTGAAAAGTTCATGACAGGTTTTTCTCAAGTTTCTGATGGTTTGAGTTGGTTTTTCTTGTTCTGTACCAGTTCTTCCACCATCTGTGCAATTCCCATTAATAGTTGTGAGTGATTTGTGTGTCTAATTCTTCATGCAGAGTGTTGAAAATCTACCCTAAAGCTATGCAAAAATAATGGGAAAAGCATGTATAATTGAAAATAGTCTTAATCACTGGAATGTTGAAATCCACATGGTTTGGAAGACTTGAAAGATTTCTTGTTTTAGAAAAGCTGAATTGAAAAGCACTGTCATTTTCTTTAAATACATTCTTTTGAATAAAATATCAATTCCTGGTGCCAGCAGCAAGCTTCTAAACATGTTCAAGATGACATGATTGATAACAAGAATGCTCTTCTCAAGATGTTTCTAATTTCATCTCTCTGTATCAAGAATGTTAAACTTCCAACCTGATACATGATATAATAACAAATATTTAAACCAAAGATTAATTTTTTTTTTTGAAGATGAAATGGTAACTGAAACTGAATGGAAATCTGAGAGCAGGCTCCAGAATGTGAGTAAATTCTAGAAGCTTCCTCTTCAATACAAATTATTTCCTAGTTAATCCTGCAATAGTTGGCACTATCAAGTTGCTATCAGAAAACTAGAATCAAATAGTAATAAATGTTTTGTCTCTGTCTCTACATCTCAACATTAAGTAAGAAATGCTGGCTTTCATGGCTTCTTGATAAGTCTGTACCACAGAGCTTCCAGTTTGCACAGAGGTTTGAGTTTTTGAAACTTTTTATGGCCAGCATCTGATTTGGAGTCAGAATAATCTTAAAGTATAAAAGTTTGTTTAATCTTTTCCTAAATGTGTCTGAATTAGACCAACTCCCAAGGTCCTTGTCTGCTCCCAGTAGAGAGTTGGGTTTTGTTTTTCCAGCTGAACAAGGTGATGTCTCAGAGGGTTGAGGCAGACACACATTTGAAGGTCAATGTCATTTCTCATCTAGTGCTCGCCAGCTGGCAACCTCCACCTGTAAATCTCTGAATTAACATCACAGCTTTAAAACAATTAAATTTCAGGAACAATATGTGACTAATTAACAATAGTGGAACTTGGTATGGGAAAGGACAATCTTCTCAATTTTAATTTAAAATGTGTCAAACCGCCTGACGTGGTATTATATTACTGTACATCAATGCCAGACAATGACATTACTGTAAATAATATTAACTGTCTGGCTTAGGGAAAACCAAGAAAACTTACCATTGATGTATCAAATTACAGCTCAGATTACAGCTCCAAATTGTAGGCTTGTCAGAAAACATGATGAAATAAGAGGAAAATGCTCATTATTTTGAGGTAAAATGCAAGTGGCTCCCTGGGTATTTAGTTTGGGTCATACCCTGGCATCTCACAGAAGACTCTGTGTAGAACCTCTAGATGTTTTAACTGGTTTAAGGAAGAGGAAAAAACCTTTTGGGTCCATCAGAAACCAAATTCCTTGCAGCTTTTCAGTTCAGTCAAGAAAATATCTCTGAGGGGCAGAAAGCGTTAGCCAGGATCAGTGACCTCTCTGTGTGTCACACAGAGAACTAGAAGGAGGAACTTTGACATTTAGGACAGGGCCAAGTGTGTGATTTCTGTATGATTCACTTGCTGGGCTCTATACTGAAGCAGACTTCAGTCTGCTGAAGAGGAATCTGCTGAGCCCAGGCTTCTACAGAAACATTTATTTAAAAATTCCACGTTTTTCAGTTCTCTCCAGCTGTTGAGAGTTTACCCTCTTAAAATTCCCTTCCTGCTAGCAAAGCCCATAAACAAAATGCAAAATCTGACTAGAAAACAATCCAAGACATTCTTTTGGGGAAAAAAAAAAAAATTCTTGTAAGTCCATCCTTTAAAATGCATCTTAACTCCCTGCAGTGGATGTTCTCCTGTCTAGCTTGTAGCCATTACTCTTGGACTTTTCACCTCCAACAGTTCCTCCCTATTCTTGTTCTGTTGTTGTATTTACATTGCACTGATCTATCTCCTCTGTGCAGTATCATTTTCCATTCCCCCCTTCTTCAAATGTGATGGCCTCACATCCTTAGCTCGTGTAAATTCGATTAGTTCTCCTCTGGCTCGGAGTAAATCAATGGGGCTGCCGTGCATTTACACCAGCTCAGGATCTATCCTGGTGCTTTTAATCATTGTTACAGCCCTCTCCAAGGAATCAATGGCACGTCTGTACTGTGCTGAACTGCAGACTGAGCCCCAGCCTGAGAGGTTCTGGTCTTGGTTCTGTTGATTGAATTTCATTTAAAGTGAGAGTCCCACCTGTGTACCTGGGGGCACAGCTCTGACTTGCCTCACCTGAAGATGGGGGAGTAATCATCCTAAATACAAAAATATCTCTGTGTGTCCCTTTTGGATGTTGGCTCTCAGGAGGATATTTTACTATTTCCTTCAAATCCATGTAGCCAAAGAAAAGAGTTATTAAAAAGTAGATAAAGAAAATGAAAGATGGATTCACAAAGGAAAGGAAGTCAAGAGTTAACTGGGTTTTAGTTGCTGCCAGATTGCATCTAGTTTTCAAATGCTTTCTGGGGGAGGATACTCAGATTTCCCATCTCCAGCTGGGTTTGGGTTTCCAAATCTCTGTCAAACTAAGCCCGTTTCCTTGGTAACTATCTCACTCTCCCACCTATGAATAAGGACAATTACTTCTTTCTGCTGAGTGGGAATGGTGGAGCCAAAAGAGAAGGAAGAAGGTGATTCTACAGCACAGAACCTCCACACAAATTCCAAGTGGTTGGGTCTCAGTGGATTGTGCAGGAATTACATGAGTTAGGTAAGGATGGGAAAAGATGTTGCATACAATTTATTTTCCTCCAGATTTGACATTTTTGCTCCATCTGGGTGCAGTTTTACATATTAACAGTTGCACTGATGAATAAAAAATGTGTCTCACATATGTGGGTGCTTGGGAAGCTTGGAGGTTTTTGGCTTCTCAAGACATTTTCCTTTCCCCTTTGACTGAGTTTGACTAGGCCCTAAATCTATACCTAGAGTCAGCTGTTGGTTTGAGGTTAGTGACCAAGTTCAAGGTCTTCGAAACCAAAATTATAATTTAGAATGAATGTGTAATTTTTTTGTTTTTCATTGTGCTAATAGAACAACCAAAATTTCTCCAAGGTTCTCAGAGTCATCCCTCAAGATTTTTCTTACTGTTGCTTTAGATTTTAAGCAGATTTGAGGCCACTGGATTCTGTCCGTCTTGGTAGAAATTCTTTATTTCTTTCGTGCTGTGACAGACCCAGATTTTTTTCTGTGAAGTCTTCCTGTGGCACTTCTGTTGAAGTTCTGCTTTAATGGATGTGCCTGTGCTATATGTGATATATTTCACACACACCGAGCCTCTGAATGGCTTTGTAACACTCTGACGATTCAATCCCCTTATTCAGCCTCCTGCCTTAGTTTACATTATATGATGGAGCTGACACTTCAATTATAATTTTTGTCAAATACTAATAGACTGTTCAAACATGAGGAAGCCTAAAAACTAATTCTTTCCTTCCTTGTCCCAGTTATTCATCAACAAAATGGTTTGCTTATTCACTGGATTGATTTTCTATTACTTTTTAAATATAAACCCACAGTAACTATTTGTGATACTGTTACAGATACTGCATCAATTATTTCCTGTAATTACTTCATCTCCCCATTCATACATCTTTCTTCAGTCCTTCTCTTTGGCTGATGGATGTTTTTCATCCAGGGCTGAGACTGAGCTTCCACTCGTACATCTCCCAGCTGGATTGTCATTTCCTGTCTCTCCTGGACCCTTTCTGAGAGCTTGAGTCTTGCCTGGTGCACTGATGATGGATTTGTCAGCATTTTCAGGGCTCAGTTTAGTCCCCGCTGTGGAGAGCCTCGTTGGCTGCACATAACCCTAACGAGACAGTTGTTAATGGGTTGGTTGTTGGAGCCTGGATCTTCAAAGGTCAGCCTTAAAACTTGCAACTGTGTTTTTCTCAGGTGGTCTCAGTGTTATATCTATAGACTGAGACAGGCTGTAATCCAAAGAGCCACACAGAGAGTAAACAGGAGACTAATGACACCTCCAGTGGACACATAATGTTTACTTTGACTTTTGTAAAGAGGTAATTTGCAAGCCTGGAGATAATCCCACTATACTGTATAATTTAAATGTCACTCAGAATGTATGCTGACATGCAACTGATTAACAGCAGACTTTGGTGGCAAATTAATTAGTATTTAATTCAGAGACTCTTTTAAGATGTGATGTGATGTGATGTGATAAAAATAAGTTTTTCTTTCCAGTAGTCATTCAATTACAATGCACAAATGATCTCGACCATCTTCTGAGTTTCCCATATTTCACTTAAAAGCCTAATAACCATGTCTCACTTCTGTGGAAGTTGGCACACACACAACAGACTCCCAAGATACAGCTTGGATTAATGTGAAGTGCTTATGATAAAAGAGCAATTGTACATTTTTTAAGGAATAACTAATGCCAATAAATATGGCTTAGATGAGTCTGTTATTTTAGCATCTTTTGTACACTGTTTCTATTCCTTTCTCTTCCCTTCTTCTGCTAAGTGCACTGTGTAGTTTTGAAACTATCATTTATCTTTCAGCACCTCTTTGTTTCTTTTCTGAAATCAATGGCTAAAAAGAACGTGACTTAAAAAAAAGTGTTGGGGAGGTTGTGCTCCTGGATGGAATTATTTGTAAATAATTTATCTTCTTGCAATGGTTTTCTGTTCTGTCTTCAACATTCTCCCCTCTACTTCTTTCTTACTGGAGCCCATAATGATATTCTCTTTTGCAGATAAGAGTTATTTTGGTGCAAGCTCTCTGTTAGATCAGTTGTGCTTTTCCAGTGAGAATTTTAATGCAGAGTTCTGGTGACAGTGGCCACTATTCCACAAGAAAGAGCCCAGGATTTATTTGGTGGAGGAGAGAACCCATAGGCTTTAGGCAATAGAGCTGTATCATATTCAATTCTATGTGTGTTTTTCTCTAAATGATTGAAGGATTTATTTGTGCCTCTATTTTTTGTTTATTCAGTGGAACCCCATGTGAGTGTTTTAATGTCCACAATCAGAGTGCTTATGTTTTCTCATCAGCTAGATTTGAAGTAAATGTACTCTTCCCATGCCAGTTTTTATCCAGCAGCATTCCTACATCCAAGGAATCCATGGCTTTGAAAATATCAGATTTGACCACGATTTTCTGTTCTGAGATTTTTCAGGAACTTTACTGACACATCAGGTACAGTGCCCACAATGAGCAACAATCACAGTAACTCAACTGAGGTCAAACCAAGAAAACTGCCACTAAATTGGGCTGTACCGCCCCAGATCACAAATCTTGTAAATTATGCCTCGAGATTAAACAAAGGCAGTGGATTTTCAATACCTGCCAAGTTGCTGGTGGACAACAGGTGGCTGGTTGTGGTAAGCAGGACTCTCCTGCACTGGGAATAGAAATTTTGGCACTGGAATGGGAAAACTGCTCCTGCAGATATTGCCTTGTTTTTTGTCACATGTTCATAGTCAGAGAGGCCTGTCCTGTGTCACTGTCTCCCAGAGCACCTGTTTGGACATGAATAGACACTTCCAAGCTGGAATGAGGGAACTTAGATCACAGAATTGTTGTTTTGTAGTCCCAGAGCTATCTGTTGCGTTTGCTGACATGTATTATCATTGCTTGCCGTTGTAATCATTGCAGCTGAAATACCCTTCTGAGATCAGAAACTGCCCTGAAATTGGATTTATTTATTAATTTTAACTTTATAAATGGACTTATCTCTAACACTGTGACATATATATTCTCTCTCTGTAAATATGATAAAAGGCTAAGGCTACACCCTTGGATGGTGTAAATCAAGGCAGGTTCTCTCAGGCCCAAGTCAGCGTATAAACTGAGAATGTGGTCTACAAATTTTCACAAAAGTACTGAGCACTTGGCCATGCCCTTGATTTGCAGTCATCTGCTACAAATGGAAGAAACGCCCATGGTCACCCAGCTCCAAACTCAGTATCTGCTTCTCATTTAAGTAGCAGTTGCTGTGTTGCTCTTCTTTGTATTTTAGTTTCTCTCTTTGCAGTATTTCTCAGATTTCTGCAAACTTTCTTCTCAGCCTTTCTGGCTCCCTTTCAGCACTGAAAGTCAGCCTACTGTTGCTAAATGTCAGCGATGCAACTACCCACGCTTGGACTCAACACCTCCCCTCCCTCTGTCTGTCTGCTTTTTCCATGTGGCAAATGACAAGTTTTCAGGAAAAGCACAGCAGGTGCTTGCGCTCTTGTGTGTCTCAGAGAGCTTCCAGGACCTCCTAATATTGAATGAAGGTGATATTTCCCTAGAATACCCTTTTCACCTCATTTCCATTATAAAATAAGCCAGAGGAATTGACATCTGACAAAACATTATTCCTGTCAGGCTTTTAACCTTATTGTTCAACATAACTAAGGCTAAACCTTGCCCTGGAGTCAGTGATCATTTTCCACTAAAGGGTCTGAGCTCTTTGTGAGGTTTCATTCCCACATGAATTGAATGTTTTAGAATATGTATTTAATGTGGAATGGTACATCCTCATTCTCAGTGGGGCAAAAAGTGTCCTCAATCCTTATCTTAAACTCTATCTCCATACCTTTTTTTCTGTCCTCCTGTGTTCCCCCTGCTGCTTTCTGCTTGTGAGCAGTCTTTTGATCAGCTTCCAGCCAAAAGCAGCATTGTCAAATGGGAAGGGAATGTCTGCTTGGCTGGATTGAAGCCTTGTCTGGGCCGGAGTGGAGGGAAGAAGATCCTTGTGGTGGTGTGTGTTCAGCAGTGGCTGATGGAGGGTCTGTCCCCTCTGCAGGGGCAGCTCCCACCACGGAGCTCAGAGGAGCACAGCAGGGCAGCAGCCTTGGGAGTCCCCACACCCTTCCCTGGCGGCTCAGGGCCAGTTTTCCCCTCCTATACAGGAGGAATGTCATTATTCAAAGGGAAAAATAGTGAAGCTCCTGTTGTCTCAGTGTCCCACTTTTTAGCATATCTACAGAAGGGACCAACCTGAGACAGCCTGAAAAGGAAAGTGCTCAGGGTTCAGTGCCACAGTCACTGCAGGACCACTGAGCAAAGCGTGGGCTGGGAGGTCAATCTGGGCTTTGAATCACAGAATGGTTTGGGTTGGAAATGGCCTTAAAGCCCAGCCAGTGCCACCCCTGCCATGGCAGGGACACCTTCCACTGTCCCAGGCTGCTCCAAGCCCCATCCAACCTGGCCTTGGGCACTGCCAGGGATCCAGGGGCAGCCACAGCTTCTCTGGGCACCCTGTGCCAGGGCCTGCCCACCCTTCCAGGGAACAATTCCTTCCCAATATCCCATCTGACCCTGCCCTCTGGCACTGGGAAGCCATTCCCCCTGTCCTGTCCCTCCATCCCTTGTCAATGGTCTCTCTCCATCTTCCTTGCAGGCTCCTTCAGGCCCTGCAAGGCCACAGTGAGGTCACCCCAGAGCTTCTCCTCTCCAGGCTGAACAATCCCAGCTCTCCCAGCCTTTCCTCCCAGCAGAGCTGCTCCATCCCTCTGCTCATCCTGGAGCCTCCTTATGGACATCCCCTCATGATGCTTTTTCATAGATTTTAACGGTATCTGAACTTGATAGCAAAAGCAAACATGGACAGAGCAGTGTCCTGGCTTTGACTGCAGTATTGGCATTCCAGCTGCACTTTCATTTTTAGGAACCAGCTGTTTTGCTCGTTTGCAACTGCTGGATGTGATTGAAATGACTTTAACATCCTTAGTGTATCAGGTTACCCTATTGCTTTCTGTAATGTAGAGCTGGAGGAATAAGGTAATGAGGGATCTGGTTATCAAATGTCCTAGAAAAATTTAACTTTGACCTGAACATTCAAGTGGACATAGATAGAATTATAAAGTATTTCCACTTAGTTTGGTTTTGCTGCACTTACATGCACAAAATATTATGTTGATTATCCCAACAGCATGAATTGGTGTTGCAGGAAATATGCAAGAATTCTGATTGGAAATGTCCTCCCAATTTGATATATTTTTTCTTATTCAGATGTATTGCACTGAGCAGAATCTGTCTGGTTATGTAATGTAGAATTTTTCTGTCATGGGGAAATTTCAAAATCATTATTTTAGAAGTCTCTTCCTTTGATAGAACAGAGCTGTTTGCTTAAATACTTAATGGAGATATTCCTTTTATGAAACAGTGAAATGCCTTGATCAGATATTCAGACTTCAGATTTCACCCCCATTACCATGCATGTGAGTACAAGGCAGTGCCATTCCTTCAAGTAAGGTTACAGCATTCATCAGAGCTTGAGTTTATAAAAGGATTTCCATGGAGTTGATCAGATACCTGTCTGACTTTGCTGACAGATTGAGTCAAGTATCTTTTCACTTGCAGATTGATTGGAGCGCAAGATTAATTTAGTGTCTTCCAAACCACTTTCCTACAAATCCTTTTATTTTACCCTTTGGTTGCCCTGAAAAAACCTTGCTGTCTTTTTAATATGATGCATAATAGAACAATCAGCCTATATAGCTTCTGACAGTGTTGGTACAAAGCATACATTAAAATGTGATCAAGAGATACAGAGAAGAAAATATGCTTTATTGATAGTAGTCAAGGTTAAAGTGATCCTATTTGTGTTTCCACAGTTGTATTATTATTTAAAGGAGCTGACCTTCCTTTTTTGGCTTTGGATAAGAAAGGTGAGCAGCTACCAAAAGGTGTTTATGAGTAAACCCTAAAGTTATTCAGATGGAATTACTGGAATAAAACAGAGGAGAGAGTGTGACCATGCCTTTTGTTTGAGGTTGTATCTGATATATTTGGAATAATGAGTTTCTGTCCAGCCTGCTGCAGGCAGCACCAGGGCACAGAGGGGGAACCCTGGGGCTCCCACACAACCAGGAGGTGTCTGCTCTTGGGAGAGGTATTGACACTGAGGATGGAAATAACTTATAATAGACTGTATCTTCAACTGCTCATGTGCTGAACACCAATATTTGGAAGCAGTAAATGAATGTATTTTTCCATTGCCTTGAATACCTGAAATGTGTAAGATACAGCTCATTCATTTCAGCATCTTCAATTACCTGAACTGATACAAGGCTCTTTATACCTATTTTTCCTGCAGTACAGGTATATATTATCTTTATTTCTCATAGTGAACAATATTTTCTGGTTTTGTGTAATTTGTTCCAGTACCTGAAATTATTGTTTATGCAAGACAAGGAATAAGGACATTTTGTTTGGAATTTTTTATCGTTTTCGCATGCTATAATTCTCTAATCTGCTTCAATTGTTTCAGTTCTTTAATTGTTCCTGCTAACACTTATATCCAGTACAACCTCTACGAGGAATGTAGCTATTTTAAGAATATCCATAAAAGCTGGCAATTACATTGTCTTATCAAGTTTTTGCAGCTTATTAAGTTGTTCAGAGGTACTGGAAATGATTAGACTCAATATTGTAGGAATGAGAGTCTAAAACAAGAACCTGGGCTTTTAAAGCTGTGATATCTTGGAACATTCCACCTGCTGAATGGGTTTCAAAGGCACTGGCAAGGATAAATACACCCAGGGCGGAATGCAAAATGTGCATTCCACATTTTGGAATTTAAACAACACGAAGGTTTGAATAAAAGCAAGAACACATTGATGCTCCTCGTTGTGGAAGGTGAGTGGGAGGCTGGGGGGCTCCAAGGCAATGCTCCTCTGCTTTGCTAAAGAAGTGATCAATGAACATCTTCAGGATGAGTTCACATGGCCTCCAGCCACAGCAGAGTGCACTCCTTGGCTGACAGGCAGCGAATGTGACCCTGGTTTTCTTCCTGGACAAAGGAGTGGCAAGATCCTGTGCCAGGAACAGGAGTGGTTGCACTTCTGTCTTGGGACAGCAGCAGAGACAACTTTGGCAGTCTGGTTTCTCCCTCACTCCTCCTCTTGGGCTTAGTTCAGCTGCTTACCACTGGAGGATTTTGTGGGGCTGTGCTAGCAAAGGTGTAAGAGGAAAATTCAAGAAATTGAAACATTTTGCAAGCCTATCAAACTTACAAAAGCAGTGCTTCTAATCAAAAAATCCCAAGCGAAGCCCTGCACGGTTTGCCATGAAAAGAAATTATTTGGCTTGCAGAAGAGACTCTGGCATAAAATAAGCAGGCCTATACAAGCCATGAAAATATGAAGCAGAAAGCCCTATTCTGTGTATTATTAGAACAGGAAGGGCTGCAATATCCAGACTCTTGGCAGCAGTGGGAGATAGGGCAGGCAGTAGGAAGTGGGGTCAGATGTGTAACTATCCATTGGCCTTTCAGTTTTATCAGCACCTGAGTGGCTGGAAGCTTTTCATCTGCTCAGCTCCTGAGTTTGTTATACCTCCTTTTTATTTATTTTCTCTCTCTTTTTAAAAAATTGAGGTGCATAATTTCTGCCAGCTGGATTCTGCTAGATCAAGTTGGGATTCTGTGTGGAAGGAAGCATTTCTCCAGGGAGATGGGGCTTTCAGTGTGCAGGATGCTGAGGAGCTCAGGTTGATGTGCTGGTCCTGTCCCACTTCAGGCGTTTGCCTGCAGAGGAAAAACTTTACATTTTGTAACGTTCTGATGGCAAAATAAACTCCTCAAGAACTTGGAGACATATGTTGGACAGCTGCTGGGAGCCAGCCCAGGAAGAGGGTGGAGCAGTCTATGTCTACTCTCTGAGTAGCTCTTATGTTACTGGAGCTCAAAAAAATGTGAAAAAGTTGGATGTTGGTTTTAGCTGGAAATTTTCTTTGCCTAAATTAGCCTTCCCAGATGCTACAGAATAATTCAGTGAAGATAAATAATGTACAGAAAGAAGAGATGCTTCTAAGAGAACTTTGCAATAGATTAGTTTCAAATGTGAGTATATAAACATATAAACACACATATATATCTGTATGAACTTAACCAAATATTTGCAGGCTCTTTCAGAGTTAAGTTTTTCTGAGTTTTCTTGGAGAAACTTTCATGATGATTAATTATTGCCAAAGCCTTGATCTGGAGAGATAAATAGATGTAGAGATGTCTATTTGTACAACATCTGATTTTGCATAGTTTATAAGAACTTATTTCTCAACATCCCTGTTTGAACTTACAAAAACTCAGTCTGCTCTTTTTAAATAGTCGCCAGCTGTGTTATTTTCTTTCATTCATTCAGCTAATTTCCCCCATATTTAAATAGTTTGAGAGCTATGTTAAGGCTTCATTCTGTTCAAAACTCAAATTAAAATGCTGATTTCTGCAGTGCCTGGCATTTCTGACTAGCACTTTAGTGACTAGCTCTGATCTCTTTATTAAAGAGTTTACATGACAGTTGCAATTTTAGAGGGAAAATAAAAATAAGCAAACAGCCTTTTCCCACTGACGTGGCTGTTTACAGCACAAAGTGATTTTTGCCTCGTGCTCACGATGTAGCCACACGCTTCTCCTTTGTGGGACGTTGGATTTTGCTCAGAATATATTTTAAAGAGAAATAGTTCTCAGGGATTTTTCTCTGCACTGGATGCTGTGTTCTCACAAATGGAATGTGATGACTCCAAACAACTGTTTTTCCTTCCAGGCTGGTTGAGTAGATGCAGGTAGACAGATCCTTTTTGAATCCTCTTCCTCAGATTTCACTGGATGCCATCTAGCAGCCAGCAGGAAATATGAGGCTTGTAAAGTGTGGGAAAGCAGCTGCCTGTGACAGGCAAAAGGTCCAGTCCAGGTCATTTTCTTTGACTCCACTAAGATTTGACTAAGACACAAAGAGGCTGGGATGCAACATGGAAAAATCTATCTTTGCTCTGAATGCAGTTTGAACTACTGACCCAAGACATTTGCTACAAGGTACTCTGGAGTAGTCCTGAAGGTTTCATGACCAGTGTTGTTGCTCCTGTCTCTCCCAGATGTCTGTTAAATCAGGATAGATGCTTTACTGAGTTCAGAGAAAATGAAGTGCTAACACAGAGTGCAGGAAGAGAAGATTTATTTAAAGCACTTGTCCCTCTTTGGAAGACAAAGCAGTAGATTTAAGTTAAAACTGCCAATATGGATCATGCTGGAGATAAGCAACATTGAAACCAGCCCTGTCAGCCTTTTGCAAACTTGTCCTTGGGCTTGTCTGAAGAGATGGGGGAGTGGACAAATGGCTCTGGGGTCCCTGCCTTGGTTCAGCTTTTCAACTCTATAAGAGTTCTGCATGAAAGGAACTTACAGATAAGCTCACCCCCCATTAGTTGTCAGGAAGTTCTGTTTGTTTTTGTGAAAAGTTCTGTTTGTCTTTGTGAACACATCTCTGGAGGGGGTTACTTACAATGCTGACCCCTCTTTTGCCATTTCAGCCCCTTTGCCACCCTTCATCTCTGTGTGCCAGGCCCATGCTGGAGGGAGGGCACTGCTGTCACCCTGCCCCAGCAGCGGGCACAGGCAGGACAGAGGAGGCCTGGCCTCAGTCACTGGCGTTTCTCTTTCTTCAGGAAGGACCTGTAAAAATCGACCCTTCCAAAATGATGTGAAGACAAGTAGTCTTACACAGAAGGAAGGAGAGGAGGTCTGTGTTATCAAGCCAAGATTTAATCCTGCAAATCAGATTTTGATATGGGAGAAAACCCATGGAAGAATCTGAAATGTCTAAAATAACTGAATGAAGCTATAAATGTTTTCAGCCATCTCATTGTTCAGCCTGGAGAAGAGAAACCTTGGAGTGACCTAATTGTTGCCTTTTAGTGCCTGAAGGGAGCTACAGGAAACATGGAGAGAGAGGATGTACAAGGGCCTGGAGTGACAGGACAAGGGGGAATGGCTTCACCCTGCCAGGGGCCAGGGTTAGATTAGAGATTTACAAGGAATTGTTCCCTGGGAGGGTGGGGAGGCCCTGGCACAGGGTGCCCAGAGAAGCTGTGGCTGCCCCTGGATCCCTGGCAGTGCCCAAGGCCAGGCTGGACGGGGCTGGGAGCAGCCTGGGACAGTGGGAGGTGTCCCTGCCCATGGCAGGGGTGGCACTGGATGGGCTTTAAGGTCCCTTCCAACCCAAAGCATTCTATGATTCCCTGATTTTCAGGTACATCCTCACCAGCCCCCTACCTCTGCTAACCTCCACTTTCCCTGGCTCCTTCCTACCTTTTAGCCTGTAGCATCCCCTTTTTTCTCACCTGCCAGTTGCTCAGCTCTTGCCCTCCCCACTTTATCCACCGCTTTATTCAGTTATTTTTACCTCTGGGGTTCCCTTTTTCTTTCTTGCAGAAACCACTGGGGTTTCAAAGGTACAATGATTTGGGAGGGCCTTTTTATAGGTGAAATAGGAATCCATCAGCATCCCTGCAGTCTTTTTCACGTTACTGTGGTGAAACCTGGCTCATGGCCTCTTTATGTGCAGGTTATGCTGCAGAGCATTGGCCATTCTTATGTCCCTGGTGTGATGCTGTCAGTCCCCAAGTGCTTGCCCTGCTGGGGGAAGGGATGCTGACCCAGACACAGCTTGGGTTCCCCACCTTTCTTTAAGCCTGGATGGCTCAGGGGCCTGTTTGCCCTGTCTGGGTGTTGGCCATGACTGTGCTCCTCACTCTGTGATGTGTGAAGGCAGCATGATAGAGGTTAAAAAATAATAAAGGTTTGCATTTCAGTACATCAAACCTTTCTGAGGTGATCCTCAAAGAAGAATGAGGGAGGAAAAATAGAAAAAAGGAGTGTGTAGCAATTTGATGACAAAGCAGCTGTTTTGCTCAAGGAAATTAAGACTCTTTTTTCTTTTTCTCAATTCTTATGCCTTTTGCTGTTGGGACTGTACAAAGAAGAGACTTCTATAACACAAGCAGCTGATTTTGTGGTATGAAGTGATGCTGTCAGAGAAGCTGATCACAGTTAATCTCACAATACAAACAATGACATTTGTTTTAACTAATGGAAGGCAGAAACAAGTGTCTGTATCACACCTGTGATTTCATCTGAAGTTTTTGTATGTCACTGCTCTTTTTATGATGTTTAGTAGGAAGAGAGGGGCTAAAGACAAGAAGAGAAACTTCTTTGCCTTTTGACTTGATTTGCTGCTGAATCACACAGAGCAGTCCTGTACACATTTTAATTTCTCAACATTTTATTTCCAATTCTTAGTAGCAAAGAAATCTAAGAGTCAAACATTGCCAGCTCTTGCCTGTCCAGGGGTCAGCACAACATCTTACTTTTTTCATGTCACCAAAGGAAAACTCCTGGACCTTAGATTGGATATTCACATTAATTTAGATTATAGGCAGGTAGTTAAATTGGGCAAGCTGGAAAAAAAAAAATGCATCCAATTGTTTGTGCCTAGATTAATTTTCTTCTGTAAACACTTCCTGAATTATTTTATATTGGGATTCTGTCCCAATATAAGATGGAATATTTGTATGGCTTCTCCCCCAGCACAGGAAGAACATCCATTTTCCAGATAACCTCTGATAAAAGCTATAATTTAATCTGCAGTTTGATAGCAGCAGAAGGCAAGATTGGAACAAATATGCTCATACTCTCTCCATTTCCTTGCCGTGATCCATCAGTTCATTATGTCAAGGTCAAAGCTAAAAATTTTAAACTCTTTTTATTTTACAAAATTGAAAATGTCAGGAAATGTCAGGATTAGGAGCAGTGTTGACAGAATCAATGCTACAGAGCATCATTTATGAGAGCAGCAGAACA
This sequence comes from Climacteris rufus, assembly GCA_013398175.1. Classification (NCBI taxonomy): domain Eukaryota; kingdom Metazoa; phylum Chordata; class Aves; order Passeriformes; family Climacteridae; genus Climacteris; species Climacteris rufus. Next base: position 268,195 of record VZRZ01003265.1, read on the forward strand.
CCTAAATGCTGAGAAGCTCTTGGCTTCTGAGAGAAGGACGTGTTCCTCCCCAGCTGAGCAATAAGGACTGAGATTGATCCTAAGCAAGGTTCTGCAGCACCTTAGTTTGCTACCACGAGATAAATCCCCCTGATTTAGATTTGTTTTGACTTCTCCCTTTCCTGTGTTAGCAGTTAGAGGTCAGTTTAAGGAACCTTCTGCCCGCTGACCTTGTTTTCTCTGCAAGCTCCACCAGCCTGGAAGGCTTTTCTCTGGAATGCAGTGCTCCCGTGGAGGACAGCCACCCTTTGCCCCCTGTCCTTTCACCTTAGAGTGCTGCTGCCATGAAAACAGAAAAGCCATGGATTTTGTGGATGATGTTTTGCCTTGTTGTGTGCTTTCTGCTCCTTAATTGAATTAGCAAAGTTTTTTATGTATTTTTTTTGAAAAGCAATGAACTGAGCTCAGTACAAGTCTCCAGTAAACAAAGAAGAAAACAGAAGAATGACTGTTCCTTTCATGCCATTAAGTACTTAAGCACACCCTTAATTTTATTTGGCATTGCAGTGAGACCTTAGCAATTTTTAAAATATCTTTCTCAATCAGTTAAATAAGGTAATAAATTGAAAACAGAGAAGACAGAGGCAGCCCAGCATTTTAAGCAGCAGACTTCATCCTTGCCAGCCCCTCTGCCACAAAACCTGCAAAACAAACACACAGTAAAGCAGATGTCTGAATTCTGAGCAAAATATTTTAAAACATAACTGTCTGGCTGAAAACGAAGAAGGTGGCAATGATCCCAGGAGAATTTTTTTGGTAGTGTTTTTTTTTTTCCTCTTTAAAAATTCATCCTGATTTAATCATAATTGATTTGGTGGAATTCAATTATTCAGCTTCCTAAGAGCCACCATGTGTGACTTTGTCTCCCAATAGTGAACGAGTTAAACATTTCTTAGCTTCTGTTTTTCCAAAATGAGGCTTTTGTTTAGAAGTACCGTCAGAAATTATTGTTAAATTCTTTTAGGCAAGTGACAGTGTTGTGGCAGCTGAGTTCACTCTGTTATCAAAAGCCTCTGTCACAGTCCCAGATATTGATCTAATTCACATTTCCACAGAGTGATTGCAGTGGTCAAACTTGAATTGTACTTTTATATCCTGGATAATGTGACTCCCTCTTTTCCCCTCTTTGTGCTGGGTGCCTGTCCTGCCTCTGCCCCAGGCCCTGTCCCCCAGCTGTGGGGTGCTGGGTGCTGGGGCAGCTCTGCACTCAGGGGTCAGCACTGTCCCCCAGCTGTGGGGTGCTGGGTGCTGGGTGCTGGGTGCTGGGGCACCTCTGCACTCAGGGGTCAGCACTGTCCCCCAGCTGTGGGGTGCTGGGTGCTGGGGCAGCTCTGCACTCAGGGGTAACTGCAGAGGGGTCAGCACAGTTCTCCAGCTGTGGGGTGCTGGGTGCTGGGTGCTGGGGCAGCTCTGCACTCAGGGGTCACTGCAGAGGGGTCAGCACAGTTCTCCAGCTGTGGGGTGCTGGGTGCTGGGTGCTGGGACAGCTCTGCACTCAGGGATCACTGCAGAGGGGGGGTCAGAGCTGCTCCTGCTCTCCTGGGCTGGGGCAGAGGGGCCTGTGGGAGCTGAGCTGAGCTCCATCCCCAGCTCGGGAGTTGTCCCAATGGAATTTGGTCTGTAGCCATTAACACAAAGCAGGGATATAAGGATAAAAGGAGAGGCTGCTTTGCTGACGTGAAAGTGCTCTGTCCGTATTTCCTATTTTATCTGAGCTGCTGCTGCTGCCAAGCTCAGAAACCCCAAATCCCTCCTGTCCTTGTAAGCCATAATTCTGGGTTGGTCTCCATTCCCTGCCTGCTCCTCGGCTTCTGCTCTGTGGTTTGTTCTTAGAGCTGCCTAGAGCTTTTTGTTTTGCCCCAAGGAGATTTTTATTGCTAGTGAGTTTTAAAATCTCTCTTTGTAGCTTTATTGTCCTGTTTTTTATGAATTTATTAAGATTTTTTTTTTTTAAGAAGTCAGTTTTGCTCCTCAGGTTCATTCCCTAAGAGATTCTTCCACACATATGAAAGTTTTTCCCATTTCATCTTAGAATTTTCATTCTTGTTCAACCTGTGATTTTATTTCATTTTCTTACATTCTCACTTTGATTTATTTCCATCTCCTTAAGAATTCATTCAGAAAGTGGGTTGGTACAAGATATCACAGATTTAATCCATGGACTCCTGCTAAGGTGTTTTCTTATTTCTATGGAAGACACTAATCTTCCTTTACAATAAAACAAGAAGTTGTAGAAAATTGATAAGGCAATTTAATTGCCAGTGCTTATATATTTTATTTAAATAGCTAAAATCCCACCAAAGGTGGGACACAAGGGGTACCAGGAGCTCTTAACTAAAGAACTAAAATAATGGGAGCAGATTAGCAAATGCACTGTAAAAAAAAAAAAAAAAAGAGAAGACATCTTAATAAAGTTTCTTTTATTTATTAAAATATTATAAATGTCACAGAGAGGGATAACTTGGTTTATAAATGGAAGGAAGAAAGTGAATGTGGCAACCTGAAAAAATACAAACAATTACACTGTCAGTCATTGTTTGAATTATTCATTTGAAATATCTTTTAAGAGTTTTTCATTTCGTCTGTAAAGCAAAGAAACATATTTATAGGAGTAAAATGTACTAAATAATTATTGAAGTAGGCATCAAAGAATTCCTTTGATTATTTTAGAATAAATATTCCAAACTGCCACTTCTGATTTTATTGTCAAGTGGTGGAATATTTGATGTTTTCTATAAGATTTCAAACCTGAGGCAAACAAATTTATAAAAAAAGACCAACTTTTATCTTTCAAAGGAAGTGGATCACTGTTGTGAGTGACTCAGAAAAAATATAAACACAATCAACAAGTTGACAAATAGCAAAGTAATGAAAAATGTATTCCAATTAATGGGAACCAGTTCCAGAATTTGAGAAATTTGTGTGTGCAACTCCACATCCTCTGCTGTTTGCCAGAGGACAGTGTTGTTTTTCCAGCCTACACTGATTTGTACAGAACTTTGTATGAGCAGATATTTAGGAAGCTTATGAAAAACTGTAAAACACACAGATCATATTTTTTCTCCTTAAAAACAAATACTCATTTACCAAAGTAATTCCCAAGTTCTGTATGGGGGAGAACAAATATTGCAGCTTCTGTGGAGGGCCATGGGCAGTTTGCTTGCCCCAGCTGAACCTGGATAAAAGTTGATGCAGGGCAGCTCTGTAGTCAGCCAAGCAAATCACATGTTAACAATACAATTTTTTTTAATTAAAACAAATCCTACCAGGAAGGCACTTGGAAAATAAAAGCAGTAAACCAGAAAAACACCTCATGAAACACACAGAACACATAGTAGAAGTCTATTCTAAGTTTTCTGAAACAGGAAGAGTTTTGAAACCAAGTTGGATGGAATTTGAGGCATTTTTTGAGAAGGCAGTGAGAGAAGCATTAAACATTAAATGGGAAGTGCAGGTAAGAAAAAATAATAGCTATTTCAAGTTGTCTCATGGTGCAAAATTAAGTCTTGTAATGAAATATTCAGAGCACATTCAGTGGCTGTAACTCAGATCAGACACAGTCCCAGGTCCCTCGATCCCTTTGCTGTTAACAATTAACAGGGTCAGGATCAAGAGACCCAATTAATAAAGAATAACTCGCAGAAAAAGAAAGATTTTTGCTGCTGACTGCAATGGGATGAACATTTACTGTCTAGTTCAATATATACCAATTTAGGCAGTATAAAATATTTGAAAACCATCACAGAAATATTGTGTAAGTATTAAAATTGATAACATAGAAAAGGATCATCACTGATTCCTTGGTTTTGACTTATATCTTTCATCCTTTCACTTCAAAGTCATGATTATTTGCACATTTGTTATTAAAAGAGAACTCAGTATTCTTTTTAAATGTAGTGAAGTTGGTGTTTTTTTTCACTTTCAGTTATACAGATTTGGATATAAAAATGCATCAAATTTGCTGCTAATGTGTTACAGGCAAAGTAATGGGAAATTGGAACTGAATGTCTTTTTTATCTGGCTGCATCCACCTATCAAACAAATCTCTCTATTAATTGTTAAATCCTAATGACTTCAAAAACCACTTCTGGGGTTGGAGTTGGAGCTCTGATCCCCAAATCCCCACTGGGCACAGTGACTGCATTGAAATCCTCGTCACTGCCCTTGTCAGCTCTGTCCCTGTCTTATCCCCACAAGTTCATGAAAGACTTTATGTGTTTTGAGAGAGTGACCTTTTCAAAATCGTTTTACAGGTAAGGTATGGAAGACTCAGTTATTTTGTAATAATAATGATTTTTTCACTATTAGCCCCTTAGTTGCAGGAGTTGTTTCCTGGCACTGCTCAAGTAGCAGAAGAAGTGAGTGGAAATGGGATAGCACCTGATTTCTACATTTTCTTGCTTTTGTGGGAGACAAAGAGGTGAAATCCAGACTAATTTGGTCAGGCAAAGCAGCATCTGAGCCCAGGGGGAGTTTGGTTGGAGCGTTTGGTGAGCAGGGTTGTGTTAAATGCCACAAGTGCTGCTTTGCAGCCCCACAGTGAGCAAACCTGGGGGCTCACACGGGCTCTGTCAGCAGCAAGACTTAACCCCCCACCATTTTCTGACGATTTTAAACTCTCTGTGGCAGAAGGACAGACATTTAGAGGTAAAATAAGGGTTGTTCATGTGGCTTTGGGCTCACCAGGCTCACAGCTCCAGAGCAGGGCAGGGAGGCAGCAGTGGTGCCACACAGGAGGGAGATGGAAATGAAATGGGCTCTGTGAGGCACAGAGGGAAGGAGCTAAAGAGACCCTGGTTAGGTACAATCCAATATATTTGATAACAAGGGCAGATATTAATGAGCTTGCTATGGTACAAATATTCTCCAAGGTTTTTCTCTGGCATTGCCATGCAGATATAGACAGGATATATTTGTTCCATGGCAGGTTTTAATCAGATTTCCAAGACCATTTACCTTACAATGTGTCCGGTGTTACCTGAGTTCATTTGACCAAACTCTTTTTAAGATATATATTATGAAGTGTGTTGTTTTTTTTTCCTGAGGTATTATTTAAGAAGTAAAAGTGACTGTGTTTCCATACAGTATATTGGAAAACAAAGGGATTCTGTAATTTGGAGAGTATCATGAAGTGCATTAGATATCAGAGCAAAGTGGACACTTAAAAGATCTCAGGTTGACACTGTCAAGAAAATGTTTTAAAATTTTTGCTTGAACTTGTCTCCTCAAGGGTCCCTTTTTGCCTGCACCCCTCATTTTATTTGTGAATCCTACAGTTGTGGTGCTTCACTTGTGTTGAAAGCAGCAAAAATGCAATAACAAAGAAAAAAAGCAAAGCAAAACCATTGAAAGAGAGTACAAAATAGCTGCTATCCTGTTCCCTGGGCTCTCTGCTTGGGAGCTCTACTCACTTAAAACATTTTCTAGCTTCTGAAGCACTTGATTAAAGTCAATTGGGAAAACGATCAGCTCTTAAAAGTGCTAATTTGTGACTCAGAAAACTTGAATAAGTCTAAATATGAAATTCACTGTTGCTGTGTATTCATGGCTACGGGGCTTGTCTGGAGAACACTCGAACATTTCATTGCTGTGCCTCCCTGTGCCTCGGCTGCTGTGGGGGTGAAGCGTTCACCAGGACAGGGCTGCAGTTCAGCTGCCCTGAGCTCCTTCCAGCCTCCTGGGGTTGCAGAAAGTCCCCCCACGCCAGGAGCCAGGGCTTGCTGTGCCCTGCTCTGTCTCTGCTGGGAGAAACCATGTGGAGTCAAGCCCTGAGCTGCTGCCCCTGTTCCAGTGCTGTCCCCTGTTGCCCATTTTTCACTGTAAAATAGCTAGTTTTCTCTGTTAGACAGTCTCAAGGACGATTTATGTAAACATAACTATGTTGTTGTAAAAATTATCTTTTTACATTCCTTTCCCATGGACACAGATCCCTTTGACGGACACTTCTTGTAACCAATATAGTTAGAGACAGAAGTGTTAACTTTCTCCAATGATCTGTGATTTCTAAAAGTGTATATAAGAATTAAACGAAAGGGGTTTCCCCCCTTTCCGCCCTTGCTCTAAACATTCGGACTCCAGCTCTCATTAATTCTGCGTCTTCGACTGATTACCGGGATAAGCCGTAATAACAGGCATCCCGGTAATAACTGGTGGCCCGTACGGGGATGACGTGGAGGATCATTTTGATGGTCCTTCCACTAACAGAGTCTGAACTTTGTTCGTTCATTTTTTTCTTTTTTTTAAATGAAAAAGGGTGAGATGTTGCCCATTTTTCACTGTAAAATAGCTAGTTTTCTCTGTTAGACAGTCTCAAGGACGATTTCTGTAAACATAACTATGTTGTTGTAAAAATTATCTTTTTACATTCCTTTCCCATGGACACAGATCCCTTTGACGGACACTTCTTGTAACCAATATAGTTAGAGACGGAAGTGTTAACTTTCTCCAATGATCTGTGATTTCTAAAAGTGTATATAAGAATTAAACGAAAGGGGTTTCCCCCCTTTCCACCCTTGCTCTAAACATTCGGACTCCAGCTCTCATTAATTCTGCGTCTCGACTGATTACCGGGATAAACCGTAATAACAGGCATCCCGGTAATAGTCCCCTCAGCCTGGGGCTCTGCTCACACAGATGAATGTGAGGGCAGGACCAGAACCACTCCTGCTCTGGTGGATGTGTGAAAGCAAACGAGCTCTGCACTGAAAAGGGAAGAGTGGAGGAGAACGAGATGTAGAAGGGAACTATTTCAAGCTGACACAGATCTAGGAGGTGTAGTTACACCTCCTAGAAACACCTTTGCTACCATTGGAGCAGACCAAAATGTTTTTTAGGGAATATACCCAGTGTTCACAGCTGTTTGTTCCAAATTAAAATAGATTATCTTCCATTGTCTTAACTATTTCATGTATCAATCGAATTTGTTTTTCCTACTGAAGGTATCCTCTCCACATACTCCTCTTGCTCCCACTTTGGAGGTTATTAAAAGTCTTCTAATCTAGCAATTCCTAACGCTTCTCTCTCTCTGCAAGAACAGAATTATCACTGCATATCTTAGAGATAACCCCACGCCTTGTCTCTCACACCTCCCTTCTCCAGCCAACCTCTTTCTCTCGTGGTGCATTGTGAGAATTCTGGTATTAGCAGCAATTTGTGTTTGCCTGAAGATGAGAATTCTCTCCCTCAGCTGATGGTTCCCAGTCTGCCCTTGGGCTGCTGATATAGAGCTGTTGTATAATCCACACACACTTCTGAGCAGCCTACATGGGAACAAGCAGGCTCTGAGCACTTGAAAGCCTTCCCAAACTCTTGGGACTGAATATTTAATCACTGGGGTCTTAGCCCCTCTCTTCCATCCATGCAGCCTAGCAAATCAAGAGCTATTTCTGGAACTATTCTTATGCTGCTCTGGAAAAGGTGTTTTTTTCCTCCTCAAGCAATTGTAATCTCAAGTGTCAAATCTGGTGATGATTTCAGAAGTGTCATCAGACTTTTGATATTTTAATTCTTGGCAAAGCATTGGTGTGCCACTAATGCAATTGGGTTCACACTTGAGACTACCAACTGTGTGGATTAAATCTCTTCCAGAATCCCTGGGTTTCCTAAAAATCTGATGCACACAATACAGACAGCAAGTCTATGTTGCCATATTCAGGTATGTAACTGCTGGACTTTTAGTATTTTATAGCTATCTTAATATATACATATAAAAATAAATAAAAATCATGGATGTGATGACTTATAAATGACATAAATTCACTCCTGAACAAAGGAGCCTGTTTCAATGTCTGACCACCCTTTTAGTGAAGACATTTTTCCCAATATCCAGTCTAAACCTCTCTTGGTGTAACTTGAGGCAGTTTCCTCTTGTCCTATTGCTTGTTACCTGGGAAGTATTGGAGCAATCAGTATTTCAGAGGATTAGGTTTCCCTGCTAATCTGATTAGGAGGTTAAAGTCTTTTCAAAAATGTGCACTTTCCTTAGACTGAGATATGGGGGTAGTTAACTGGCTTCATTTCTATTCCCATGATTGTACTGCACTGTTCAAAGGACTGACCTTTGTACAAAACCAGCCCATTAATTGTGTTATGATAGCTACAAGAGGAGAGGATTTACTTAAAACCTTAAAATAGTGAGGAAAGCAAGCATCTCAAAATACAAAATCAAATAAAAAAATCTATATGACCTCCATCCGCCAAGGGGTGGCACAGAACCAGGAAACAAAAGCACAGACATGGGCAGCCACAGCTTAAAGAGCACCAAGAAATGGCTCAGGATGAACAGGAAGGAAGAGAAAAGCTCCATATGTGAGAATACAGGTCAAAAGCATGACAGCAACAAAGAAATAGATCAGCAATCAGAGCAACCGTAATCAGAAGTTACAGGTATGAAACAATCAGGAATGCTCTCTAGTGTAGTTGTAGCCAAATGTTGGTTTTTGTGCTTTTAAAAAGACAAAGTGATACTCTGATGCTGCACTTTGGTTCCTCTGGTCTCAGTGGACACTTGAAGCATATTAACAAAATCATTAATGAAGGGATGATGTAAAATATGTCACAGAATGAAAGGCCAAGGACCAAGAATGCTCAGGTAGAGATTATCCCCTGCTAAACTGCACATCTTAGGAGCCAGGTCACCCCCAGTCACTCTCCAAACAACACAGGAATGGGCACCTCCAGAAGGGAATTGGGATCTGAGCCAACCTTTCAGCATCTCTCAACCTCCTGAGCATGGAGTGAAGGGCACTGAGCCACCAGCTCTGGGCTCCAGCTCTCTTTGGGCAATTACAGGGCCCAGGAAGTTTCAAAGACTGGTAATTATGGCACAGACAAATGGCATTTAGCTCAAAAGTGTAATTTGCACATTGCAACGCTGTGTGAGATCACCTCGTTAATTCTGGTGTTAGACTAAAGGCTGAACACTTTGCATTGTTCATAATTTGTTCAAGGGCAAAAAACATTGCCCTGTAAATGCTCAGAGTTATTTTTTAATGAAGAATCCCACCTCAAATGCATGTGCTGCAGTTTTGTGGTCTGGGGAAGGGCATGTTCTGCAGTCAAAGTGGTTTATTCAGGTGAATACTCTGGGATTTGCAGGTTCCTCTTCCAAATTCCACCTCTCAAAGTGTTGATGGCCAAGCAGCCTGGCAGAGGTTACAGCTCTGAGCACCACTGAGATATGGCTTCTGATGATGTGAAAGATATCCTGCTAGTCCCACAAAATCACTATTCTGGGAATAGTTTCCTTCTTTTGCAAAGTTTAGAGTCCCAGCTCCTCTTCAGCCCCCCTGTGTTTGCTGTTTGTACACAAGGGCAGGTGTGAACAGGGAAGTGAGCTCAGCAGAAACATCTGCACCATTCAAACTGCTAGGGGAACTTATTAAAATGTATTAATAACTTCTGTTTGTTAATATCAAGATGAATTGAACTTCAATTGACTTGTACAAAGTAGTACTCAGTTGACACCAGCAGGAAACATGTCCTAGATTTTCCTAGTTTTACCTGTCACTTAACTGTGTGTTGGCCAGAAATACTCAAGCAACATGCACCTCTGTCATTTGTGCTGACTTTGTTTTCAGCCCCTAAAACTACTGGGCATGGTGCTAAATGTTTTAGTGTATATTTACAATTCTTATGCTGGCATCTTAGAGGAATTTTTAAGTAATCAAGATCCAGTCCAATGTCTGGCATTTGCTGAGACCCTCAGCATGTGTGTGTGGCTGTCTGTCCTATCTGAAATTTCTTAAAATTTGAGTTTCCTTTTCCCATATGGTGCATTGCAATACTAAACTTAAAACCAAATAAGTAGTGACATACAAACCCTCTCTGTTGTGTCTTTCCAGTGCGATGCAATATTTCTACTACAAAAAATTGTAGGGAAATGTGGTTTACTGTTTTCCTTTTCCAGTGTTTTTGGACAACTGTGAGATGTCAGCTGTATTCAAAACTGTAAGTGCAATATTTACTACCTCTGGTAAATAAAATATGTGTGGAAAGAGATGATTGCAATAATGTTAAGAGGATAACAGTGTGGTAGCAAGGTAAATTCCTTTCAGTCATTCAGACCTAACAGGAAGAATTTTGAGAAGGCACCTTTGTTGTAGTAAAAGCAAAATTTAAAACATAGGTTCTTTTATAAAATGAGATAGAAAACTGAATAAACTTATTGAGAACAACTGAGTAAGAACTCAGTATGCATCACTGATTCTCACCTCAGAGTTACTTTTAAATCTGGGCAAAATTCATGAGACTTGATCACTTAGATTTTATTAGTTGCCCTTTACTTTTGACAGTGGGATATAAGGGAGTGTGTTCCCTGAAGCTGCAATTCCATGTGTGCTGGAGGAGGAGCTGAGCCCTGGGAGTGCAGTGGGAAGGTCCAAGATCCCCAAAGGAGAGAGGCCATGGAATGGAAATTCTGGGATGAATCTGCCCCCTCCATCCAGCACCAGTGCACAGGGTGGGGATGGCAAACACAAACAGGCCATGGCCACAAGGAAAATAATTTTCCCCAACCTACCCATGTTTAATCCAAAGAAAAAATCTCTCTCTTTTGCTGTATGTGGAATGGGTTTTTGTGCTGGAGCTGCTGTGGCACAAGGATGGTCTTTGACTGATCCTGCTGATTTTTCCCTGCTCAGATGAGCTGGAAGATTGAATGCACTTCCTCAGTATTCAGACATGGCAAGCCCTGGTAATTAGCTGTCCCAGAGCTGGATTATTAGTAAGCTATAAAAATTCTCTAATTTCCATCAACAAATACAGTTTCCAGTCATTATAGTCTGCAAGAATAGCATCAATTTATTTGAGATTTTCCTCTCCTAAGCATCAGTAGGAAGAGTTATTCCCATATGAATTTAGAAGGATGATTAGAAAGAGACTTTTTCAAGATGGCTTTAAAATGAAGCAGCAAGACCTAAGAATGTAAATCATGTTCTATGGGAAGGAAAAAAAAAAAAAAAACCTAGATCAGGCTGGGAATGCAAATCATATTCAAGGAAAAAATTCAGATCAATATTAGAATCTGCCTTGTGTGACTGCAGGAGCATAAAATTATCTGCTGAGCTGCCTGTAAAAATGACAGTAGAGAGAAGAAAAAGATTTTCAAGCAAAAGATGTCTGATTGATAATTTGGCACAATGAAGCTAAATTTTAACCCAAATTAAAGGTAAAATATTATGTGAAAACAGATGCAGAATACTTGTGGAAAATATCAGGCACATTCTGATCTCATTGTTGCATCAAGATGGAATATAAGATGTTTGAGAGGTGGGGGAAAGAGCTTGACTGGTGTTGAATTCCTGGGCAATGGAAGCCTGATTCTCAAATGTTCAATTAGGAAACAAATCAGTCACCTCCAAGATAGTGTCTGACTTTGGAGGAGAGATGCCAAACTTTGGTAGATGTACTCTGGGGCAATTTAATTTAGGAAAGGTTTTCATTATGGTTCACAGCATTAACTGGAATTATGAAGAATTTTGTGGGAGGAACAATTAGAATAAGAAGTGTTAAACCAAGCCAACCAAATCAATCAACCAACCAACCACTCATACAAACAAAACCCTGCCTGCTTCAGCTTTACTTTTCAGAACTGAGAGTTCTCAACCTCCACTTTCTGCAGATCTTAAACACTTCCCCAGATTTCTGAGGATAGTTTTTTCCTGTGGGACAGAGCCTCCTACCAGTCAGAGAACCTTTGTCCCCATTTCCCTGATGATCTTGATTATACCTTCTTTTTTATTTTAATTTTTAGTATGTTGTCAGACATCAGACCCTGAACCCAGTGCAAGATTTAAGGTTCAAATTCCTTGATTTAGAGCTGGGCTCTGACTTCCTGCAGCTGCCTGCAAAACCTGATCTCTCTGGACAGGTGAGTCTCCCTCATGCTGAAGTTGTGCATTTGCTGAAATTAAGGTAGTGCTGTGAAACATTTGATAAATTGGTATTTTCTGAGACTTTTGTAAGGTTTTTTTTTTTTTTTAAATTTTGTGACAAATAGGCCACAGGAGTTATTAAGTTTAGGCAGTTTTGCAAGTTGCACAGTTTCAAATGGGAGACAAGGTTTTCAACACATTTGTCTAAAATTCATTAGAAATGGTGTTTAAAATTTTCAGTGTGGAAATGGAATAAATAATTTGTTTAGTAATCATATGAAAATAACCTTGTTTTTCATATTAAATATCCTTTGAGATGTCCCTGTTTTTAGCATTTTAACATTATGACAGCAGCACTTTGAATGAAAAGAGGTACTCATGACTTGTTCTGCTTGAGCATTCAGTGCTGGCCAGAATGGTCAGACAACTTTATTCACTAATGACTGGTGAAAAATCATGGTTACATGGCACTGTTACACTGGACTAGTAAATGTGCAGGACCTGAATTAAGAAATGTGATTTCCAATTTCTCTTTCATGGAGATATCCAGATTCTATTGTTTAATCAATCATGTGACAAAACTAAGTAGCAAGAGATTACTGTTGATGGTTTGAATATTGTGAAAAGAGCAGGATGGTTAAAACTGTCTTTTGTTTTTATGTAGTATATGTGATGTGTTGTTTTATGCAGTATATGTGATGCGTGAGCAGTGGGCCATAATCCAGGGAAAGGGGAATTCAGGATGGCCACCACCTCTGCAATTCCACACTGCTTCTGGATGATCACCAAGGCTGGGCCTACAAATTGACAGGAGAAGTTATTTCAATCTTCAAGTACAGTCTTAGAACGAAAGCTACAGCTCCCAAAAGCTGATCTTGCTCCATACCACATTGCCACTCTTTTCCTTGTTTACCTGGAGAATGATGAACTTGGAAATTCCTGACTATGGCATGGTGGAAGAGTGGTAGGGAAGAGTCTCCTCTCTTTCCTTTCCTTACCAGGTCTTTGCTTTTAGAAGACAGAGAGATGCAAATAACCATAACTGGGAGGGTGATATCCAGAGAGAGCTGCATTTAAGCACAGACTCAGGAAATGTGACCCATCCAAGACGAGACTTCACTCCTCTCCTCAGAGGACCACAAAGATTGCCTCAAACAAACCCTGTTTAATTTCTCTATATTGAAAATGAAGACTGAAATGGATGTCTGGATAAATGAACCTAGGGAGAACTGAGAGGTGATTTTGTTTAAATTCTTTTGATTGCAGCAGAAATCAAATTTATTTTGCTGGAGGGTGACTTACCACGCAAAGCACATTAAATCACTCTGCTTCCAAGGGAGGGTGAAGCAGCAGATATATATCCATGCTGGAGAGGTAAGTTGTCTGTTACATGCTCATTACACATATTTATGTCTCAGCTGCAAACTGAAAAGCATTCATGAATTTTATATATTTTAAAAGTGTTTCCAGGTATGCCCTTAGCTTTTCAGTTCCATCTGAGCTTGTACAAACTGCAATTCCCTCTCTGCCTGCTGCACTGTTTAATTTTTCACCCGCTGGGAAGTTGTGGGAGTTTCTGTGCAAGACAGTGGTCCAGAGCTGGCAGGATGCAGCCAGGCATGGGAAAGGATCCGTATCCAGGGCTAATAGCACAAACAGGGGCTGTCAGGTCTGTGCAGCGCGAGCCCTGGCAAGTGTGTGATCTGCTTTTGTGCACACTGAGGTCTCTGCAGGCTCATTTTGTACAGAGGCTGCAGGACGCTGGGGTTTGTTCTGCGGCCGGGAGGCTCCAGCAGGCCGTGAGCAAGGAAGCTGCATTTTCACATCCGCACAAGTTTTAGTTTTGCTGAGCAGCGCTGGCACAGAAGGGGTTGGAATCACCTGCACTGGGGCCAAACTTGCCTTGGGTCTCTGTCGTGGGACAGGGCTGTTGTTTGGACCCGAGTGTCAGACACACGAACGCCAACATTGCCCTGGGATGGAGGCGCTGGGCCTGCCTGGCTGCACCTGCTGCAGCAGCCCCAGTGCCCACAGTGCAGGGCTGTCTCTGTCTTGCTGCTGGCACAGGGACACAGATTGCAGGAGCTGCTGTGTGTCCCAGGAGCTGCTGTGTGTCCCAGGAGCTGCTGTGTGTCCCAGGCGCTGCAGGAGCTGCTGTGTGTCCCAGGCAGGAGCTGCAGGCGCTGCAGGAGCTGCTGTGTGTCCCATGTGCTGCAGGAGCTGCTGTGTGTCCCAGGCAGGAGCTGCTGCGTGTCCCAGGCGCTGCAGGGTGGGAAGGGCACGGAGCCAGCTGGGAATGATCTGGGTGTGCAGCACAGACACCTCGCTCACACAGGGCTTTGCTCTTCCCTCCATGAGGAAAACCCTGTGGAAGCTGCGTGGGAAGGCCGGGAGCAGTGCTAAATTTCTGCCTAAAGATTCTGCTTTGCTCAGTCGTGACAATGTTTGTATAGAAACCCGGGAGGAACTGATCCTTCCCAAACCCAGAGAAGGAACTCCGGGCCCTTTTTGCATTTACTCCAGAACCTACATTCAGAGAAAAGGAGAAGCAGCACACCTTGAGAGTAAATGTAGCAGAAACAAAGACTTCTTCCAGCTTATTAACAGTCTGGAACGTTCAAGAGGTTTTAATCCCTAATTAGCAATAAGAGCTTACTCATTTCTCTACCATATTGCACATTCACTTCAGGTAAATGGAATCTTTTTTCCTGCTTTTGAGATGTAAGACATTTTAGTAGAACAACAGGACATTTTAAAATAACCTCAAAATTTAGATTCCTGAAGACCAAAATTTGATTCTTTCAAAATTTGATTCTTTCAAAATTTTATTAATATTTTATTATTTATATGGATTTCATTTTTTTTCTAAGCTGTAGTGATATTTATATGATTTTGAAACCATACTTAGATCACTGTATTATGGGGGTTTTGTGCAAAAAATGTCACTGATTTCAGTGTCTTAGGCTGCTTCCTGTTGACTACATATGGATGGGAGTGACACCTGCACACTCACACTATTGATTCTACTGATTCTTGAGGCTAAAACTGACCCCTCTGTGCCCACGCAAAACTTTCTTTTCACGTTTAGTTACTGCTCTTGTGGCAAAAGAAGTTGGAAAATCCCAGTCAAATTAGTGGTAGAGCATCTGCAGGCATGCAGCCACTGCTCTCTGTCATTGGAAAAGAGACTTAGGTTTAAAAAATCTGGGATGCTTCTGAATGTTGTAATTTTTTCCATGTTCTCCTCTCAGTCCACAATAATCTGGGTGTTCTTCCAGTGAAGAAGGGTCTGTTGGACTTTGATAAATAAGAGGAGACTGCAGCCCAAGGTCTTTAAAGTCTTTTTGTCTAATTTTCTGTCAGTATTCAGAGCAGAAGGATTAAACTCTGCAAAGGCAGGCAAATCCCACGGTATTGGCCTTAGGTTATTTGAAATCAAGGAGTCCCCCTTCCTGTACTAAGAGCACTGTGTAATATATTTACAGATGAGGTGTTACTTTGAAGTCAGGATCTTGTCTTTGATCAAAAGCATACAGCTTCCCTCATGTCTCTCAGAAGGAGACAGGAGTTACAGCGCTCTGGTGTGGGTTTTTTTAATGTTTTGGACAGCAAAAATGACATTTACATGAAACAGTAATCCTGGGAATGCATGAGATAGGACAATTTCAACTATGAGTCAAGAGAAAGTCTCACAAGCAGCCTTGAAATCAAGCAGAAGTAGCATCATGTCACAGTCACTCCCTTACCTGCTGTTAATTAAAGTCCTATAAAGGAGCTCTGTCAACAGTCATATGAGAAAAAGTAAAATGTGTTTAAAATGTTCCTGATGAAAGTACTGTTAATCAGCAGAAATGTTTGGATTAAATACTCTTAATTCAGCCCCTTTGTTTAGAAAGTGTAAATATACTGCAGTAGAGCTTTCCAGCCCAGGCAGGGAAGGGGCACAGAGCCTGACAGTGCAGTGTTTTTTGGGTTCCTGAGGAGGAGAGAGAAGGCACAATACAATTAAAAGGAAAACCACCTGAGTTCTGGCTTGCTGAGGCTTTGCAGCCACTGGGGGCACTGACTTTATCAGGACTGTGCTCTTGGATCAATGGTATTATCTTTCTGGTGCTCTTGTATTGACTGGCCATGGATTGCTTTATGATTTTTTAAATGTAAACATGAATGTGTCTATCCTGGGGGGAAGCAAGGGAGTCTGGAAGAATAATACACTCTGTACACACAGAGGGAAAACACCACGGGGGCATCTCTGTAAATTTTCTTTCAATAAAGAGTTTGTACTTTATTGCAGAGCACCACTTGAATATTGCAGGTGCACCAAGCAGTGCCTTGCCCTTTATGGGCACACAGGTAGTGTCATCCTGGCTGACGGGGGAATGGGAAGCTCCATTCTTTCATTCTT
This sequence comes from Climacteris rufus, assembly GCA_013398175.1. NCBI lineage: Eukaryota > Metazoa > Chordata > Aves > Passeriformes > Climacteridae > Climacteris > Climacteris rufus. The sequence goes on from VZRZ01003265.1 coordinate 284,512, forward strand.
GTGGCATGTTGATGTAGCATGGACAGGTTTTGAAAAGACTCTTTGAGGCATCCAAAGCTTCTCTCCTGAGAGCTGTGATGGCAGAGCTGTGGAATACCAAAGGGCCCCTAGGAAGGGACTGACCCTTTTGCATCGAGGCTTTGGTGTTTCCTGGTGGCTCTCAATAAGCACAGCTAACTAACTAACTCTGTGGTTACCCAGATGAAGGCTCACAAACCCCAATACCAGAGAATTCCTGTGGATTTGGACACCTCTGTTGTCCAACTGCCTTCCCTATCATGGAAAGGGGAATGGGAATCTCAGCCCATGTCACAACCTGAATCCTCTAGGCTTGGTTTGGTCAGATCTCAGGTGAGCTTTCTTCCTGTTCAGGCTCCATCCTGGAGAGAAAAAGGGCCAAACAATCATTACCTGTTCACACTTCTGTGGATTTAACTCTTTTTAACTGGGAGAAGAGGATTTCTTTTTAATATAACTTCCAATGATTTAGTATTATTAAAACACTGAAGCCAGACTGGCATAAGTATGATGCCTACCCAGCCACATGGCTCTTTGTTGGAAAAGCCACACTGGTACCTACTACTAGCAGAACAGTGCAGCCAAATAGGAGAGTAGGTCCAGCTACTTAAATCTCTGGAGAAAAATTGATTGTAGCCATGCAAAGAGTGCTTGGATCCTGTTCTTCCCGTTGCTGAGTTGTGCTAGGCAGGATGCCACAAAGTAGATTTTGGCTGGGGAAGTTCCTTCAGCAGAGCTGGAGTATCTTGTCTCCCACAGCAATGATTGAATCTCATATGTTATATGGAGCCATATAAAGGGAATTCTCTGCATTACACAATTCTCAAATTAGATAAAAGAATTGATAGTTGATGAACTTCAGTAAGGAAAGGCACTATACATTTTCCCCCCCTTAAATAGAACACAATTAAACCATTTAGCATTTCACAAACCTTTTTTAGACTTTGTGTCCTTCCATGATGAGTGTGAGTTGATATGGGGTTGTCTATCTGAGCTAGAAAGCACAGCTGGGTAAGAGGATTAGTTTGATTTGAGATGTAATTGCAATAATGTTTCAGGGATTTTTCTCTGGACAATCTCCCTTTCCTGACTCTCTATTGCTTCCAGCACCCTTTTTCTTGAGTATTTCTACTTTAAACTCTTCATTTCCTTTCCAGGATCATATCCTTCTCTTCCCAATGATTTCAGCTTTCACTTTTGGAATTCTTTGTCTCTGTTACAGTAGCCTCAGATAAATAATGAAAACAAAGACAAAGTAAGGGTAAGGGGTTTTCCCCTATATCTGATGGGCAGCACTAACAAGAAACTTCTGGTTTTTTTGCTATTTGCCTCTACTTTACTTGTCCTTTACATTTTGGAATGAGAATTACCTGTTGGTCTAGGTCTGCATTGTACCTAGAATGAGGGAGTACCCATCTTTGTTAATTTGTAATGATATTATTATATTTTTATTTAGTTTGAGTGGGACTTTCATAATCTTGAAATCAGGACTGAATAGGAAGAAGTATCATTACTCCCAAAGTGTAAATAAATAACTAAGAGAAAACAATCTGTTATATTTTTCTGAGTAATGAAAATAAACAATTGTTCTTCTGTCCTACACCACAGCTTCCCTTGAGGGACATAGGAAATGAAATGAAGTATCAATGATGTCAAAACTCAGGTTGCAATTAAAAAGCCTGGGAGTGTGATGTCTCAGGAATGCCAGGGTGCTGTTGGACCTTCAGTTTGCCCTTCACACACAGAGCACACACAGAGTCACTCCAGAGCTGCGCTCCCTCTACAGCTGTGCCAGGAGAGCTCACAGCTAAGAGAAGAAGCTTTTGAGATGTCCCTTTTCCACATCAATCCTCTGTCTTTGTTTTTCTGCAGGTGCTGATTCCTTTCTGCTTCTGGTGCTCTGAGAAGTGTAGAAGTGTGAGACGCAGAAAGAAAGCCTTGGAAGTGTTTCAACAAAGCAGCTTTGGTGTCTCACAAGGTCCTGCCCTAATGTATGGCAACATACAGAATGGAAATGCTGTCTTTGCATTAGTAACAATGCTCTCAACTGAATAGCAAAATGCTTCATAACCTTCCTCCAAAATTAATTCTGCATTCTAGAAAATTAAAATCAGTGTAAGTCTGTACTAATACAGTGGAGTCATATATGTCAAATTATTTCTCATTTGCACCAGTGTAGTTCCTCATGTAAATTATGATGAAATTTATCTCTCAACCTCCTGTTGGTCTTAAAACGAAAATCATCTAAGGTCTGTCATAACAGCAGAATGCTGGGGCGGTGTGTCCATCCACCTCTAGATGATATATTTTAAAAGATGATCCAATGAAATTTTAGAATCCAGAATAGTTTGGGTTGGAAGGGGCCTTAAAGCCCATTTTCTTCCACCCCCTTCCACTAGACCAGGCTGCTCCAAGCCCCATCCAACGCTGTCCAACTTGGCAATTTCACTTCAAACGTCAATTTAACTCCTGGGAGTTAAACACCAGGAGTTTAACTCCTGGGAGTGTTTAAGGGATGCACATCTGTGGGACACCCTGACCTGCTGAGGACTGGTTATTGCTGCTCTATTTGTCATGGCTGAAGTATGAGCTGTTGAGTCCTTTCCAAAGTGGGAAAGGTTTTGGAAAAGGGACACAAAGCACTGAGGCAGAAGGATTAGCTTTATTTTGTGTAATTTCTCATGCGTGCATTGTTACAAGCTGCAAGCTGCAGAAAGTAGTGACCTATGCACACCTTGAAAATTAGTACAAGGCAAATTAGCAGAGAGTCACAGAATTTGCCAAGGGCATTCTTTTTGAAGTGTTTAGAGAATTAATAAGAGATGTAGATGTTGTATGTATAACACATAAAGTCGATCAGTGTTGCTCAGTTAAAAATCCAGCTGTCACAGGCAGACTCAGCTCATGTCTAAAGACAGTCTTAAAAATTGATGGGTTTATAAAATAAATAAAGCTTACCCGTTATTTAAATCCACTGCTTCATTTGGTTTTTATTTCAGCATCCTGGAGGTTTAAGAGGAACCAGTGTTTTGGACCTGGAGCAAACACCTGGGGTGTCCACAGCCAGCACTGAGGGGTGACAGAGTGGAAGAACCATTCCTGTGAATGCCACAGACGATCCTGTTTCTGAGGAATGAGAAGCAATCCCATGGCCAACTCTCAGGATGCTGGTTTTTAAAACAGATCAAACATGGGAAAAGCGGGGGAAAAAAATCAAAGATGTCTTTAGTTTTTACTACAGGATCTTGGATGGAGTAACCATCCAGAATTAGATTTCAGAAGCATGATCCCTTTTCTCTGCAGAATGGAACTTTACAGACTCATGATACCAAGGGAAAAGCTGGCTCTCCTAGTGCATGCTCTGCTATATAAAGTACTCGGACAGCTGATTAATCTATGGGAGTTGGTAATCATTTGACTCTGGATATTTTGTTCAAATGTGTTTTTTTCAGTGATTCATGAAGCTCTTATCGGAATTCAAGCAGCAGTTCACGAATCAACCAGGAGCTTAAAAAAAAAAAAAAAATTAGCAGTAATGAGCTCATTTCCATAGAAATAGAACTAGGCTCACTGGTGGGTCAAACTGTTCTGCTCTTCCTCTTTCCAGTGTTTCCTCAATTCTTTTCCATTTATTTCATGCATCATTATCTTCCATTTTCTGTATATCTAAACCATGCCATTTGGCTTTTTGTTCTCTAACCAGCAACTGCCACTTCAAGTTCTCTCCAAATGGTGTTAAAAAATTGTCATCCATATTTCACTTGAGAAAGTTTAAAATTCATTGTCATATTGAAAGCCATTACTCATGACAGTTTCCTCAATAGATTACAAATCATAGTTTGAAGTAGCATTGAGCAAAAATTTATAATGCACAAGCCTCTCCATTCCTGCTGGATTAGTAATGTCTTTTAATGATATTGCATTTGTATTCCTTCAGTTTTCTTTCATGAGACATCAAAGAAGCAGCAGAATGTATCTTTCATATTCCAGACACACCACAATACTTGAGTGTTTTCCTTCCTTCAGAATTACTGCTAGCCAAGATGAAAGCTAAGGTCTTGTGAGGAGATCCTGAGCCATCTGCAAAGAAATGGGATCCCTTTGAGGTTCTCAATTTGTTGGGAAGAGGGAATTGCTTGCAGTTTCATCCATCACAGCATAAGGCTTGTGTGGGCAGGTTCCAGAGGAGCAGCGTTGTGGTCGTGCCCAACAGGCCAGGATGGAAGGCCACACACAGGTCCTGAAGATGTTCAGATTGTTTTGTGGACTGTCATCCAGGAGATAAAGAAGGAATAAGAAAGAAGATTTTATGGCCTGAAATCACGTACACAGAGTTCCTACTGAGGGCTGTGCACGTTGTTAAGGAAAACCAGAAATTATTGTAATAATCAGAGAGAGAAGCGGCCTGGGAATGGGCTGGATTTGGTTGTCCATGTGTGATTTAGCTGTAAAAAAAAGTGTAAATGTTGATGTTAATGCAGTATCCAGATGTGTATTTCAGTAGCACTGTATATCCACATGGCTGGCACTCACATCTGTACAGACAGAGAAGCTGTTCTCAGTAGCTCTACATTGTACAAGAGAAAACCCCTGGCATTCTGGAAAACAGAGGAGTTTGAACAAGAAAATAATATTACTGAAATCCCTTATATGAAGGAGAAAAACCTTTTCAGGAGGTACACCACTGGAAAGCAAGCCTTTTCCCTAACTTTTATCAGGTGAGTCCACCTCTGGATCTGTAGATAAAAAGAGGGTTCTGTATCCACTGGAATTGTACATTTCCTAGGATGGAAACTGCTGGGCTACATGGGTGAGTAAGGGGATAAGGGAACTCCATCTCTGCTGGAACTTGCATCCATCTCTGCTCCGGAACAGGTGGGGATTGCATGCCAAAATAGATGGCTTCAAAGGAAAACAAAAACTTGTTCTGGAAATAGATTTTCTACCAAAGATGGTGGAGTGTGCCCAGAAATCCTCATAGAGCAGAACATGCCGTGGAGTTGGGCCAGGAGGGTAAAGCACACAAGGTTCATCTCCTTTCCAGGAGAAAGCATTTTCCAGGTGAATATTGCAAGTGACATTGTGGGGTAAGGCAGCCACTGCTTCCCTTCAGGACAGAGAAGGAATCTCATAGTATTTCCCTTCTCTCGTTTTCCCCACACAGAAGTGTACATCAAATGAAAACTTGGTCTACTGACTCCTGTACCACATTTTCTAGGAGAGCAACACTTCTGGGAACAATAATATGCATATTTCAACACCAGGCAAAAGTGTAAATGGCTTCAAAAAGCAATCAGACAAAAGCACAGAGCATAAGGTCATTAGTGACAATTGAACAGAATGAACAGGGTAAAGCAATAGGTTGAATTGTCCCCAAGCAGTGATTGCTGGAAGGTGTCTCTCTGGCAGGGTGTGAGGCAGGTTGTGCTGTGTGAACCCCATTTCCTGCACTCCTCCCTGCTGCTACCCCTGCTGAAGTAATGCTGGAGAAGGGAGGTCAGGCAGACACTGCTGGAGCAGCAGACCTTTGGCACAGAGGAGGAGAGGAACACCAACCCTCCCTTCCCTACTCTGCCATGGAACGTGGCAGAACCAGGATTCCAGACTGCCCCAGGAAATGCAGTATTTTTGTAGTATTTGATTTCTATCAAAGGGTGTAACAGAGCCAGCTGCTGGCTTGGATTTCCAGGCTTGTATAATGAAAGCAGGTGAATCTTTGCTGGGAAAGAAGAAGAAATAATTCCACAACATAAGTTAGATAGCACACTCTCTTAAACAGAGATGATGGTAAAGAACATTTCCTAGTCCTTCTATGAGGGAGATTTTCACTTTCTCTTTTAGAAAGTCTAGGGGAGAGGGAACAGGATCAAAGCTGATGGGACAGTGCCAACAAAATCCAAGCCAAACATTTAGTTTAATTCTTGTTTCTTACTATTTCTCTTCCGGAGGGAAATTCTGTAGGGACAAGATTAATCACACAGACTTGCTGTAGTTCCTCCAGGCTCCCTGCTGAAAATCATCCTAGGCTTTACAAAAGAAATCAGGAACTCTCCTGTTAAAACTTCTCAGGGCCCAGTTTTGTGGTTAATTGTCAGCTGAGTTTTCTGACACTGATCTGTAATGCCATCCTTCTGTGCAAGAATTTTTGAGGATGCCTTGCTGAGCACAGATGAAGGAAAGTTTCCTTAGCAACAGGAATAACATGGAATACTGAAAAGCTCTCTGGTGACTCTGCTTGTTTCTGCACATGAAAAAAAAGGCCCTTTTTTTTCTACTTTTAATTTTTTTAATACAATATAAGGACACAGACATACAACCTGATATTCCCTGCCTACTTTCACTTTTTCAAGCAAATGAAGTTTAAAAACTTCAGGCAGGCATCGTTCAAGTAATTCTCTTAGTATGCCCAGTTCCTTCATTAATTAATTTGCAAAAGCCTATTAGCATATAGCAAAAAAAGCATAATTTATCCTGACTTGTATCCAAGGAAACGTGTATACTTAATAACTGAGATAATACTTTGCACCTCTGTAGCACTTCTCTAGCCGTGCTTGGAGGACTTTCAGGCCAGCTTTTAAATGCATTTAGACATCTCCAGATGCAGAGAGGTGCCTGGAGAGTTTTCAGAAAGTGATTTCAATAATCCATCAGTTATCTGCTAGCTCCCTTGTGAGAGGCAGCAAAAGAACCATTCCAGTGGTGCAGAAGATTAGAAAAAAACCACAATAAACCTTTGAAAGAGTTAAGAGATAATCCAACCTTATGATTCCTACCACTGTGCTTTAATGGCTGACTCATGTTCCCTGCAAGGCAAGGCTGGGTAATTAATGCAGTTTAGGGAAGAAAAAGAGAACATTTTGCTGGAAGCCTCCACGTGAGTGGTGGGACATCACAGGGCTGCTGTCCTGCAGAAGCTGAACTCCTGCTCAGTGCCCTCACTGCTCAGCAGGACCACATCACCCCTGAGCCCTCCCCTGCTGTGGCAAACACTGAGCCATGAGAAACCTCGTGGGACAATAAATCTATTTGGTGGCAACAACTATTAACCACAACATAGCTCCTCCCATACCTGGCTCCAGCTCCCCCTTTCAAGGGTAGTTTTTGGGCGGTTAGGTTTCACTTTTCCAGTTGGATATGACTGCCCTCTACAAAAAACACTCCAATGTTGATTTGTTAAGACCAAGCATTGCCAAAGGTTTGATTTGCTGCAATAGCTCCTCCATCATTCCAGAATTCCTTGTCTCTGCTTATTTTAGTTTGAATTCATCTTTCTAGGACGTGGGGTTAAAGTGCATTAGAATTCCAGTACCAAAAAAAAAAAAAAAAAGGGTCCTCATAAAGTAACTTTTGCCTCCTTCTCAGATGTGAATTAGCNAAATAACAGACACAAAAAAAAAAAAAAAAAAAAGGGTCCTCATAAAGTAACTTTTGCCTCCTTCTCAGATGTGAATTAGCCAGAAGTTTCTACATCTCTGGTACCAGAACTAGTGGAAAGAAAGGCATGGGATTCAGTCTGGTGAAATGAGTAGTTGTCTTTATTCTATCACTTGTAAAGGAGTTTTGGTCTCAAAATCTTGTTGGCTAAGTTTTTTCCTATTTCCTGCTTTTTGCCAGCGTGGGCAATGATACATTAAGGGAAGAAAGTAGCTTATGAAGACAAAACCAATGGAATGTTAAATAATACTTGCAAAACAGCATTGCTGGCTGAGGGTGTGAATTCAGAGATGCTATTCTGAGAATACTATCATTTCATTGATTCTCTCAACTGGAAAGTCACAGCAAAACATTTCCTGCCAAAACTCAAAATATCTATTAGATAAAGTATCTGGTGCTGCCATGTAACTGGGCATATTGGTGGAGAAATATAAACAAAAGTAAAACCCATTTTTTTGGTGTGAAATCTTTATATCATATATTTCTATGCCAGTTTATGTTTCCAAAAGACTGTTTAAAAGCACTCCAAACAAGCGAGTAGAGCTCAGTGTATTTTCTTGTGTACATTTAATTGTACTTTTCACTGTGCAATAATAAACTGGCATAACAGGACCATCACTGTGGTCAGAAGGGATTTAATTGTAATGCAAGTTTAATTGCCGTGAGTGACTAACAACCGTGTTATTAACCATACAATGCATTTGATATTTTTACATATTTGTGGGGTGCAACACTGAAATGTGCTTGCCAGGAGCTGACAAACTAAATTCTGGGTCAGAGACTAGAACAAGCTATTCCATCTCATGGTGATGAGCACTGAGATACAGAAACCACTGCAACAGAGCCGGGGAGTGTTTTACATTGAATCTCTCATGACAAGATGACATTTTCCACCTGTTAAAAAACCCAAACAGAGCATTGCACACCTGCTAGAGCTGAGATAAAGAACACAAGAATGACAGCATTATGGGGAGGATTTCACCTCCCGGGCCGGGGTTTTTGTTTAGACATCGTGTGTGTGTTTGGCAGCTCCTGCCTGCTGGCAGTGCTGCTGTGCTGGGGTCTGCAGGGAGACACTCGCAGCAGGCACAGAGCCTTTGCTCACTGAGAAACCAGGCCTGGGGGATGAGACAGCTCCACCGATACAGCAGGTGAAAAGCTGAGCAGGGCTTGGCCTGATGGAAGTTCCTGGATTTCCAGCAACTCCCTCTTCTTGGCAGGCAGCTTGGAGTGGGCTGTGAGTGCCCCTCTGTGTGCCCTGGGGACAGCAGTGCCCTCTGTGTGCCCTGGGGACAGCAGTGTCCCTCTGTGTGCCCTGGGGACAGCAGTGTCCCTCTGTGTGCCCTGGGGACAACAGTGTCCCTCTGTGTGCCCTGGGGACAGCAGTGTCCCTCTGTGTGCCCTGGGGACAACAGTGTCCCTCTGTGTGCCCTGGGGACAGCAGTGCCCCTCTGTGTGCCCTGGGGACAGCAGTGCCCTCTGTGTGCCCCTCTGTGTGCCCTGGGGACAGCAATGTCCCCTCTGTGTGCCCTGGGGACAGCAGTGCCCTCTGTGTGCCCCTCTGTGTGCCCTGGGGACAGCAATGTCCCCTCTGTGTGCCCTGGGGACAGCAGTGCCCCTCTGTGTGCCCTGGGGACAGCAGTGCCCTCTGTGTGCCCCTCTGTGTGCCCTGGGGACAGCAATGTCCCCTCTGTGTGCCCTGTGGACAGCAGTGCCCTCTGTGTGCCCCTCTGTGTGCCCTGGGGACAGCAGTGCCCTCTGTGTGTGCTGTGGGGACAGCAGTGTCCCCTGTGTGTGCTGTGGGGACAGCAGTGTCCCCTGTGTGCCACAGAGCAGAAAGGGCCACCACACTGCAGCTCCCAAGGTGCACAGAGCTCTGTCTTTGCCCACACACTCCTTCCCAAATTTCTCAAGTGGAAAACCGGGAGCCTGTGCAACCCAGAATCTCCAGGGGAGATCTCCCCAGCAAATGCACCCCTGAGGGGAAGCTGAAATTACAGAGCAGCACTGAGAGCTTTGGAAATGAAATACAACACAGACACGGCTCTGAAGCAGTTCTGTGGAAAATTCATGATGAAATTCCTTGGAAATTTGCTTCTCTTATAAGTCAAAAGTTAATCAGAGATTAAAACCCCCTAATTTTACCTGGCTGCCTAGCCCACCTCTAGCTATCAACCATCCCCAGCATATGCAGGACTTCTTAGGCTCAGCAGATTTTCCACCTCTTTTAATCTGTTTACTGCGTGTGCCACAGTGCTGTCACTACCTTGGGAAGGTCAGCCCTGGTTTGTGATTACCTAATTGCCGAGTTTATTTGCTCCAGATGTGCTGAGCCCCGGCCAGAGCTGTGGGACCTGCCCTTGTGGACAGGCTGGGCTTGGGGTTTCACTGCTGGCCCTGCTGCAGCTCCATAGGACAGGGGTGCCTCTTTTCCATAAATGCAGGGTTTGGACAAAGAGGGAGCCTCCACTGGCTGCCAGCAATGCTGTGTTTCCTGTGAGTAACCACATACACAGGTTGTTGTTTGGTGTTTATGTGCCTGAAGGGAGGAGCATGTGTACCTGGAACCCCAGTTCCTGCACTGACAGCCTGCAGGTGAAGGGATTTGCCAGTTTGTGTGAACTTCATGCTGATGGCTGATAGTCTGGCCTACATAAAATTCAACCTTCCCCAGGTGTTCCAGTTGCTTTAGCTTTGTTTGCATTTGTAATAGAAGCAGTGTGAAGGAAATTTCCCGTTCTGACCCTGCAGGACCCACTGGCAGCACCTGAGCTGGGGCAGAGGCCTCTCTACAGCTGCTCCCCCCACTCACACCAGGTTGTCCTTGGCCCAGGTTTGCCATGGCAGAGTCTCAGATGTTCTGATCCTTAAAATAATTTAATCTTGGTGCAATGACAAAATCACAGCTTGAGCTGGTGCCTCTGAGGAGGGACCTGAATAAAGGACACCCTGGCACCACATTCCTGGTGGTTCCTGGCACTGTGACCACCCCAAATGATTGAAAGCTCATGTGGCCATTCCTGGTGATCCCTGGCTCCATGACCAGCCCAGGTGAACTCCCTTCCCCCTGTTGACCCCTTCTGTCCTTGTGTCACCATCTGGTAAGGGTTATTGATTAATTTATTATTGATTAATTTATTATTTATTAATTTCACAGTGGCAGTGAAAATATTTGGGGTTATTTTCCAGGTTGGAATGTAACATCTATCCTGATTTACCATGCACAGAAACTGATTGCCACATACCATGCTCTCAAATGTCATCTGAGACTTTCAGATCCAGTGCAGGCAATTCAATGACAAGAAATATATACTTCCAATAATTAATTTCACTTTGTGCAACATACAAACGAAGGTCTTCAAAGAGAGGAAAACAGGGGCACTAGAGCAGTTGAATCAAAAGCTCCCTCTGTGTTTGGCTGCCCCTGAGGAAAATGAAGGGGAGGTTCCCAGAGCTCCTGAGTCAGCAGGGAGCCTGAAATTGTTATTTCCATGAACCTGAGCTGAAAGCTGCTGGCGGCTGCTGCCCATTAGTGCTCAGAATTCTGGGGTTTAAAGACCTTGCCTTGGAGAATTTTGCATTAGTTTGGCCTGCTACAGAAGAAGAAATCCAGGCAGCTGATACAGAGTAGGATGCTTTAGGAAGCGTGCCCTTCCTCAGCTTCCGTTCTCAACACTGAAATGTTTTAAGCTGTTATTAGAATGTTAGAACAAATAGAGTTAAACTCATCTTTGTTTTGAGCAGTCTCCATGTGTATGGGTTATTCTCCTGGTGTGGCTCTGATGATGAAGTTCTTTGATGTAGAGCCTGCAGGATTATTTTCCCTCCTGCAGACCTGTCACTACTAATTTGGAGTGCAAGCTGCAGTAGAAGGTGTGGCAGGACAGATGTTTAATTTCTTTCCAGCTAAACCAGGAAGCACAGGTGGATTCTTGGATCCTTGGCTTGGGTGGAGTGCTTTATGTTCCTACTGTGGATTTCAGAGTTTAGCAGGGTTTTTTGGGTTTAAAGTATTGGTTTCCCTCTTCTAAAACAGTTTAAAGTGCTTACTCCTAGCTACAGTTTGAATGCTGGAATGAAGCTGTGATTCTGAGTGGATAAAGACCAGGAGCTGCCATGTGCTGCTGTGCCCAGGCTGATGCTGAGCCCTGCAGCAAGGAGAGGCAGGGTTTGATGGGGCAGGGGCAGGGGAGGCAGCAGCAGGTGCTGCATGGAGCACTGGGGGCTGAGGCACAGGAAAGCTGAATGCAGAAAGGGTTCCAGCCTGTCAGACGGGAATGCAGGGCTTGGACTGACAGTCCTTGCTCTATGAACCATCTCTGGCTGGTCCCTTGATCCTGGGCTTTGGCTTGCTGGGAGAAGAATTGAGATTATTCAGTCAGACTCAAAGGTAGAAAGGGGATTACTTTTTCTTTTTTACTTCTCTTTTGCTTTAGGATTACTTTTGCCTTTTGTACAAAACCTCTAAATCCTGGTGATGAACCATCTTGCTGCTTTTCATCTCTAGTTTTAAAAAATGCACAACTCAAAATGAGACTCCCATTTTAGAGCCAAATTCTCTGGAGGTGTAGCCTTGTTTACCTCCGTGAAGAACAAGAAGTGCCAACCCTACCAGGGACCTTCTGGTCTCTGCCATTATCTCAGTGCTTTGCCCCCTGAAAAGCAAGAGCAGCACTGTCCTGCTGGTCCCTCTGGCATCTTAAAATTTCAGTTCTATCCCTTTTTACCCTTCCTTTGCTCCAGTGGGTACAGTAGGGGCTTCTGAGCTGAAAGAGTTTGTGCTGAGTTTGTGCTGAGTGGGGTTCAGTAAGGTTCATTTTCCTTCAAAGCTTACAAATCTCTTTTTTCAGTGGTATTAATTATTGTTAACAGGTCTCTCAAAGATTCAGCTTCCATAACCTATTTAAAAACATTTGTTATGCTATTCACTGATTATAGGACTGTTTAAAAAATTCAAACTGTACTGTTTTCTGGTGGCTCAGGTTCCCAAAATGCAGGAGCATTTTCCTTTTTGATTTACTGCAGTGTTTCTCAAATATATTTAAAGCAGACAGAGCACGTCGTTCTGTCAGCTGCTGGTCTGAGCTGTTGTTTATTTTGCTGAACTACCCTTCTATTGCATAATTGCATTTGCCAGGTGGAAGTGAGAGCTGTCTTTTTGAAATCACAATTAATAGTGTCTTGGGAGTTTCCTTCAACTAAATACTGCTCCAGTTTGTTCATCTCTGTGCACCCAGTGCACATCAGTCACCCTCACACAGCAGCTTTCAAGGTTAACAGTCTGCATGCCCAAGGATAGATGGCCTACTTAATTATTAAAAAAAATTACTTTCGGTGAGTGACAATAGATTCAGTGATGCTGGGGCTTCTGGAGGGGAAAAAATATTTTAATCAGTAAAAATAGGAGAGAGTTTATACAATGTTAGAAACCTAGAGCTACATATGGAAAACTACGTCTGTGCAATAATTTCTTCTAAGTCCTATTAGGATGTAAATGTGATTTAAATTAAATCAAGGAAAGTGACCAACAATTATAAAATCCCATTTCTGAAAAATCGAATTTAGGATTTGCACTATTTCTCTATCAGACCTTCGTGCTATCTCTGTAATAAAAGGTGAAAAGGTGGCTCATGCTATTTAAAAAGGAGGTTATTGCAAATTGAAGCTGGAGCTGTAATTGGGTCTCCTGCTGTTGCAAGTGAGGAAAAAACAATTAGTGGAACACTCTAAAAAAAAAGGCTAATCTCAAAAAGTGGTGGAAAATAGCAAGTTCTTTCCACTGGCATGCTGACACGGGTGATGGCAGCCAAGGCTGTCCTGCAGAAGTTTCCAGGCTGGACAGCTGGACTCTGTGAGTGACTTCTCTTGTACAAGGTGCTATTTTTATCTGAGTATTTGCTGTACACCTTGGCCATTCCAAGGGTTTGTAGGTTTTCTTTTTTCTACCTGCCTGTTAGGAATATTGTCATTTTGAACATGGACCTATTTTTTGTTTCCCTTTTTTTCTTTTTTTCCAGTGAGGTGATGTGGGTGCAGCCGAGCTGCAGCTGGCCACTGTGCTGCAGAACACACAAGAGCATCCCAGACATGCTCAGACATTCTCAGAAAAACCTCCTCTCTCCTTACTGGATTAATCCTTAATAATTGACCTTACACTGAGTTTTTGTAAGCTTTGGTAAGGCCTGCCTTATCAATATTGTATAGAATATGTTCTCTCCTGAAGTCTCATATGAGCACAAAAGGTCAGGAACGATGGCAGTGTGAAAATCCTCATTTTTATTTGACCTCTCTGTGCTTAACAAGTGTTTAATTCTCTCCCTCCCCAACAGGAAGGGTGATGTGCTGGGTCTGTGATGCCAAGGTATCTCAAATTATCCCTCCTGCTTCCAGCTCACTTTTGTGAAATGCTCCAGCTCTGAGACTTGTCACTCTTGGGGCTGAGGTGTTCTCTTGTTGCTGTTGTTTGCAGGGCGGTGGCCGTGCACAGGGAAATCCTCAGCATTTCCAGCATCATTCTCATTTAGAACAAGATTGGTTTTGAAATATGACCTTTCCTGTAGTGTGGAACGAGTTGAAAGTTTAATATCGAATTAGTGCTTGTAGGAGTTGTCAGTGTCAGGGCCATTTGGCAAAGCCTGCAGGGCATTTCTGTCTCCTGTCAAGGCTGGGAAGTTGCTGGGTTTGACAGGCGATGCGGCAGCCGTGCACATCCCCCTGCACACGGGGGGAGCTCATTTCCCCTGGCATCTGGAAGCAGCACCCTTGGGAGCGAGCCCTGGGTGTCCTGGCCCGTGGGGACAGAGGAGGCCAGAGCCTCTCCAGCAGGCTCACAGGGAGGGAAACAACCCCTGTGTTCCTCAGGCACACTCCCAGGGCAGCTGCAGCTCCGGTGGGGTCAGTGCAGCCGGCCAGCACACTGCAGATATTCAGGCCTTTTTTCACTCGGGTGGTTTTTTATCATCCGAGCAAATGTTGATCCCCACGCCGGGACCTCTTAGGCAGTGCTTGAGTTAGGGGAGTTCTCTGCCTCCGAGCTGATCCATCATTGATTGCAAAGTTTGGTTTGAAGGAGGAAAGTCTCAGCAAGACAAAACTTTGCGAATGTGATTTTTTAAACATTTTTCCCCCTTTTCCTTTCTTGTCGCGGTAAGGACACAAAGGAAGAAGGAGACAAGGAACACCTGCCAGGAGAGCAGGGAGCAAAGGCCGGGCGAGACCCGCCCTGTTCATTATCTATGCATTTTAGAAATCACTGTCCATTGGAGGAACGAGCTTGTCCTCCCTCAATCACAGTGGTCAAAGGAAATGTCCATCAAACTTCTGTGCCCAGGAGAAAGGAATGTAAACAATAAGATACTGTTACAATAACATGGCCATGTTTACATAGAAGAATGTGAGAAACTAGCTACAAAAGAATGACAACATCCAGAACTGCAAAAGTCAGGGCAACACTTTCTCTTACAGCAACATGAAATAATCAATTGGGCTGTGGGCTTGGTTCTTTCGGGCTGCATATTGGAACAAACACAACTTTAAATCTGTTAATTTTGCTAATGTTGCTGTATTACAAACTTGCCGCATGTCACCCTTTTGTCTCAGTGTCTAGGTTTTAGTAGCTTTCATGTATTTTGTAGTCTGGTCTTACAAATTTCAATCAGTTGGAAAAAATTTGTGATTGCTGGTAGCTCAGTACCATGGTTCGTTGTTGCATCTCCTTTTAAACAGCTGCTTTTGTGTTCATTTCCTTTTCATATATATGCATATTTATTTCTAAAATGAGGTAGTCAATAGCCATTATATAATTTGAATAATGAGTTTATCATTTGAATAACGAACTTACAAATCTTAGAATTGTCAGGGAGCCCTTTTCATGTGGTGATTCTTCCAAATGTGGTTTTATTGTGGTTTAATTGGATGTTCTGTCCATGTGTGTGTGTCCCTTCTCTGTTTTGTCTGGATTTTTGCTTAAAAAAAAATATTTTTTAGAATTTTTTTTTTTTGTAGAGATTCTTTACGGAAGAAATCGCATGACCATGATGAACAAATAAATGAGGCATTTGATTCACTTAGTGGCTCTTGTACAAATTGCTCACGGAACAGGGCAGAGCTGTGGGTGCTCTGCTGAAGGGGAGTCCTGCTGGAACAGCAGCCTGGGGATTTGGGCACAGATTTTCATGTCTCATGACTGGAACATCTGGTTGATTCAGACACAGCAACTGGGAGCCTTGCTTTACTGAAATTCATGAAACAACATCAAGTGCAACTGTCCCTTAGAGCAATTTTTAATAACAAGCTAAAATTACTATTATATTTTAAATTGAAAATTTTCGCATTACCCTAATTCCCAGAATGAAATATAATATATTTATCTTTTTTTTAATCCAAAGTACATATGAAAGTAATAAAAAGATGCATTCCTACAAGATTACTTAAAATCAGGATTATACAAACATTAAACAGAACAGCATTAAAAGTAAAGATGGTACCAAGGCTGAGTAGTGACACATTCCAGATAAAAGGCTCATCTTGAAGTACAGAAAAACTAATAATAAAATATCCCACAATAAACTGCATCTGAAACAGGATTAAACCTTGCAATAAAAGGTTCTTGTGGGTTTTTCTCATCACTAAAAATAAGGTAAAAATGACTTTAGATGTGACTATATCTCATAAGAACTTTCCTGAATGTGTTTGTGTCAGTGTGCCAGGGGATGGCTGGGGCTCCCTCTCAGTGAGATCCCTGAGATCTCAGTCCTCAACTCAGAAATCAACCCTTCCCCTTCTCCAGGCTGACAAAACTCCAGTTTTTATGTTGTTTCAGAACTGTGTTTATGGAGATAATATCTCATTAACAGAATTTTTTGTGTCAGTGTGATTTTTTTTCTGTGTGTGATGTATTAGAGATGTAAAACTTGGAGTGTTGGGAAACGTGGTGGAGTTCCTGGTGTTCAGGGCAAGAGCTGAGGTGTGGGATGTGTGGCAGCAAAGAGGGGTGGTTGAAAGTTCTGCTCTGCTCTTTCCAACACATTTTGTTGCCAAATCTATTTTCAGCTTCTGGCCGAACTGGTCATCACACTACTGGAGTTTTCCCAGGTATGATATTTGGAATTTATCCCAGTGTTTCCCCCCAAAATGTGGGCTTTGAAAATATAATAAAATCCCAGATTCTCTCGCCATCATTTTGGAGTTTTTTTCTGAATTTGAGTGAGACTGGATGCACTGCATGCCTGGGCACACACGGGGTACAAGGATTGGGAGGGAAGGAGGAAGAGGAACTGGACATGGCATCCTGCTCATCCAGCTGCTCCACTTCTGAGCAGCCAATCTTTGCTCACAAAAATTCCATTTTTGTTCCCTCTGTCCCCTTCTTTCAAGAGGATATTTTAAATTAAAAACATGAACTGGGGTTTTAAAATTCCTCTAAACCGCTTACTTAGTTTGGCTCATGAAGAGTTGCTCAAAGTTCACTTCTACTTAGGATCTCTGTGTCACACTTGTGTGAACTTGGGCTTCTGAATGAAGGTTTTTGTGAGATTTTAGGGCTCCAGTGGGACAGATTGGTTTAATTTATAGTTTCTAAACTGCACTAAAGGGAAAATGAAGTAATTATTACTAATATTTAAAAGCTGATGATTTACAGTACATGGTATTTACAAAAAAAACCCCCACCAATCCCCAACAAAACTCACCAAAAGCAACCCAACAACAACACCTCTGCAAGAAGGTGCCTCAGGGCTCAGATCTGCATCTTGCCAACCTTCAATATGTTTAGTTGCCAAAAAATGACTTGAAGTTTTTGCAATAAAAACACAGCAAAGTGCCATTTAAATGCTGTTCATTTGAACAAACACCAGAGCTGTGTGAAGACCTGAAATTCAATTTTATAGAGATTTTTCAGCTTTTCCAAAACTCACTTCCATTCAGAACAAGAATGTGAAGGTGACCTTACTTTGTTTTTTCACGGTTTAAAATTTGCCAAAACGTTTGGTTTCACTTTATAAAATTCCAACAGAAAAAAAAATAGCAAAATAAAGCTATAATGTAACAGCTCCCTTCAGCTATTTTCCCTCTCTTGTGTTTTTTGGAGTGCATTTGCAGTGGCGTCAGTGCAATTTTATAACATATCCTATAGATAGATAGGTTATTAATTCTATTTCATAACTGAAAGCTGAGGAATCCTCTTAGAATGCTTTTACTCTAAAAGGCAAATAATACTCTTCACTTGTATGTACACATTGCATTAAATGACCACAAAGCTTGTTGACAATGTTTGAATCGAGTTCCAATACAGTGATTTTTAGAAAATTATTATTTTATTGGTGACTTCAAATGTGCTGATGAGCAATTCAGCAGCATACACTGAAAAATCAACCCTATATGGAAAAAATGCATTGAACATGTCACAGACCCACACTTCCCTCTATGCATGATACATGAAAATATCAATATATATTTTCTGTCCTTAAAAGTGGAATTATACCCTTTTTTAACTCGTGAAATATGGTACTCCTATCTAGTTTTATGTGAGCTCTGTGACAGAATGTAATTTTAGAACAAGACATTTCTTGTTTACATAGTCACCTCTTTCTGAAGTTTGAGAGATACTTTTAGTGCTCTTTTGCACTCAGGTTAAGAGGCTTAAAATGTCCTTTCAAATAGCAAATAAAGTTACACAGTCCAATTTTAGACCATAAGATAGGAAAAAACAAGGGTAGGTATAGAAGATGAGGTCAGGATTAATTTTATTCTATTCTTTTCTTAAGAAGGTGTTTTTGTTAAAAACATTGAGTTGGACCTATGGTTGATGCAGCAAGACTCTTCCTGGGTAAATGGATCCCTGTGCTGTTCCTGCATTTCCTGTGTTCTGCATTGACCTGCAAGATCCTGGTATCTGTACATGTATTTCATTCCCTGTATCTGGACTTCATTAAATACTTTTTCTTTCGTGGTAATCTCCATTTTCAGCACAGAATAAACACTTTTGCAGGGAATTCTGCTGGTACCCGAGCTTGGAGCTCCGCTGCTGTTCCTTACAGCGATGAATGGTTGCTGCCTTTGACCAATGGACACGGGGCGTCAGATCCAAATTCACATTTGTGTTGAATCAGATTGATAGTGCAACCATTGCGGTGTTCAGTGTCATGTGAAATCCAATCTATTTATGCTCTTTCCAATTTTCATTGTACTATTGAAAATCATACTTAGTGAGCCTGACTAACGAGGACACTACATGGAGAAGGCAGTTCATGTTCCTCAGAGCCGGGCTCGGCTCTCTGCACGCTTGGAGACAGAGAGGCTCTTCATAATCAGCCCACCTGCTTGAGTGGTTCTGCTGTAGCTGAGGAATTTTGATCAACAGGGATGAGTTCAGCAAGAGGGCTCCTGATTAGCAAACAGAACTCTGCAGGTCCCGGTGACAGTGGCATTTCCAGGCCGGGGTGACTCCGGCTGCTGCCCGCGGGGCTGGTTGGGGAGCGGGAGATGCTGTGGGAGATGTGGCAGCAGCAGCGGCTGCTCGGGACTTGTTCTGCTCTGCCCGAGCTGCTGCCCCAGGGTAGAGCAGGAAATGGCCCTGCTCCAGTGGGAGCCCTGCCTGTCCTGAGGGATCTGCTGCAGGAGTGCGGGAGAGCTGGGGCCACAGGCTGGAAGATGGTGCTTCCATGGAAAGGCAGCGCAGTGTCTTGCCTGAGGATGTGCTTCAGGGGCTTGGAGAGAGACAAGAGTGAAACTCCAGTCTCCAGTGCTCCCATCCAGTGCTTTCATGTGCAATCACTCTTCCCTTGGAAGGGAGTTCTTAGCTGGATGTGCACAAACAATAAACTTTCTTCCTCTCTCCCCTGCCCGTGAGGCCTCCCTTGTTTGCTGCTGAATGAACCGAGAAGCTTCTGTGGCAGCACATACCCATATTTCAGACCAAAAAGAAATGGGCATTGAGAAGCTTTCCCCATTATTTCCAGGCTCTATTATGATACTTTTCCAAAATCTACTTGTATTCTCTACAGCCATGGGGTTTTCATCCTTTAAGACCCCTTGGTGGGGGACTTTCTATTTGTCTTTTTCCTAGTGTACATGCCAGTGTTGGCACAAGGGAGACAGGAAAAACACAAGAAGAATGTAATAATTCAGAAATTTATGAAATCTCTGAGGCCCAATGTGCAAGAAAGCATGTTAAGGCTTTGCCTGGGTCATGCAGTTGAAATCTGGCAGCTGTTCTACAGCTATAACTTTTCTAAGATGCTACAGTGTGTTTATTCTAACATCATTTTATTAGAATATATATTTCAGAGAAAGCATTGGTTTTTTTTCCTCAGAAATGTTGCGGAAAAATTACAGTGTTCTCCTCTAAGTTCAAATTGGGGGTGGGGAGTAGAGGAGGAAAGGGAAGAATTATGATTAAATTTTTTGTTTTCATAATCTGCATGTAAGCTTGACTTTCAGCTGGTTATCATGCCTTCGCTCCACTGACTGAAAGAGTGTGATGCTGCTTGGGGCTGAGTGTCACATGGACCATTTTATATCATCGGCTTTATACTTGTCATGGCACGTTTGTTTGTTAACAAAAATATTGTTTCTAATTCCAAAATGGCAGGGAATGTGTTTGGGAGGTTCTGGTGGCAAAGGCAGCTGGGCCAATTGAGATGCCAGCGTGTGCTGGGCGGTGCAGGGTGTGTGACAAATTCTATCAGAGAGCCCACGGCTGCGGTGAAGGAAGAAGCAGTATCTTCCCCAGCAGTCAGGGATCAGACTGCTGAGCAAACAGCTCTCCCTGGGAGGCAGGGCCCTGATCTAACAAACACTCCAAAATGGAACTGTGTCCCATTGTCTTCAGTGGAGCTTTGCACATGTTCAGTGCTGATAAAGTTTAAAATGAGATTGGTTGAAACAGGTTTGTCCAGAGCAAAATACAACCAATCTTTTTCCTTGTGTGTTCATTTGCTGTATTAATCTAACATATTTCCACTTTTCTTTACTTTTTTCCCTCCACCAAAACTATATGGTATAAATCTGTTATGCTTCCCCTTCCAGCTGTGCCTTTTAATCTCAGGAATATTTCCTTTATCTTTTCAGGTGTTGGAACATCACTTTAAAATGCAGTTACTAACGCTGAACATAAATTCTGAGTAACTCACACCAGCTATTTAACCTTACCATAATTTTCTCAGTCTTAGCCTATGATCTTTAATTACCTGTAGCGAGCATTTTAATTTTCTTTTTCCAAGTGGCTTGCCCTTGTTGCCAGGAGATGATATGGAGATGATACGTGCAGTGAGGGCTGCCCAGTGCCCAGGGGTCCCTGGCTGGTTAGTTCCACTTGCTTGGACTCGCACGTCCTGATATTGTGCCAAGGTGGATCATTTGTGTTTGTCAACGAGGTAGCCCTGGGTTTGTTAACACAATTAAAGAGGGACAAGGGTTTGTTAGCACAATTACAGGGGGACAAGAGTTTGTTAACACAACCAAAGGGTTTCAAGGGTTTGTTAGCACAACTAAAGAGGGACAAGGGTTTGTAGCACAATTAAAGAGGTTTAAAGGTTTGTTAGCACAACTAAAGAGTCACAAGGGTTTGTTAGCACAATTAAAGAGTCACAAGGGTTTGTTAGCACAATTAAAGAGTACAAGCTCCAGTGTGCTTCATTCCTTGTGCCTGGAGCCTTTGTTCAGGGTGGAGTGATGGTGCTGGAGAGGACCAGGCTGAGCCTGGAGTCCCGGTTTTATTTCCATGTGTGGGATGAGTTCAGTGTGCTTTCCTTGCTGAAAAGCAAGGAGAGGGAGTGTGAGTGCCTCGTTGTTGTGAGCTGTGACTATTACAGGCTTTTACAGTGTCTCCCAAGAAGGTTTCCAATAGCCTGTGATGCTCCTTGGTGAGATGAAGAGGCAGAGCACTCGTGTCACCTCTCTCGCACATCTCCCACCACGTTACCGCTCTGCAGAAACACAGGCTTGTTCACTGAGGAAGTTATTAACCTTTGCATGCTGGAGGAAGCAGACACTGCACTGCAGTCAGCTGAAATATAAAAATTCATTTGGGTAACGTCAGGCTGGAACTTGTTTTATAGCACTGAGGTTACCTCTGTAAACTTCTCATTGATAGAGAATTCTTGAGTGATAGGAAAAGCCTGGCTCGTCCTGCATCCTCCCCCTGTGACAGCTGAGCTTTTGCTTGTTTTATTCTTACTTTCGTGGTAGCTGTTGAAGGGTTTGAAACACCCCCCTGGTTTCTTGATGAATATTTACACCTCTTACGAGATGAAGAAGCCGAGGTGGGGAGCATCCTGGGAAATGCTGTGTGGAGGCAACAGGAAGCTGTATCTACATGATAGTGCATTTGTTTGTTAAGAAGTGATTTATGTATCTCCAAGATGTTTACTTTGGGGAACTGAAACTACCCTGCAGAATTACAAACAGAATGGAAAATGGGAGTCTCTGTGAGGTTGGGTTAAGTTGGTATCAACACTTCAGTGCTACTCGATTGAGAGATGGGGCTTAGTCTGCATAGGATGGGTCTCTAGAGTGCAAAAAATATTTAAAATAGAGTATTTTTAGAAGAGAGGGATTATTGAAAAGATTTGAGCTGAAAATAATAAATTCTCTGTGTCTGGAAGAAGAGACTTGTATCTTTTTCCGGCAGCTAGTTTGTATGTAAGTCTGAACATCTTTCTGGCTTAATTTAAGTTATTAATGCCTTGACTTCCCTAGAAGTGGGCTGAAATTAACATTTATTCTCAAGAACTTGTTCCTTAGACTAAGAAACAAATTGAGACAAATTTGAATGAAGATACATGGCCTATCATCACTCTGAACAGAAAGTCAAAATCTTACTTAACACCTTTTTTGAGAAGTGTGAGGAAATGGGATGGAAATGGGCTGCTGAGGGGTTGCTGGTGCTTTATACAGCATCTACTGGGACTTGTCAGCCACAAGCCTTGTCTATTTTCAAATATAAAAGTAGAAAAGAATTATTTTCAGTTTCTTGAGGACTTTTTTTTTTGAGAGGAGAAAACATTTTTTATCTTCAGTTGCAGTGGAGCTTCATTTAGGTGTTGGTGTCTGTATGAAAGTTCAGAACTCACCACAAAGTAAAAAAAAAAAAAAGGGAAAATAACCCAATCATTGTCTTAAAGACATATGCTGGAAAACCACCTTTCAAGGAGAACAAAGACTTCCCTGCTCGGTTGTGCAGTGATCACAATCTCTGCAAAGGGAGCTCTTTGGAGAGATAAAGCTGCTCGGATGTAGGGAACGTTGTGTCACACTGTAATTGACCTGTGGTGTTCCGAATCCGCCATCCCATCCTTTGGGAACTTTCTACTTTCCTTTTAAATGAAATGAATACATAAACCAGAAATCAGGAAGAAGGCAAGCACACCTTTCTCACGGCCTGAGCGTGCCTTTGAAATTTGTTTGCATTCACAGAAATGGTCTCAATGAATATCGTCACAACTATTCATGGGATTGAATGTTCCTGCCCTGGACTCGCAAGGTTTAGTCTCAAGGAAGCAAATATTATTCCAAGTGTATTAAAAAAGGAAATTAAGCCTTCGAAAATAATAGTTTGCAAGTCTTTGTTCACAGATATCATGTATCATTCCATCTCTGCCCTGCTGTAATTGATTTGGAAGTGTTAGGCATTTAGTGAGCGTGGGCTTATCATTTATTGAGATCGATGTCCTTGCTGC
Organism: Climacteris rufus; assembly: GCA_013398175.1. Lineage (NCBI taxonomy): Eukaryota > Metazoa > Chordata > Aves > Passeriformes > Climacteridae > Climacteris > Climacteris rufus. The sequence continues at coordinate 307,641 of VZRZ01003265.1, forward strand.
TTTCTGCTCGCTGGCAGCTCAGCTCTGCCTCCCAAGCCGGGCTGGAGGAGCCCTGACTGTGCAAGCCAGGGAGAGCCCCAGGGCCCTGCTGCTGGGGACTGACCCCAGCCGACCTGGAAATGCCAATCCATGGGAGCAAAGCAGCCCTGACAGTGGAAAATGTGGGCCCTGCAGCAGGGCAGAGCAGGCTGCAGGACACAGAGCCCTCCCGGGATCACGGTGTCAGCCTGCAGCACAAATATTTTCAATGCCTTCTAATGAACGGCTGTAATTAATATGCATATGGTTATGTTTTAATAATAGCCATCTCTCATAAAAATGCCACTCTGGTATGCCTGTACAGCTTGTAGAGTAATTAATGTATTTCAGTGTACTTGGTCTGTGACGCATTAAAAAACCCAACCGTGGAGCATCATCTTTTCCACTATGTATTTTAAAGGAAACCTGGAGATTTAATGAAACCTGTCTGATGTTGGGGAAATTGCCATATTAACTACAATTTATGGTTACACAAGTAGCTTTTATGGCTGATAAACAAGGAATGTAAAACATACAGGGAAAGTTAAACAAACAAAAGCTGTGCTGTGGTGGATGAATAGGATTGTGACCTCTCAGGAAATGTCTTGAGTTTTCAGAGCTCTCTGAAGTCATAAATTACAATCAGCTCCAGGCCCTGAGAAACTCAATCATGTTTTCCTTGTGTTTTGGGTGCATTTCTGGCAAAAGCCCACATCTCCTGGGAGCAGTGAGCTGCAGTGACCATGCCACTGTGATGTGTGTGCCTGGCCAGGACAGGTTCCATGGCCAGTGTCTTGTGTTGCCATTAATTTTGGTAAATGCTTCTGAAAAATGGTCTAATTAAAGGAGCAGGGGAAATGAGAAAGATCCCAGCATAGCATCACTCTGAATTGCTGGTATAATGCAGAGCAAGAAATGTATTCCAAGAACATGCTGATGACTCTAAAGTGTTAAGGACAAATTACTGTTTTGCCCCTTTCCCCCTTTGTTTTTGAATAAAAAAAAACCAACATAAGTATACTGTAAATTCTACAGAAATATCAAAGAGGAACTGCATTTTTAGTTAATATGCTGCCTTTGCACCTTCCCAAGTTTGGGATCCTTTGTTCCATTAGGGTGGTCCCTTGAATGTCTGGCTGCATTTAATTTCTGTGTGACACTGAATTCCCTCTGCAGTTACCCTGGGAGAGGTGCTGGGTGTTCCTACTGCATCCCCAATAATCCCATTCCCTGTCAGTTCACTTCTGTTTTCAGGATAACTCTGCCTTGTTTTCCCAGGTTATGTGTGACCTTTTTGGTTTTTCCTGTTGATTTATCAGGCAGAGATTGGTTTCTATCAGATCCCAATACCCTTACCCATTTTCTGTATTGTAGCTTTAATTAATTCCTTCTTATCAAGTTACTGGATCTTTTCTGTGCTACTACAGAAGATCTCTGTACTCCTGGGTTGCCCATTTGCTGGCAGAAAAGATAAATACCTGATACTTTTTTCCTTTTGGATATGTCTCTTCTATCTAGACAATGGCATGGGAAGCAAACCTTCAGGTCTGTGAGACTCTGTCAAATCAAATTCCTTGGGGTTTTTTGTCTAGTATGACAGAGGTTATTACAAAACTGTTTGCTTTTCTATTTAGAGAGGGAGAAAATGGCCCTGAATGCTTTAGAAATGTTTGACAAAGGTAACTTTAGATATTAAAAAATAAAATAGCAAGGTCTATAGATGTCACTAAATGTACCAGCTGCACCTGGATTAAGAAATTTCTGAGCTGAAAATATAGAAAGATTCCTAAAATGTACTGTGAGGAATCCTAACATCACTGCCTAGTTTCACATGCTCAAGCCAAGACCTTTTTTTTTTTTTTCCTTTCTAATCATTATTTGTGTTCCTTCACCTGAAATAGACTTTGAATTCCTTTAATGCACTTACAAATCTGCTTTGCATTTCCCATCCTGGAGTTTCATTTTCTCCCTGCAATATGGACAGCTCATTACTCAGTCTATCAGGGAAAAAAGTTTCCTCCATCCCTTCATTCCAGGGGTTCTGTCTCTCACTATCAACACTTAGAAATGTTTTAGTGGTCTTTCCAAAATGAATTGTGCAGGTGTAAGCTACTGATACTGCATTTAAAAATCCCAGCCTTTTCTAATGAGTGAGGATTTGTCACATGTTTTTAAAACCTCCTATCTGGAGAAAGGTGAAGAATAGTTCTCATCCCTAGTTTGGCTGCTGAGGACAGCCCAAAGCACAGAGGTACTTTGACAGTGGCAGTGCCTGCTGGAGTCAGAGAGGAAGGATTTGCAAGATTCCATTGGCAAACATCTCTGCGCAGGTGCAGACGGAATTGTGGGGCTTGAGCTGCACCTATAATTCATTACAAGGTGCATTTTGGTGTTGTATTTTTGAAATATGAAGGGCTTGTCTGTGTCTGGAACCTGTCATCTGAAAGCATCCCCCTGACCTGGACCCTGCAGTGCCCGAGGATGCCTCGTGCCCAGAGCAAGGGTGGGGGGACTTGGTGCTGCTCTGAGCCCAGGAGGGGACAGGAGCCAGAGACTTTTACAGGGATCATGCAATGAGCTGGGATGTGCAGGAGCAACAGAGGGCAGGTTTGAACAAGGGATTTAACTTCAGTCAGGATTATAAAAGGGGAAATCGAAGCTTTATCCAATGATTCCTATTGACTGTTCTTATAGATTTATGCAGAGAGATTTATTTTAACAGTGTCAAAGAGGTCCCTCTGTGGTCACAGTGGCCTAATGCTGACTTATCTAGTGCTTGATTTGGGCTGGCTTCGGGGATTTAATTTTGTCTAACCTTAAGCACTTTTATAAGTCTCCCGAATTAGGAGTCTAATTGCTCTTTGAAGATGGTGGCAGGAAATAAGTTTGGTCAGTAGTTCCTGTGGACTGAAGTACCTGTTGGAGATGATGGTTTCTCTTAGTTAGCTCTGCAGGGAGCCTGGAGTGATTGGCTCCTAACCCAGGCTCCAAGCACCTCAGAAATGATGCATGTGGCTGTCCAGCTGTGGCAGACCTGCAGGGCAAACCCAGCTGGGCACTGCAGAGGGCAGGACCTGCTGGCCACGGGAGAAAGTGCCACGTTCAGCCTCTCTGTGCTTCCCAGGCTGCATTCCCTGGCTGAAAAACAAGCAGCTTTTATTTTACAGCAAATATTTCAAGAAAATGACATCAATCCCCATCTGAGACTGCCCTGGGGCATGAAAATAACATAAGGGAAATGTTTGACCAGCATCTTTCATACTGAAATAAACAGTTTCTGAGCAAATATTCCTGTATTGTTGTAAAGGCAGACTCTGCCAGGCAAGGGCTGTATTACTGCTGGAATGGGAGTGATCCATTCTGGTACCTGGGCCTGCTCCTCCTGGGCTGCAGTGAACTAAGTGTAGGAGCTGCTCCTTTCTTCTCCAGAGTGTTCCCAGTCCAGGGAACAGGCAGGGACTGTTCACTCCAACAACCCTTTTTTGCAGTGGGGTAATTGAGAACACCTTGCTGAGCTGCCAGGCTGACTCTGAGCAGTTCAACCTTGTGTCCATTGAATCTGAAACTGTTGTTCTGTCTTTTAAAACAAGAATTGAAAAGAATTTAATTATTTTTTTGCAACTTTTATCTTTACTACAGGCATTTGTAGACATTTTTTAGGAAAGTTGGCCCATGAAAAAATATTCTGCATTTGCACAATGAATAGGATGTTTATCTTTTCAAAATGTTTTCTGTGAACAGCCTCAAAAATTGAAATCACTTTTGCAATTTAGAGGAAAAGTGAACTATTTATTTCAGTACTTAATCCGTTGTGCATCAAGGCACTTTAATGAATCAGACAAGAAGCAGACCTGAAACACGACAAATGTGGTGAGAATAAAATGTGAGGAAAAACTTGATCTCATTTACTTTTATTTGTGAGGTGGAAGGCAAAAGTGGTTGAAATCTTCTAGGTTAATGGAATTCTGAATGTTATCTTATGTGACCATGGTATTCTGAAGAACAGATTAGCAGCTGGCTGGATCATTTTGTTGGCAGAGCAGCAGAATTCTTGAACTTTGGATATCTTTGGTCTCGTACCCGGAGGAGACACGTTCCAACTGCAGCCCGGGACTCGACTGCCCTGGGTGGCTGTCCCGTCTCCACTCCAGCAGGCCAGCTTCATTAGCAGAAACTGATGAAGGAAAAATTGTTTTAAGGAGCAATGTTAATCATCATCCCCAGCAAACATTGTTTGGATGAGCGGGGAGAAATGCTTTTGTCTGGGCCTTTGCAATCTCCCCCACCGCGGCTCCCCGAGCTCGTTCCGAAGCCGTGCCAGGATTGTTTTTTCCTGAGGAGTTTGCTCTGAAAGCCTTGTCTGCTTGGTCACCCCTCAAGGAGAAAAAATGCCTCTCCATATGTCTTCAGCAGAAGGCAGCCTGGGCTGACAGATAGGAACGAGCTGATGTATTCCAAGAAATGCTCAATCCATGGCAATGTAACGAGAGTGGGGGAAGGGGGGAGTTAAACAAAACTCCAGACAGACATGAATGCCAGGGAAGGACACGGCCCCAGAGCTGGGCGGCCACAGGTGAGCCTCTGCACACAGCACAGCGTTTGAAAAATGCAAATTTGAGGAACAAGATGTTCTAAGAAGAAAGCTGTAGATGGTGAGAAAACCAACAGTGGTTTTTCTGCTCCCTTGTAAAACAGCTCAGAAACATTCAGGAAGTTGTAGATTGAGTGGAAGAAGAAATCAATGGAATTTAATGGGTGGGGCAAACAGAATTCGAGATCTAAATCTAAGGCAAAATCTGTTTGGATATACATGTGCCAACTCCAGTGTCTGTGTGAATGTTAATGTATTGGCCTATTTTGTGCATAATAAAAATAGTTCAGTTGATGACATTCTCTCTGTGGTACCAGACTATACTGACAGGGCAGGCATTTGCAGATAACTGATCAGCTGTAAGGCCATGTGGAAAATCAACTTTGTCATCAGAGCTGTAGGACAGCCCAGAACTGACACCTGTCCTGCTGTCATTGCACGGGTAAGAACACCAGGGAGAACATGGGCCTGTCTGGCAACAAGCAAGATGCAAATCATCATTATATTTGACTCTCCAGCACGTTGCAAAATGTATTTTAGCTGGGAATGTATCCCCTGAACCTGCAGCTGGTGTGGTGTTTCTGGCCCTCTGAGTCAGCAGCATAGAAAAACCAACAGGAACTCTGATCTTTGTGTAAGAAAAAAGAGTCAGACTAAAGGTAGCCTGCTTCAGGCAGCCTCATTCTTGAGTCAGTTGGATTTTGTTCTCGTTTTCCCTGTTTTCTACTGATAAACACTATTTCCCATTCTTCTGTTTGTTTGTTTTCAGCCTCATTCATGCTGCATCCCACTTTGTGCTGTAAAAACCCCAGTTGCCTACTTTTTTTGAGAATTAAAATCAGTTGCAAATGGTGTGTAATTCATTTGCAAGGCTGAATGTCTGTATTTGGGTTCAGCCTGGCCCAGAGATGCTCTGGCAGTGCCTTTCCAGCACCCTCTGCTAGAGGGATTTGTCCCTCAGTGAATCAGTTCACACCAAACGCTTCCTCCCCAGCATCAGGAGATTTCCCAAGCCAGTGTTTTGCAGGGTTAATGAGTGCAATTAGCTCAGCGAAGAGTGCTGCGAGCAAAACAGCTTCTGAGGGCCAAAGGGTTTTCCAGAGGTGCTGGGAAGGCACCACACCATGAGGGCTGGAGGAGACAGCCCTGTGCACTGTCACAGCCCTATAACTGAGTCCCTGACCTTCGTCCTTATCAGCAGCGAATTAATTTTGCATTTAGTTGAAGTGGAGAAATCCATGACCCAATTACTCTGCAGCAGCAAATGGCATTTCCCAGGCATTTGTACACATTGGGATTCGCTGCGGCCTGGTCTGTGCCTGCAGTTCCTTGGGTTGTGGTCACTTCAGTGGCCAGTATAGGCAGACATTTCATACTGCAAATATAGCATAGGCTGCAAAATAACTGTTTTACTTTATTTGGCAGGTTAAAAACACAGGACATGAGAATAAGGTTAAGATCCCACAAATCTAAGTGCTCAGTTTTTTTAGAGAGGGAAGAAAAGCCCTTCTTTTACAGAGTGTAATCTGTCAGCCAGGGGAAGGTTTTCTGTCCTTGTGTGAACCTGGTGTGGTCAGGGAGTGTAACCTGGAGAAGGGAAGACAGAGACTTCACAAAAGTGGCAGCATTTCTTATTATCCACCTGTCTATTGCTCTGTTGTTGCTTCTGGGTTTGTTTGTTTGTTTTTTTTTTTGTTGTTGTTTGGTTTCCTTTGAGGGGTATTTTTACTGAATGAATAAGGAAAAGGTAATTTTGCAGTTTCAGATCATTTGACCATCCTTTAGTCTCCCTGATTAAGTGTATTAAATTCTACAGGACTTTACAAAAAGCAGGTGTTGAGGAATACAAACTTTCCATAGCCCAAACCAGATGTCTCCCTCAAATCACTGGGAATATATCACTGTGAAAAATGTTTTGAATGTGGCAAGGTCTTGCTGTCCTGGGAAAAGCTAGTAAGAGAAATCCATCTTTTCCCATGAGTTCACCATTATTAAGAGCTCCTCATATGTTTCTATATAGCAGTACTAACAAGCTAGTTGTGTTTTTATTCTGTCCCTCTCTGATTACATTCAGCCCCTCAGGCAAATCTTTATACTCAGTAAGTCTTCTGTCAGACTATGGAAATCTTTGTAGCAATAGATAGTAATGAAGATTAAGTTGATGGCTTCATGAGTGATTCATTAGAAATTATTGTGCAGTAAGGTTTTTTTCTCCCACTTCTTGTGTAGGGAAAGAGTTATGTGAGTGTGGTCTCAGAGCAACCTTTCAAGGAAACGAGGAGGATAAAACAAGTCAAGAGTGTCCTCTGCTCTTTGATAATTTTTGGAAGGCTTATTTGGAGATGGAGGGGTTCTCTGATGTGAATGCTGGAGAAATGCCTTGCAGTAACACTCTAGCACAGGGTGATGCAGACCTAGGAGGAACTGTACATAAGTACAAGAATATAAATCAGCTTCAAGATGAAAGCTCTTAAATCTGTTCTCTGCTGCTCACGCTGATTATCATGGCCCCAAGGCATAGTTACAGAAGGATGCACTCAGGAGGGCTACTTTAGAATTTCCACAAGTCATTACTGATTATGTATCTGTGCCTGTAAGTGTTTATAGGTGGGTGATTGATACACTAACGATGCACCTTTCCAAACGGCGTAAGGAGGAACAAGACTTGATTTGCACTTGGATTTTCATTATTTTACCATTTAAAGTGGCTCCTCTTTCATAAACAGTAGCTATGGTAATGCATTTAGGATAGTGTTCATATTCATGTGTACATATATATGCATATTTTTACCAGATAGAAACCTTAAAATTTTCCAGTCATTATGAAATGCAGTATAGCCTCTAAAGCTCATTCTGAAAGGATATCTATAATCAATTAACTGACTCTCTAGAGCAGCCTTAATAGGGTGTTTTAATTACCACCACGCTGGAAAGCAGAGCAAGCTTGTGCAGAGGTCTTGCAGCAGGAGCTGGTGTTTGCAGCCCTGCTCTGCAGGCTGTGTCTCTCTCGAGGGCTGGGGATGCTTTTAGCATCCCACTGCTTCCCTGTCCAAATCCCACCTGTAGCATCAAAAGGAAGAATGAAAAGACTTCTATTTCCAGAAGAGTATTGCAGTAGCTTCCAAGTAGATAAGATGAGAGCTGCTGCAAGCTCTGTTTGCTACAGCAAAGCCAAGCAGAGCAGTGTCTGACCAGAGACTGGCCAGGGGTGTCTGGAGCAGAAATGAGCCACTGCAAACCCCAAAACAAGAGACAGGCACAGGGAGGTTGGGAAACAACCAACAAGGCTGGGAAACCACAGCAGCACTGGCATGTACTCCTTGCAGAGGTGTCTGTTTCAACACCAAGCAACAGTGTAATCACTGTTGATATCCCTTTGTCAAAAATAGTAATTCTGCAGCTGTGATTTGATAAATCTATATTTATTGGTTAGCATTTCAGTGGGTCTCACTTGGCAGAATTTCATTACACTGAATCTGCTCTGCAGCTGTTGAAGCTCTTCAGAGTCAATAATTTACACCAGGAAAAGCTCTAGTTTTTGTATTTCAAACTTTATGGTGGGTTTTTGTGCTTCTGGTCTTTTCCCCATGAGACAGCTTCGGGCTCCAGCCTCAGTTCTGAGCTGAGTTTGGGTAGTTATTATCTATAGAACTTCTTTCCCTTTTATTTGTGATGCTGAACACAAATTATTTAGTGTAGATAAATACTTTAGGTACAAATCTTATGATATAATTTATTTTCATGTAATGAATATTTATCATGTTGGAAGTTAATCAATTTTTTTCTGAGGTATTTATCTTCTTTTACTATTTCTGTCTGTAAAGGAAACCTTTCATTTACAAACACCGGAACTTTTCTGATTGTTTGGGGACCTCAGGGTGCTGGAGATGAAAATAAGTCATCCCTGCACATGGGATGACAGAAGACATCCAACAGTTTTAAAGGGCAGTGATTTTTCTCCACAAAAACTTAGAAGAATTTCCTAAATCTCTTCTGGTGTTGAAGGATGATATCCAGTGGCTTCAGTAGCAAACTCTGCAAACAAATCTGCTCTGAAAATGAGATCAGAGCACTTGGCTATTTAGCTATTTAAGAGGCATGTTTTCATTAGGAAACTGGTGTTTTAATTGCTCTTACAGGTGGATGTTTACTGAAGAGATTTTTTTTTTGGTAAATGAAAGAACCAAATGACATTCTTAAAGAGTTCATTTTATTGTGTGTGTGCATGTGCTGGTAGAGTAAAATTTGCCCCGTGAACTGCAGTATTTGTCCATACTGAAATTTCCTTTTACTGGGCTTTTAAAAATGATTACAATTTTTCTGTGAACCTTGGATGCTCCTTGGCTGCCTGACTGACCACAGGAGTGACAGGACCTGTTGTTGGTGAGTGGCTGGGGTGGAAGTCAGCCCAAAAAGTGGTGGGCACAGCCTGAGTGTATCAGGAGAGTGATTAAATTCCTGCTGTGTGTAGTAATTGCAATATTGATAGAACAGTGGGGTAAGTGAATTTGTGCTTAATCTGCTGTGTCAACCTGGAAAAAAAAAGTGCTTTGGGAATGAGAGCATTTTTGTTCTTATATTTAATTTGATACCTCTCTTAGTAAATGGGTCAGTGATCTGAGGTATTGTATTTTTGGCATTAAGAGAAGTGCTGGATGTTCTAAAATGCATTGGCTTTTCTTCCCATAGAAATCACTCCACTTTGTTTTCCTGGGCTTCAATCTTTTGTGGTGCCTATTTTTTTTTTTTTAATATTATTTTATTTGAGAGATGAGAAAAGTTTTGGTCTGGCACAGGCAGGAAAGCAATTGTAGTAGCATCCAAATTGTTCTTTGAAAGTACAAACATAAATTGAATAATCATAACATGCTAATCACATCATTTGATCTTGGTGGGGTCTAATTCATCCAGCTGAACCTGGGATGTGCTGACATGAGTTTTCCAGCATCCAGTTCTGCTCCTGTGGAAAACACTGGGTGTTTGAATGTGAGGTCTGTGGGAGATGACTGAAGAATGCTGTTAGATTTTGGTGGGATGAGAGAAAGTTTGCTTAATGCTTCACACACAATTATGCAGACCAAGGAGTTCAGGCATCTCAAAAATAATTTCCAGATCAGTACCAACCAGATCAGTACCTGTTCCCCTGAAGTGAAACAGAGCTGGGCCATTTTGAGCTGGATGCAATGCAAATTCCATGCAGGCTATTGATTTAACACGTTGGGTGAAAACAAAAACGCTGAGATTCAGTAATGTGGTTTCATCCCCATCTGGGACTCCAAACTTCTTTGGGACAAATTCTATTTAAAAGAAGAAATACCATTTCAAGTAGCATGGGGCAGGTGTGAAGGGCCAGAGCCGAAGGCAGAGGCCGGTGCTGTGTGGGGTGAGGAATTACAGGATGCCTGGAAGAGGGGAGGTACAGGCGGCAGAGGGGAGGAGTGGGAGCCCAGGGAAGGTTCCAGGCAGCTGGGACTGCAGCCTCCAGCCCTCCCTGTGCTAGTTTGCTCAGGAAAATGCAGTTTTATGGCATGAATGGCAGCTGGCACAGAGGAGCATCCTTGCTCTTGGGAGGACACTTCAGCAGCCTGACCCAGCGCTCGCAGGGATGGAAGATTCCTGCCTGGAGCAGGGGCTGGGAGGGCACTAATTATCTACTGATGGCAGGCTCTGTATAATGGCAATCTTCACTCAATTACTCAGTGCACGGTGTCACTATTAGAACCCAATTAATTTTAAAAAACATTCTAATTTAAAAGAAGGCAATATGTTGCATTTCCACAAGTTATCTGTAGTGTGAGGATGGCCAATTTAGCCAACTCTTTATTGCATTAGACAGTGATGCAAACAAAGCAGCAAAAAAAAAAAATAGTGTGAGGAGAAATGTCTGTGTCGTTCTGGTGCTGAAAGCTCCCGAGGTTGAGCATTGCAGTATTTCTCAGGGTCTGCTCAATACATGCAGGACCATAGAGGATGTTTTAAGCCAATATTTAATTGGAGGGTAGTGGTCTGCTATATTTATTGATTAAGGTACGTGTACAAGAAAAGTACCAGCTAAGGTTAGTAAACCATTAAATGAAAATTCAGTGTTCAATTGCCACTGGTGATTTAGAATTGCAGTTCAGAGAATCAGAGTTGTAGAATGGTTTGGGTAGGGAGGCACCTTAAAAATCATCTTGTTCCACCTCCTGCCATGGACAGGGACACCTTCCACTGTCCCAGGCTGCTCCAAGCCCCGTCCAACCTGGCCTGGGACACTGCCAGGGATCCAGGGGCAGCCACAGCTTCTCTGGGCACCCTGTGCCAGGGCCTCCCCACCCTCCCAGGGAACAATTCCTTCCTAACTTCCTTCACTCACAACAGGGTTCACTGTTCCTTCCTCACTTCCTTCACTCACAAACAAACAGGGTTTTAACCACAGGTCTTTTCTGAAGAGAGAACACCACAGTCATGGTAAATATTAACATTAATAGGTTGCTAATTTCTGGCTTCATTTGGTCTATGCGAATTCCAAGCTTCTGCTGTAGCCTTGAAGTAAATAAAATATATAGCTCAGAACAGTGGACTAGATTCTTCTAAATGGGAAAAGAAAAAAAAATATTTTGGCCTGAGTGGGAGGCAAGGGTTAAGGCAGCAGAGGCTGAGCTGGCTCCACTCAGTTTCCTGGCACGAAATGCAGCTGGTGACCTGCACACCTGGAGAGCCCAGACACCCCCAGGAGTGTGTGAGTAACAGCTGGGGAAACAGGAGAATTAAACCTTGGTTTGGGAAAGGAGCTGTTCCTTCAGCCTTTGGTGAGAGCTGAGGATTGGCAGCCCTGGCAGCTCTGCTCTCTGTGGCTCTGGGATGAACACAGAGGTACTGCCACCAGAGGAGTGTCTTCCCTCAGGAAGAAGCAAAGAGCACCTGACAGCCCCTGGCTATAAAAAAATTAATTGGGAACTGAGCAAACTGCTAACCTTATGCCTGGCCTTGATGTAAGCAGCAATGACAACCTCTTTACTCCCAGATTTTGCTGTCACTTGGTGGTGAGGTTTCCATCTGGACTGCAAGAGATGTTTTAGATTTGAACCGACTGACTGGAAGAATTTAGTGGAATAACTCCATTTGCACTACTCCAAAATGCACAGGGCTGTTACCTGACAAACTATTTAAGAAGTGCTTGCAGATGTGGGTTATTTGTCATTGTTTGTTTGACTAGAAGTAAAACCTCACCTATTTTCCACTAACAGCATTTGCTTTCGGTTGTTATTTTAAAGTTATTTTTACAATAAGGTTGCATGATTCTTGTTTTGGGATATGATGGGGCTGTTATCAAACTTCCCTTCAGGTGGGAAATACAAACCCATGGGATTTTATAGCTGCTACAACCCCCTTGTCCCTCCCAGATCTGCCTTGCAAGGGTGTTCTGTAGCACCCACCCCTGCAGTTTGTATTCACTGGTGCTGTGATGATTTAGTCATTTGAAGAAAAAGGTGGAAGCAAACATGTTTAACACATACCCAATGCCCAGAGAGTCAGATACTCATTAACAGTATCTTCCAACCATAATCAGCTAGCCTTGGAGAGCATGTTTTATCTTGCTCTCCGCCAACCTTTCTGCCCACAAGTGATTTGCACTCTTATTGAGCAAAGTTGGTAGCAGAATGGATAATAACAAAAATGCTCTGGAAATGCTCTGAAAGAGAAAAAAACCACAACACCCCGGGCTCAGGGACAGCAAGCCTGGAATTTAGAGCAGAAAGTAAAGAACATTAAAAGGTCAGGGCTATTGAAGTTACAACATTGCGATTATGTCACTGGATAATAAATCTTTGTTGTAAGAGAAAAGGTAGGAAAATATTCCTGGGGCCCTTCCATGTGCTTTCTCCAGGGCAGGAATGTGTTTACCCTGATTAGCATTTCTCAGTGGTACAGGCACACCTCGTTTATTACCGTGGGGACACAGCGATTAGAGGAGAACACGATGCACAGTGTGAGACTGCTGCTGTCACAAGCCCAGCACAGATCTGCAGGGAGAGACCACGGGAGGGACTGGAGATGGACAGGGCTGCAGTGGAACAGGCACGAGGCTGCTGCCTGGGACTGGCTCAGGGCATTGGGATGCTGCTCCCATTTATGAACGCCCCCTGGCCTGCACTCCTGTGCTTCTCAGGACAGAATTAAATGTTGGTGTGTTTCAGGGTTAGTTACTTTTATAATTACCTTTAACTGGTCCAGCATCCAAATGGCTTATTGAAGTGGTGAGTTCCATCCAAATGGCTTATTGAAGTGGTGAGTTCCCTAAATCTGTGATGCAAGAGTGCACTGACATGGGAATCCTGTGTGAGGTGGGTGTGAGAGCAAGCTGAAGGGAGAGCTGGCACTCTGGGCATGGAAGAGCCCACTCATCACACTGGAGATTGGCCAGAATTCTTCTCCAGCCCACTCATCACACTGTAGATTGGCCAGAATTCTTCTCCAGACTCATTACAAATTTGTAGACCTAACTTAAAAGGAACCACCTTGATCTCCTTTTGTCCCTGTTGCTCTCATTGAAAATTTGGTGTTTGTTTAATTATATTTACTCATTTACATGTTTAAATAACATGCTAACCACCTAATTTATATATGAATTTATATCTAATAAAAGGCGTTTCCATGGAAAATTTAGCACGGCCACCACTGGATGTTTCTCTTTCCAGGAGTTTATAATTTATCTCCAGTAGATTACATTTCCATGAGAAACCTAATGATAACACAACATACTCTTAACAACAAAAAAATCCTTTATTTTGCTATTTAAAATTTCCATTTTCAGAATTATATTTTCTGACTTTAAACAATGAACTGTAGATGAGGGCATGTGCATCTTTCTCCTGTGATGTTTAGTTGGCATGGTTATCAAATTATCTTTAAAGACTGTTTGTTGCAGCACATGAATTGGAGCCAAAGTTGGTAAGTAGGAGGTGGATTTGTGCTTGGAACAGTCATTGACAGAGAAAAACTATCCAGAGTGGAACTGCACTCTCAATGAGTGGAAGCTAAAGGGTTTCCTACAAGATATATTTGGATTTCACCAAAGGAAGACAGATTCAGGGCAACTTAAAGATGAGATGTAAAGCATGAAGTCAGCGTTCCTTCCTGCACTGCTTTGGGAGGTGCAGGATGGTGTGGTGGGGTTTGGTTTGGTTTGATTTTTACTGTAAATTTGGCAGCTCAGAGCTAACCCCAGTGCCCTGGAGGAGGAGAACCCCTCGTGTGGGGGTTCTGTACACAAGGGCTGTGTCTGGACAAGCTACACCCCTGTAAGACCTCAGCACTGATTAACTGGAAATTGGGTGGACTTGCTTGTTGACTTTATTGGTTAAAGTGAAGTTTAACAGTGCCCAGTTAATGTGCACCAATACTGTGCTTGACCCACAACTTTTTAAAGAGCACTGAACAGTGCTTTTTAATTTAGTGAAAGCATCTTTAAAACCACTGAATCAATCCTGTCCCCTTTAACCAGTATTGTTGAAATGTCAGCTTTGATAGACACATCTAGTTTTGTTCTGTGTCTGCATTTGAACTGAGAGATGACAGTTACAGACTTTAATATGACTTATCTCTCTCTTCAATCCCAAGCTTTAGGTATTCATGTTAATTAAAATGCATGGTAATGTCAAACTGGTGAATAGTTACAATGTAAAATGTCAATTATCCTATTTTTGAATGCATCTGAAATAATAAACGAATTTATCAAGCCATGAGTCTCCAACTAAACAGATGTCTGTGATGAAAATGGATGGGAAGGACTAGTGCCATAATTCCCACAGACATGTGTCAGGCCTCTGAAGTTCTCTGTAGCTTTGTTAAGTCTGTTGAGGCTCAAGATTTGTCCCGAGCAAAAGGGGTTTGGCTGTGCCTGTGCCAGCAGAGCTCTGCCAAGTGCCAGCTCTGGGAAGAGCTGCAGGAGAGGCTGCCCTGGAACCTCCAGCTGCCTCTGGGGCATGGAAAGCACCAAAACAAGTTCAGGCCCCCTTGCTGGAATGGGATATTTGGGGTTTGCAGGAGCTTTTGCTTTGTTGCTTTTTTCCCTTTAAACTACTGTTCCATCTAAAGAACTCAACAGTGATTTTTTTTTTTCCCAGGCAGAACTGAAGGGGTTTCAGAGAAAACCCAGTAGCTGCAGGAGTGACTTCTGCAGGGAGAGAGTTCTCTCTCTTGGTCAGTCTCCACCAGCAGGCAGGTAGGAAACTGCCCTTGAGCAAATTGGGATGCGTTTACAGGCATTTGATCTCTGCTGAACTGGTGTAACCATATGAAACCTCTTCTATTATTCACTCTGTCTGCTTCAAATAATTCAGGACCAGTGGTCTCCAGCCACTTTGTGATACAACTTGCCTACAACATTAAATTTTCAGCTGCTGCATTTGAATCAGTTGACAGTTCAAAAGCATGGTGTTGGTTTGTGTTTAAGGAATCTAGATCTGACTACTTTTAGAACTTCCTTGTGCTTGGCAATGCACCAGCACATCCAGGCTGTGAGCAGAGAGCCTTGCCCAGCTGGTGCACTCTACAGCTTCAGCACCCAAGGGTGTGCTGCTCCAGAGCTAAGGCAGGCATATATTCTATACACATGGTTAACATATTAAAGTGCTGTGCTATTAATACCAGAATTTTGTGAGATTTAGGGTGGGTGAGATGATGTCAGAAGCAATTTCAGTTAAGGAAATGGGTATTTCCATGCTGATTTCTCTTTAGGAGGACTCAATTTCCAAATTGGTGAATGTTTTCAAGTGTCGGAACAGTTGGTTTGTTTTCCTCCAGAGACTTGCAGACACACTTCTTTCCACTCAGGATTTGGGGAATGTTTAGAAGTACAACAAAAGACTGGCTCTTTATGAAAAAGGCAGTATTCTGGCTAATGTCTATACACAGAGCATGTTGGAACCACAAGGAGGACTCATGATAAGCCCTGTGCAAGGTTTAAGAAGCCTGCTCTGCTCTGGTGAGGGGTACAAGTACTCAGGTACAATAAAGGTAATAGAGTGCACCTCACTCTGAAGAACAGTGGGACAGGACAGAAGGAAGAAGCATTTTTTTGTTCTTTTCTAACCTCACATCTGATACCTGCAGACCTGGGATCAAATCAAAATTTGGAATAACTTCAAGGGAAATGTGTAGGTGTGCATCCACACATAATAAATCCTTAGGTAAAATAAAGACATCTGCCCTGTTTTGTCCTTGAAACTTGAAGGCCATTATGTGAACAGGGTACACAGGTGCTGCTATTCTTAGTTAAGCATTTGTTTAATGAGGGAGGTAACTGTGTTGTTAAGTAACTCTCTTTGGAGGAACAGTTGTGCATTTACAGTTCTTTGTGAGGGGAATCTTTGTTCAGCACTGGAAAAGTCCCTTCTGTCTCACGTAGTGCTCTGAGCAGTGGTGGGAGCAGTTGACTCATTAATTTGCTGCTGTAGTTGAGCTGCAGTTGTGAGGATGGTGGAGAGCTGAGAACCAGGGGAAGGTGACATCTGGTGACACTGGGAAGAGAAGGTGGAAGTGTTTGCACTCTGAGAAAAGGATCCTGCTAGGAGCGTAAAAAGCACATATTGGTGGCTCTTAATCTGTAGAAATGTTCTTGATCTTTGAGGTTTTCTTCTGCTTCATTTCTGTGCTGTGTCTCCACTTGTCTGGTGTCTGAGAAAGAGTAACTCTCAGAAGTCGGTGAAGGCATGAGAAGTTTTTGTTGGGTCTGTGAAATCTCTGCTTTGTGGCAGAGAATCCCTGCTGATTAACTCCCTCTATGTGATATGTGAGACTGAAATCTAGACCATGTAGTTCATCTGTCCTCTTCTACTTGCATGAATAGGTTCACTATGTCCTTCCATGGGAAGTCATAGCAAGAACAAATTTTATGCATTCCTTAAAAAAAAACCCACAAAACCAAAACCACAGACAAACAACTGAAAAAAAACATGAGGCAGACATAAAAGAAAAAAACAGGAAAAAGTCTAATTAGAGCATGGTTCTAGTATCACCAAGGTTGTGGGTTCAAGCCCTGTGTGGGCCATTTACTTTAGCATTGGACTCCATGATCCTTGTGGGTCCCTTCCAACTCAGAATGATCTGGGACTGTGATCTGTGACTGTGACTAATTGTAACTAATTGACCTTTACCAGGATTAGGACAGAGTGCCCCCAGCACTCTGTGGGACACAGAAAGAGTGCAAAGACTGTTTGCATTAAAAACGGATGAACACAACTTATTCAGCATATAAGGTCAAAATCTTCTGTTCAATGAACAACTAGGATTTTACACACCTAATGCTTGGAATTGGATTTCTGTTTTTTTAAAATTTTATGATAGAAATTATATATATTCTCAAGGAATCCATGGCCACACTTTGGCTGTGTAATGAGTTGTTACTGAGCCCCCAGCCTGTCTGTGCCTCTGCAGGGCTAATCCTGCTCTTGTCCTTGGCCCACACCTTGGGGTCGGGTTCTGTGACCACCTGACATCACTGTGTTATCTGACTGCAAACATGGTCCAGCTCTGCTCCAAACACTGCAGGGTGTCAGTGGAACCTCTGTTGTGGATGAGGTTCTTTCAACAAAGTTGTTCTTTCAACCACCCCAGGTAGCCAGCAATAAACCACAAGGCAGTGAATTCCTGAGGCCACAGAGGGATGTGCTTCCATCCTCCTCCTACTCACGGAAATCTCAGGGGCTCAAGCAGCAGGTTTGAAGCTCAGGAGCTGGGGTTTGTTCTTGGCGGATGAGCAGTGCTGGCTCGGACTGCTCTGCTGTCACTGGCTTTGACCAATTTGCCAGTTTTTCATGGTGAAAGGAGCATCTTGCTGCTGTAGAACCTTCATTCATGCAGGACTGACTGCTGGCCAGATGTGATGTAGGCCTTGCAAGAAAAGAACAAACTCGTGGATATTCAGCTCTCAGTCTCACCAGGAGGCTGCAGTTCTAGGTCAGAATGGCCAGAGGTGGGAACTGTCTTGGAACCCAGGGGTGCTGGAGAAAGCCCTGCTGGGATTATCAGTGGAGGGATTGCCTCAATTCCCAGTTCAAAGGTCAAAACCAGTTCACTCTCAATAAGTGCACTGGACCTTTGAGCCAGCTGGCTTCAGTCCCTGCGGGGTGGCCTTGGCTCGTGGTGTCGGACACCCCCGGGATCCCCTTGGAGAGGGGTTTTCTTTACATCTCTCATCTTGTTCTAACCCAGACACCAGTGCTCCACCAGAAACCAGTGCAGAGCTGAAAGGCAGCTTAGCACACACCAGAGATGTAACAAACACACACCAGAATAAAACACACACCAGAGATGTAACAAACACACACCAGAATAAAACACACACCAGAGATGTAACAAACACACACCAGAATAAAACACACACCAGAGATGTAACAAACCAAAATGTTCCAGGGACTGGCCCCCTGACTCGGATGGGAACACAAACTGCTTCTGTCCCTTTTCCTTTTACAGCAAGAGGATTTGAGAATGGCTTTTCTTGCAGGAGGCTTTTCAGCTCTAGTTAGGAAAATGTTCTGGAAGCTCAATATTATTTATTGCCTGCATGTTAGTGATAAAAGGAATGAATTATAAGGTGATAAGTGATGGTTATAAATTTGTTCATGGAGTTCAGAAAAGGTTAAAATTAATTTGTGACTAAATGAAGGTGTTTTAGTGAATTCTTGTCTTATTAAAGACATTTAAAGAACAGAATTATATTAATAAAATGGAATTAAATAGATTATTTAGATCTGAGAGCCCTTAAGAATATTCAAAGTAAGGTGGAGAGCCTTGTCCCTGCAGATTTTGTGTCAGCTTACAACACTTTTTATTTGTCATAGGACAGTTAGCACAAACCCCTTACTTGTGGGTTGTTTGGCTTTTTGGATTTGTTTTTTGTTTTGTTTGTTTTGGTTTTTTTTTTTTTTTTTGTGGTTGGTTAGGTTTTTGGGGTTTTGTTTTGGTTTTGTGTTTTTTTTTAATCAAAAGAGTGAACTTTTCCTTTCCAGTCTTTTAAATTACACAGCTTAACAGTTCTTCTTACTGCTTACTATCTCAGTAAAGGATTTAATCTTTGAGAAAAAAAGAGGAATGTAGTATCCCTGTGCATTGTGTACTGGCAGCTGATCCCACCCACATTCCTTAGAAAAACTCTGAGCAGTGAAACATTGGCTCTTGAGTTTTGCTGTTCATTCACTTGAATGTTGTAGCCAAACACCAACTGAAGATGGTTTCAAAGTGTCCTCATTCAGTAGCTGCACTGAAATAAAATTAACACACTTGTTTATTTTAATCCATGGTGCACTTCCAACTGAAATTGGGAAGAAGGGGACGACTATTCAGAACTTGAGGTAAAAAAGAGCTTGATCACACTGTCCCCTTCAGATCAACCAGACTGGTCGGTACTTGGAACAGACCAGTTCTTTTGGAGTCTGCATTTAGCAGCAAAAGCTATTTACAGGCAGCAGGGCTTGGTCAGTGTGTTTTGCCAGAAGTTTATACTTCAGTTTCCTCTTACTGCAGTCTAAAGAAAGAAACTTAATTTTCCTTAAAATATGGTTAACTGCTTTGCCATAATAAACCAACTGATCTCTTGTATGTGTTAAGAAATACAAATGCTGAGTTTGAATTGCATTGTTTATTTTTACATAAGAGACATAGATAAGAAAATAAGAAAATGTATATGAGAAACCATTCCTTATTTCTTTTCTTGTTATCTCTAAAGTACGGGATGTAAACCAAAAATTTCCTCAATCATCATGGTGTTTCTGCCTCAGTAATTTCTCCTAATAAACCTTCCTCTGTGCTTGCCATCTCTGAACAAGAAATTGCTTTGAGCTATTAATTATACATTTATTTCTTTTTTTTCTCCAATTCTCTCTCTTTGGCCTATTATCTCTGTGGAGCAGCAAATAGCAGTTTAGATAAATGTGTATCATTACCATCTAAAACACTGTAGGATGCAGGGTTTATTGTAACCATCTCTTTTTGTAAAGGTTTATAAGGTTTTTAGATTTTTAATGTTGTCCAGCAGACTGGGAAGGCAGTGAGAAGGGAGGGTGCTGGCACTGTGATTATTCCATAAAGTCTTGAACAACTGGGCACAGTGCTGGCCTGCTACCCTGGTTTGCAGGATCCTCTGGGAAGCCTCACTGATGTGCTTTAAACCATCGAAAGCCAATTATCACCTCTGCCATTCTCTTCCTCTCTGCAGGGGGGAGTTAGGGACCATCCCTTCCCTAGTTTCCATGGGATTTCATGATGTTGGACTCTAGATTTAGGGAGCAGAGGTACAGGGGTACCTACAATTAGGAAAGTCCAGCCTCTTCAGCTTGAGAATGTCAGAGCTGTCGGATATTTTGCTCCAAGCTCTTTGTGCCTCCAGCCTGTACCTTAAACCACTGTGTTTTAGTTTTGCCTCCAGTGATGCAGATTTGTGTTTGTTTGCTCTTTGTGCAGAGTGCTCCTGGGGGTACCCTTTGCTCCTGTTCTTGTATTCATTATAGAGTGTTTTCTCCCACCTTTTAATTCTGAAAATTGAATTGCAGATGTAAGCATGCAGAGGGAAGAAAGGCATTGCTGTGCTTGGGGATTCTAATAATGTATCTAGGAAAAATCTCTGGTAGAAAGGTGGAAACTAGTAAAGCAGGATCTAGAGGGATCTCTGTTGTCTATTTTGGGACTGAAGTTGCCTCTCACTGCCGCCTGTGACATAATTTGCCTTGAATTCATTGTAGCTGTAATTTCTCTATGGCTTGTGAGTCTCTAGGGAGGTACCAAGCTGTGTGGTCAGCTTTGAATTTTTCAATTACAATATCTGAGAGCACTGGCCATAAGCACACAAGAGTTGTCCTTGATGAGGAGGGTCCTTAGCTGGGATTGCTGCAGCTAATTCCTTCTGGGAATTTTGCTAACAATGTGAAGCAGCTGTAAAATTTTGGCCTTCATGTGTGCTACCTGGAGAATTGCAGTCTGAAAATACAGTACATGGTTATCAAAAACTGGTTTCAAGAATCATAAATTTCTTTTCCCATGTCCTGACAAAAATGATAAACTTTCCAGATGCGTCAGTGCTTTCCAAATTGAGATCTTCATCTGGCAATATTATGAAGATTATTTAAAAAAAGAAAAAGATTTAGTAACCAATGTATTTCCCTGGATTTATCTCCTATTTAATATTGCAGCAGCCAAGACTTTTATGTCAGAAGATCCTAAAACTAAGTTATTGTTAGAATTAATCACAAAAGAAGTTGTCATGCCTACCAAGCACCCAGAACTAACCAGTAGTGTTTCAATCCTTCTTGGGTTTAAATCTCATAAATTTCTCAGCTTTTCGTGCTTAATATCCTACACCCTGCTAGCAGTGCTGTGGTGCCAGCACTGCTCCACCTGCATGTCACCAGGAAAACGTGTCCTGCGAGTGGAACTGACCCTTGTTTGATGTTGCATGTGCTCAGAAATTTGTTGTCAAAGCCTCAGGTCTCCTGCCAGACCCCACCAAGCAGGAGCTTGTCTAGAAATGGGTTTAGTCTTCCTTTTACTTTTAAGAACTTGGTTCTAAGTGGGTCAGTGTCCCTGGGGGGAATCACCACTCAGGCAAGAGGCTGCAGCAGAGGCAGGGGGTGAGTGCAGCACTGACCCTGTGGCTCAGGAACCCTCAGAGGTGACAGGGACAAATCCTGGGGGCCAAGGGGTGCAGGCAGTGGGGCAGGGAAAGGCAGAAACTGGACTGAGATCCAAAGAAATACACGAGTGCTGAGGGAGGAAGCTGAGCAGAGCTCAGATCTTTGTGTGTGTGGCTGCCTACCCAGCTGTGAGAGGCCAGGCAAAAGAGGAATTAGTCAGCAGGTATTTTGTTTATTTGTATATTTTCCCACTGTTTGCAACAGCCACTACAGAAAACATCTTGAGCAGGTTAATCACGATGTCAGTGTGTAGATTCTGCCTGTCTACCAGAATTCCTTCATGCAGTTTTAAGCTGGACTTTTTATCTGCTGCATTGCTGTGGTTTTACTGGTTCAGAACTCCCAGGAAAGAAGTGTTAAGCACTTAGGTGTGTTGGATTTAGGTGTGTTGGATTCCTGTTCCTGCATGTTCTCCCATCCATACAGAATGCTCCTTCCCTAGCATCTGGTGATACTCTGATTAATCCTCCTAAACTCCTTTCACATCTAGTCCTGAAAGAGCTTCTGGCTGGATGGATACAGCATTCCACAATCCCTCATTCCTGCAGGTTTTTTTAATCAAGGTTGGCAGGGTCTTCTCTAAAAATAAAAATATTTGGCAATTTTTATTATAGAATATAATGCATTGTACACTATCTGTTGTGTCAGACTTCATGACAATGGAATTGCTGGAAAAATAAGCCCCCCAAACCTTACCCCCCAAAATCACAACCTCTGAAGTATCTCTCTCAGGAAAATTCTGTCAATAATTATTTTATGCTTGTTTCTTTGTTTGGTATGTGCTCAGTCACAGGATTGCTCAGGGATCAACCCCACTGAACATAATTTGGAGCTGCACAGAGCTTTTAGGTTGCACGTGTGGTACTGAGCACCTCCTGTTCACTGTAGTCTTGGTTCTGTTAAATTTTTCCCTTTTTTTATTTTTCCCAATTATTTTATCTTTTGGGTTACAAGTTCAGCTGCAGATCTAATCAGTGTTTTAGTGAGAAAATGAAGCTGGTGCTGCAGAGCTCACAGGAGATCCCCAGTGGATGCAGTGAGGGGTGAGGAGGGTCCTTCCTGCCTCGGAAGGGATTCCCATGAGGGGTGGTGGTTCACCTAAAGAAGAGAAAAAGTCTGAAAGAGTAACTGTGCTTCAAAGCATCCCAGAGGAGTCTGCGGAGATGCTCCTTGGTGTTCTCCAGCTGGGTCAAAGTGGCCCAGAGACCTTGGGCAGCTTGGTCCCTTTGATCTGGCTATTCCCACTCGTTAGAGCAGAGCAGCCTTTGCTGCAGGGACTGAGCAGTGTCCAGAGCTGATGTGTTGGGCAACAGAGAACACCAAGTTATCTGCTGTGAAACTGAAACAGCTGGCCTGAAAATGAAGAAATAAACGATAAATTATATACAATGAGGCCCTAATTTTGTTATGGGGATAAGAAGATCTTAACTGCACCAAAATTTGCTAAATCCATCAAGTACCAGAGTGAATTCACTAAGGATTGTGATGTGAGAGTCACCAGGACTGCTGCTACCCAGAGAAATGCACTTGTGGAAGTGGTTTACATCTTCCATGGCATTTTACAGTTAAAAGGTGTTCTCTTTCCTTCTTCCTGCCAGGTTTTGTTAGCAGTTGTTGTACTGATGTTGCTGTACTTGCAGCACCATCCTCATGTAAGCCTTGCATTTCTCCTCAGGGCTTTGAGTGACAGGTTGAACAACTGAAAACAACATATTTCAAGACTCCTTTGCCCTCCTTCGGAGCTGTGTTAAAATACTTTGTTATTTATATTTAATCTGCCTTTTTGGGGTTGATTTAATGTAATGGCTTTTTGAAATCTTAAGGGTATGGGATCACACACTTGCACTTGGGCAGAAATTGAAAATGTAATAATACTGTGAACTCCTGGATGTGACTGATTCTTCCTGTGCAGGGGTGACTCACCTGAGTGATTACAGAGAGCAGCCAGCACATGCAGAACCTGTGTCTGTGAGGCTGTCACTTAATGCAACCTAAAAATTAGCCTTTAAAAATTGGCACCAGTGACATGGCCCAAATGTAGCTGCCTTTTACCATTGTGGCCCATCTTGTTTTCTGCTGTTTTAGCACATTTTCTTTGGTTTAATACAATATTTACAACAGAAAAAAAACAATGTTACATAGTTTTGGTCTGGTTTTTTTTTGTTTGTTTGTTTTTTTTTGGTTTTTTTTTTTTTTGATATGTTCTTTTCTGCTGGATTGCTCCTTTTTGTTTTCCGTCAAGTTTGAGAAGCTCATTTCACACTGTTATCCCACCTGACCTACAGACATTGGGGCTCCTGCAGTACAACAGGCAGTTTTCTTGTTATTGAAAACAATTTTGAAAAAGGTTTTTTGGGATTCATTCTGTGATTGGTTTGTGTTTGGTTTTCTTTGGTTTATTTGTTTGTTTTTAAAGTGGGCTTATTTCTAAGCTTTTTCCTGAGGTACACTTTACATATACACAATATCCTACCAAATATATAAAATTTGTCAAGAGAACTTTCCAAGAGACTTCTGATGCACACACACACAAAAAACCCCTACTGAAATATTCATCATATGTTACCTGAAATATCTCGTGAATAATGGACAGATACTGTACCAGCAGGTAATCTTTAAAATAACTTAATCAAGTAGAACCTGGTAACATTGTGTGATGTTACTTCTGGGAATAGTTGCAAGCAGCAGAAATGCTGATTAGTTGGCCCTTTGCCTTTCCAGTGCTGAATTACTGAAATCAGAGTGAAACTGTTTCACAAGTGCACATAATTCTTTTTTTTTTTTCTTAGATATTAATGTTTCTGACTGGAGAAAATTCAAGTTACATTTTTCCCTTATTGTCACTGCAATTTCTGTCTGGTTTGGATCAGTGTAAGTCCTCTGTGTAGGGATAATTTGCTAATTTGCAGAAGACAGAAAAACGTGTAATCAGAGTAGGGGAACTATCCATAATACTTGAACAGGCAAGATATTCCTTGAAATAAAAATGTATTTTTCTAGAAAAGACAGCACAAATCTCAGCTGCAGGTCAGAACCTTAGAAAAACCCCTGGACATGTATTCTGGGTCTTTACCCGATAAATAAATCAGAAATTTAAGGATTGAAATTTTGCCACTTTTTTTTCCCCTCTCTAAAAAATAGTAATAATTTTAAATTCAAAGGCAAATTCCTGTCTTTTCACTTTTAAAATGGCTTTTTAGTACTGTTTTTTGTTTTATCTTCTTCTATAGACTTTGACAAACCTAGGAATAGCAGGTGTATCCCTACAGGATGAGCCATGAGGGTTTGCATCAAGGTTTTTTTTCGTTGGTTTGGGGGAAGGGGGTTGGGTCAGTTTCTGCCCAGCTGAATATCTTTGTGTAATATAAATGTAGACTAGCTGCTATGCACTGTACAGTTATCTAAAATAATTGAGGTTTTCCTTTGATCTTGAAAGATTTATCAGAAGACTTGATTTAGTCATACTCCTGCTTATTATAGGATAGATGTTTATGGATAATAACCTGTAAAGTTTTAATTTGTTGGTAAAAATAAAATAATGAAATATATATTTCCTTGGATCCAAGCCTTTGGTTTTGCACTTGAAATGTTAAAGGAACTGTGAAATTGCTAATTTGCATCCCCAGGAAATGTGGAACACCTGTTTTTTGGCAAAGGTCTTTACTGCAATTGAGAAAATAGAAAATAGTTTCACAAGACATGTGCTACAGGGCTGATCACAGCTAGGAGGCCTAGGTCAGCTGTATTTTAAAATGGAGTTAATACCAACGTTGAACACTGTGTGAACAGGATTGTGGGAAAGTTGTAAACCCAGATTTCCCTTTATGAGTGTATTTTTCAAGTTTAAAACTGAGACTTTTTCTGTCAGTCGCTTGGGGACATGAGCTGTGGGTTTTTGAGCCTGTCACACCATAGGTATAAATTGAGATGCAGATCCTCTGAATTGTACCTTCGTGGATACAAAATATTGCCACCAAAGTATTTGGACTTTTTCCCAAAACTACTCCAAAAGACAAATTAGAATAAGAGTATTTTGCTTCTGAACACTGAACCTACAAATAGAAGCGAGGAGCAGTACAAACAGAAGTGAGTGATTAGCAGGGGGGAAGCGATGCGGCCTTTGGGAGCCTCGGCGCCCTTTGCTGACTTTTGTGCTCATGAATGCGGGTTAAAGAAAACTCTGCTAAGAAAACAGACCCGCTTGTTCTGCTGTTTCCACAGCACAGCCATCTGCCTGCAGCAAGGCAGGGCTGCCAGGACTGCCCTGCCCGTGTGGCACACAGGCCGGGCTGTGGGGCTGGGCTCGGGCCTGGCGCAGCCCCGGCAGGACAGAGAACATTTCTGCTCCGTCCCGCTGCCTCTGCCTGCTTGGCTGCCTGAGGAAAAACCTGCCTGGCAAGCAGAGCCATTTAGCATGGTTAATTAAAAGCCCGCTGGGGGTGCCAATTTAAGTCTGCACAAAACAAACAGAGAATACGTTCTGAAGTGCTGAGAAAAGGTGCAACCAACTTCAGCCACCCAAGTCCCAGTGAAGCAGCTAAGTGTGGCCGTAGAGCAGTTTTGTTGGGGTTGCACGTGTCCTAAAGCAGTCCCTTATTATCAGAATGCCTTATGTGTCATCACTGCTGTATAAATAATACAATTTCTCACCCATACCTATGGAAATAAGTGTTTTGCTTGTTCTCTGCCAACATTGTGTCCTCCAGTACCTCCTCATTTCACGCTGCCACGCGCAGAAAGCAAATCACAGCAGGGAGAGGGGGCAGCCTGGTATCCTGTGCTATAATTTGGTGGTGGGCTTTTGTGTATGTGTAGACAGCTGCTGTTTATTCCTATCATGCATATTGCAGTGTTCTCAATTTTCCTCCCACACCGAGTTGTATTCCTGTATTCAGTTGAAAGGGCACTTAAAAAGCAGTATGTCACTTCCCTGTGGTTGCAGTCAATGTAACAAAGACTCTATATTTTCCAGACCTGCAGCACAGCATCAAATACATTTTTAATTTAGGTTAGTAAGTATTCAGGCCAGAAGGTTGCAGAAAATTTATCTGTTCTTATATGACTTCATCTGTAAGTTTATTGCTGTGTTGAGCCCAGCTGGACATTTGTATGTGAGTTTGCAACTCTACCTGAGGGGAAAAAAAGGAAATCATGTCTTGAAGTCTTCTAGTATCTCTCTTGGTAGTTTGCTCTGCTGTTTGCTTGCCCTTACTCTTAAAATCTGTGCCTTAATGCCGTCTGATTTTTGTTCAGATTTGGTGTCCTGTTTGTCTCCTTTAACCTCATTAGAAAGCTTTCTTACAGCACATCACTTTATTCCTGGGAAGGAGCCTCTCTGTTTTACTGCACAGTGCAGCTCTGCAGAGTGATTTGGGAAAGTCCAGGGAACAGCACTGACATGTCAGCGGGATGCTGCTCTGATCTAATTAGTCTGTCTTGGGTCCCTCCCTCCTGTTTGGCTGTGTTTAATTAGCTGGGCTGCAGCTCGGCCTGGCAGGGCTCGGAGGGGGATTTAGGGCTTCCCGAGTCACTGCTTTCATGGGTTAAATACACCAAAACTGTTAAGGGTACCTGTTTTTCCAGCACTCGAATAATACCCTGGCATAATTATCTGTTCATTCTGGACGTTCAAAAACGAGCTCAAAGGAGGTTTTAAACTTCTGAGCTCTTGTAAATCTTTAAAACCTGGGAAGCATGGCAGGGAGAAGGGAAATGGAGCTGGGGAAGGGGCTGGAGCCCCAGGAGGGGCTGAGGGAGCTGGGGGGGGTCAGCCGGGAGCAAAGGAGGCTCAGGGGGCCCTGCTGGCTCTGCACAGCTCCTGCCAGGAGGGGCAGCCAGGGGGGTCGGGCTCTGCTCCCAGGGAACAGGGACAGGAGCAGAGGGAACGGCCTCAGGCTGGGCCAGAAAAGCTTTATGGTGGATATTAGGGGAAAATTCTTCATGGAAAGGGTCCAGTCCTGGCACAGCTGCCCAGGGCAGTGGTGGAGTGCCCATCCCTGGAGGGATTTAAAACTGTGTGGATGTGGCACTTGGGGACACGGGTCAGTGGTGGCCTTGGCAGTGCTGGGTTAATGGTTGAACTTGATGGCCTTAGATGTATTTTCCAACCTAAGATTCTATGATTTTAAAGTGGAGTGAAATTAGTAGGCTCCAGGTTAGTACATTTGACATTCTGTAGCATTATTTCCAGAAAAATGTTGTGTTGCTCCTTCTGTATAATTGGTGGATTGGATGGGACAGGAGAGATTAACAACAAGTAAAAGTCTTAATTTACAAATTTACAACTGAACTGAAATAGTTTGGGAAGTACATAAATATTATCAGTATTATATATTTTCCTGAATTGCACAAGTCACTTTTTATGCTAGAAATGGTTTAGAAAATGATTTTATTGAGTTGAACCCTGACAACTTTGTTGCAGCGGCTTCCTTACTTTTTTCCATTTAGAGTCTTTGTAAAGTTTTCTTAACATGTGGTGTTTTCTCAGAGCACAGTTTTTATTTTCCACAGCTTTTATCATCTGAGATGCTTTTCTCTGAGGTCCCTCTGATCTGTCCATCTCCCCAGCCTGCTGCTCCCAAACACAGGCGCTCCGGCTGAGATCTAATGGGACTTGGATAATCGTGCTTATTTTACATACTTAGTGCTGTGACCTAAATAGCATGACTTTTTATGTGACAGTGCTTCATTGTTAGCTTGCATTCAGTGCATTATCCAGTCTGACATCCAGCTCTGTCTCTGTGATGCTCCTGTATGGAATCTATTCACGGGGATAATCCTCATGGCCTTGTTCAATTTAAACTCCTTGCATCTTCCACCAAACTCAGTGGATCTCAGTGGGAGTTGCCAGATTAAGACTGCACAAAGACCTCAGGTTTTGGTTCCCTATTGGTACATTTGTTTGTTCCTTTCAGCTTGTCATTTGTTTCTACTGAATGATGGTACAAATAGATTTAATTATTTTGGTCCCTAAAGGTCTCTGACATCTTGTATACTGTTTAGGTGAGGTGTAGAGCCTCGCAGTTTTCTCTCTAGTTTCTTATACTTAATAATAAGCAACAATAAGTTTGCTGTATTTGTAATCTAAATGCATATTTGGGTATTTTGAAGAGTCTACTTAGTAGCTTCTTCATCATTAAAACTTGCTGAAAAGACTGGATTTTTCAGGGAGGTGAGGTGAAAAACCTTCCAAAGAAAAAAAACCCAAGATTTCCTGCATCACATGGATGTATTTCTGGGGGGAAGAAAAAAATAACCCCAAAATTCCTAAACCAATTTGTGTTCTTAAAGACTCTTTATGTTTGAATGTTTAGAAACAAAGGTATAAAGTGAAGAGGAAAGAGTTGAAAAAGAGTTCTTTGGTGCTTCTATTTTTGGGTAAGATGACATATAGAATGATATTATATAGAACCCATTTCCTCTCCATATTTACATGAAATCTGCAAATATTTGAATTGTATCTCCTGGCATACATATGTGCATTGGTGAATCATGTTGTGAGCTGATATTTAATTGGGTTGCAAAATACTGATATTTTGCAAAATCAGTTTCTCAAAGACATTGAATTTGTCACTGATTTTTTTTTTCTTGAGGAAAAATCAGCAGCTTTGTCTCTTTGCATTATATCTAATCACCTGTTCAAATAGAATCATGGAATGATTTGGGTTGGAAGGGACCTTAGAGCCCACCCAGTGCCACCCCTGCCATGGGCAGGGACACCTCCCACTGTCCCAGGCTGCTCCAAGCCCCATCCAGCCTGGCCTTGGGCACTGCCAGGGATCCAGGGGCAGCCACAGCTTCTCTGGGCACCCTGTGCCAGGGCCTCCCCACCCTCACAGGGAGGAATTTAATCCCAATATCCCATCTAACCCTGCCCCCTTGCATTGGGAATCCATTCCCCCTTGTCCTGGCACTATCTGGCCACTAAATAGGCTGTGGGAGGAATAATTGTGTGGGGCTGAAATGAAATATGTAACTGAACCTTCCATATAGAAATATCTATTGGAATACTCTTTGGGCTGTTTATACCCATGGAGCAGTCACCTAACAAATGGTTTATACCCTCATTAAAAGCACCTGGATTATTTATATGATGTGTATCTCCCAGCAGTGAGTTTGGGAGCCACAGTCTGTGTGTGTATGCTTAGATATCCACCCTAAAATGTGGTGCAGAATTTGTGGCTGGAGGGAAGGGGGAGTGACTAAAATGGCTTTGAAATGGGACTGATCCTCAGCTGTCAAGGCCAGAGAGCGCTCTGGAGTGGCATCTTTGAAATGCATCTTTGAAAAGTAACATTTTTATTTATTCATTGAGTTCATGGACTGGAACACTGACCTGTTTGAAGAAGAGCTGTGAGGATCTGGTGCTGCGACTCTTGTGTGAGTATCTCCTGTTGCAGCCATTCCTGCAGTGCAGTATCAGTGCAGAGGAACAGCATGAATTTCATCAACTTTTCTGCTGTGGATGCACATGAATATGAAGGAGAAATTCTGACAGTTTGGAGCTTATTCTGAAATGTTCTTTGTTACTGTCCCATCCTTTACTGTCCCTTTTTGTCCATTCCTACAATTCATAATTAAAAGGGGGAAAAAATAGGAGGAGGAGAAAGAAGGAGAAGGAAGGAAGAAAAAAAAAAAAGAAATCTTTCATAGACTTTTGGCTCTAATTAGATTTTCATTAAGGTTTTATAAAATCTATTACACAAATCCTCGTAAGAAATGAGAGCACAATTCATGGAGATGATTAACAAATTGGCTTAATGAACTTATCTTGAACCTCTCAGGCCCGCTGCAGAGTTCTCTCTTCCCTGAAGAGTAGGAAGGAAACACATCCACAGTGACAGTTCAGAGCAGTGTGAGGAGCAAAAATGAGATCAGATGGTCCCAACCTTGTTCGTACTTTTCCGAGAGTGCACATCAAGCAGCCACACTGAGCTGTCACTAATTTGTAGCACTGAAAAGCCCCATAAAGCAGAGTAAGACCCTGGGATTTGTGCCAGCTGAAGGCAGTTTTACCTTGAAGAGACTCACTGGGGCTGTGCAGTGGATAAAGGAGTGGCTCAGCCCTTATCTCTCGTTTGCATAGGGAGGGGAGGGACAGCAGCTCTTGGGCCTGCTTTGCTGTTTGTTTGCACTGCTGTAAATCCCAGGGATGTAATCCTGGAGTGACCTGCTCAAGGTCTGCCAGCAGACACCCCAACCAAGATTAGAACCGCCTAAACAGAGGGCACTTCCAAAAATTGTGTCTGAGAGGGGAATTAAGATATTGCTTTAACTTCCACATCTGTAGGATGGTCAGATGATGATTTCTAAAACTTTAAACTCCTCTATGGCTTATGCAATTATGTATATATAATATGTATATCTATGTGTATATATATATATCTATACGTGCACATGTATACACACACACGCACACATCTCAAAATATTTTACAAAAAACCTTACATTTCTTGATGTTAAGTAGCTGCAGCTGGGAAAGGTCACCTAGCCAGGTTTTGTTTGAGATGGTGTGCTTGGTTTCTGACTGTTGTGGGGTGTTTAGGGTTGAATATAACCATGTGAGCTCTAAAAGCACAGGTGAAAGCAAACTTTCAGTCAGGAGTTTGGGCCTGGGTCATCAGGACAAACACCCACATAAGTTACCTTCTGTAAGGAATGTTATTGAAATGTAATGATTCCAGAGAAGATTACCAGATCCATTGGGACAAATAACTCCTGATGGAAGTCCTGGCTTCAGAGCCATGTCCCTGCTCTCCCTTCTTTCTCATACTGTCACTGCCTTCCACTGCTGTTGATGTGGAATTAGTGCTGCTGAGTGGAATTAGTGCTGTTGTACAAATCAGGGAGGTGACTGACTGGGTTGTTTTCTGCTGGATCCTTCCCATCCCGTCTCTCTGTGTGTGCTGTTTGCCCCAGCACAGCCCCAGCACAGCGAGGGACATGTGAACGTGTGGCCAAGGAGAGCCCAAGCCTTGGCACTGTCTGGTAGCTCTGCTATTGAGAGTTCAACCTCACTCAGCTGTTTTCGGCCTGAGAATTAAAATTGCGCTCTTTTGCCTGACTGGGAGGGAGTAAACACCACCCACCCTCTTCTTGGCTCTGTGTAACCCCTGCTTCAGCTGGGTGGGATGTCCACTGTGTCCCTCTGCCACCCATCTGTGCAGGAGCACGAGCAGCAGCTCCCTTGCCATTCCCCAGAGTGCCTGTGAGTGGGAATCCAGCAGGGAATCCAGCTCCGTGTGTCCCCACGGGAGCCACAGTTTGGCCTCATTGTTGCTGCCTCTTGCCAGGCATGGAGCATCTCCTTCTCACTCATTGGGGGGCTTTCAAACACTTGAAAGAAGCAGAAGTTCTGGGAAGCAAAGTTTGGAAATGAGGGTGTCATGCTCTTTTAATCGTCATGTATGAATCAATGTCTGGCACTTGTCAACACGATATGTCCCAGCTCCTTCTGGCCATTTTGCTCCGGTCCTCCTCTCAAAATTTATCTGGGACTTGGAGCTGTGATCAGCTCACTTTTGCCAACATTTATCTGCAGAACACAGCACCGTTCAAATAGCACAGAGTGTTTTGTCTCTAATCAGTGTTATAGGAGATAAGATTGAATATAGGTATTTTGCCAACTCTAAATACATATCAGGAAAAATATTTTATCTTCATAATATCAAGGTTAAAAAACTGCTCTGAAGCTTTACAAGTTTTTTAAAAGTTAGGTCTTAAAGGTCAAAAATTAAAAAAATCTTAGCTTGCCCTTGAAACCTTGGGTTGCTTTGTCGCACACACACGCTATTTTACAATGATTTTAATTGCAGAATAGCAATCCTAAGTTCAAATCTTGCAGTTCATAAAGGTTAAGAAATTGCACCTGAGGGCAGCAACTGCGTCACATTGAGACTTTCTTAAATGTGTCTCTGCTGGAAGCAAATATGCCTTGCTGTTAAAAGGACAATTTGTTAGTCAAATAAACTGGGACTGTCCTAGTGCCATCCGTGTTTGGGCTCATGGTAACCTTATATGGATATGAAGAAATGTCCCTTAAGGTAGTGTTCATTTTACTTTTAATTTCATATTAAAGTTTTCTGCAGTTCATTATTTATTTATTAAGGGGAATGATAAGTTTTAATTACTGGAATGGGGAATAATGCAGAGCTGCAGTTGTGGGCTGTTTTGGGGGTTATTTTTGTGCTGCAGAAAGTGCCAGGACACTGTGGGCACGCAGATGGTTGAGCTCACAGCAGGGCCCTGCAGATCTTTTAATTATGACACAAAAGTAACCTTGATCCCATCAGGAATTGCACATCTTATTTCTGAGGATCAAGCCAAAAGTTGGTAAAATGTGTGGCAGTTGTTCCTTTGCCTTGAATGAATTGTCCTGAGCACTGGAGACATTGGAAATTTTGAATATAGGCCAAACCTTTTGTATGCAAAGGGTATTAATAAAACTGGAGGAAAGAAACTATGGTCTCTTGTTTCCACTGCAATCAACCTGCAGGTCCTTAATGAATTCTGTAGGACAAGGATTTGGCCAGTAATTTCTCATATACAGACAAGACCAGAACTGGACTGACAAAACTCAGATGATATATTTGATATATTTACTGATGAGATTTTAGCATTGATAGGAGGACGTGAAAAATATAATTTAATAGTTGCAGCTTTTTGACACTCTATACCTTGGCACCACGGACTTTTACTTGTAGATGATAATTCCAAACATTAGGGAGCAGATGTTTCTTTAGGGAAAGAAAAATGTTGTGTTGGAAGACACAGTCAGGTATATAAATGCACACAAAATAGAGTACCGATCTGTTTTTACACAACTCCATCTCATGGCTCTTATACATGACATTAAATGATTCATGTATTTTCTTTTTTTTTCCCCCAGCATCTGTGAACTGCATTATTTTTTGTGGACGTTTCCAGCTTAATTTATTAAATCTCTCTCTGTATATTTGTTTCTTTCTTTCTTGATTCAGAGACAGTAGTAAAATTCAAGTTACTGAGTAATAGTAGCTGGAGTAAGTCACTGCAATCCAAGGAAGTTTTGCTGGTGGAAATGCTGGATGTCAGTTTAATGTGGTTTATTGCACAGCCTACAGAGTAAAAGCTTTGTTTTTAGTTCCCTCATAACTTGGCTCTCACACAGCAGCAGTTGTGGATGTACTGGCACTGGGAGGCACTGGAAACCATTCCATTTCCATCATGCAGCCTTGGCTCTGAGCAGCAGAGCTTAAAATCACCCCGAGTCCTGTAGAGCACAGAGCTTCCCTGTACCTGCTGCTGCCCCAAGCCACAGGGGAGATTTCAGTTGTGTTTATTTGATTTTTTAAATCTGTTGTATTTGACTTTTCAACCTAATGGCATAAGCTATTAACATCTGTTCAGTTTTATGAAAGAGTGAAAAAGAGTGCCTTTTTTTTTTAATGAAGATAATTTCGTCTCTGACATTTTGGCTGTGGTGGCACGAGGTTCTTAACTTGTCAAGCAGTGACCAAAGACATCCATTTGCCTGTTCCCCCCCCAACCCCAAATGTATATTCCCAGCTTATAAACCCCACTTTGATTCATATCTCTGCAGTTTCCAGGGCTCTCTACAGAGCCACTACTGGTTCAGCACACTTTTTTGGCAGTTCTTGTTGGCACAACTTCTATGACTTGCATGCTAAGAAAGTACAAAAGAGAGAGAGAAAAAGAAGGACCATCTGCCTTTGGGTTCATAAATGTAGATGTCAAAACTCTCCTCAGCTTTGGTGTTGCAACATCAGTCATCAGACGTTATATCCAAGAGGTTTCTTCTATTTAGATACTTTCAACAGAGAATTGCCATCAATGCATTTTATGTGAAATTCCATTCTGGACTCAGAATGAGTCCCATCCTCAATAGCAAAACCAAAACAGGACAGTGCTCATATCCCTTGAGGAATTAACACCCCCAGTGCTCAGTGGCAAGGACAAATCCCAGACAGGGCTGTGGATTTTTTACATACAAATTTTAAAATAGCATTTTCTTTGGGACCATACTAACAAAAACTGGTATACTTTGCTAAAAGCACTTCAAATTACTGAATTTCAAACTCACAGAGTAAGAGCATATTTCTTGGTGATTTATGTACTGCACCCTCACAATGAATGTACCGTTTAGAAGGTAAAATGAATAATTTGTAGCTCTAAATAGAGACAAAGTTTAGTGTTTAGAGCTTCTTCATGATTTTTTAAACCCCTTTCTTCAGAGAAGCGTTTTTTTTAAACATGAGGAAGAGTTGAAAGGAACACTTTAAGCAGCTTTCCTAATTAGTTTTCTGACTTTAAAATCTTCAACAAAAATGTGTTAAGCAATAATCAAGAGTGGACTGAGGGATGCTGGTGTCTAAAGTTGTCAGGTATTCAGTCACTTACACCAGGGATTTCCCCCTGCCTGACTCTGGCATTCCTCAGGCTCTGATGACTTTTTTTCAGCCTTTTTGATGAGTTTCAGAAAATGGCATCTGAGCACCTTGTGTGCTCCAGGTGGTGGTGAAATCCCATCATGTCTTAGAATGATCTGGCTGTGCTGCAGTCCAGTGAAAACAGTACCTATTACCGGTTATTACCAGTTATTAGCCGCTTATTACGGCTTATCCCGGCTTATCAGCCGAAGACGCAGAAATAATGAGAGCCGGAGTCCGAGTCATGTTCAGAGCAAAGGGCGGAAGGGGGAGAACCCACCTTCGTTTAATTCTTATATACACTTTTAGAAATCACAGATCATTGGAGAAAACTAACACTTCCGTCTCTAACTACATCGGTTAAAAGAAGTGTCCATCAAAAGGATCTGTGTCCATGGGAAAGGAATGTAAAAAGATAATTTTTACAACAACATAGCTATGTTTACAGAATCTCGTCCTTGAAACTGTCTAACAGAGAGAGCTAGCTATTTTTTAACAGTGAAAAATGGGCAACAAGTACCCATGAATTTCTTTAGGTGCAAATGGCAATCAAATAGCTTTCTTTTGATTTAAAGAGTGGACAGGTTAAAATGTGAAACAGGCTCTGCTTCCTGATGTTTGTCACCCATCAGTCAATGTGGCTGGGGCAGTGCGTGCAGGGATGGAGGGGTTCTCACTGCTGCACTGGTTGAGACTCAGGTCCTTGCTGTAGAGAGCAGCTCTGTCATGGAAACTTGGGGAAAGGGTTCTGTCTATGAGCAAACTGGTTTCAGTAACTCAGGTATTCTCTCAGAGCAGGCTGGGCTGTCCTTCCCCAGCCCATCCCATCCAGGACAGGCTGAGCTCCAAGGTCAGACCTGCGAGGGCAGCACGGACACAGCAGGGTTCTGCCAGTGCACATCCCTCTTGGCAATTGCACAGTATGCAGTTTGTTATTCCTTTCATGCCCATTTTAATTCAAGTTTATTCCAGGGAATTGCATGGCAGTTGGAAAGGATTCACTCTGGAGGGCTCTGAGGAGCAAATCTGTGAAAGCTCTTGGGAGGCAAAAAATTCTGAAGTGAGAGGTGCCCCTGGGACTGTTGCCAGTGAGGCACCCAGCTCAGTGAGGGCCAGGGTGTGCTCAGGGCTGTTAGGAGGGGGTTTGTTTCCATCTGGCTCTGCAGAGCTGTGCTGGGCTGCCCTGCTGGGTGTGCCAAACCATGGGTGGCACAGGGGGGAGGAGCTGTGCTGGCCCTGGCCAAGGTCACACTGGTCCTGCAGCCACATCCTTCTGGAGAGGGGGTCTGGGCTGTGGTGGAGCACTGGAAGCGTTTGTGTGTAGGGGCAAAAGCCTGCCTTGTTTGTTTTAGAAATGCTGCCTGGATTTCTCAAGGCTCCTGGTGGTCCAGGACCTGGTGTTCTCCATTTTCTTTAATTTTACTTTTCCAGGTGGTCTTTGCAGTAAGGAACTTTTCATTCAGTTTCTTTGTTTGCTCTTGTTCTTGTTCTTGTTCTTGTTCTTGTTCTTGTTCTTGTTCTTGTTCTTGTCCTTGTCCTTGTTCTTCTTGTTCTTCTTGTTCTTCTTGTTCTTCTTGTTCTTGTTCTTGTTCTTGTTCGGGTTCTTCTTCTTGTTCTTCTTGTTGTTCTTGTTCTTGTTCTTCTTTTTCTTTTTCTTCTTCTTCTTCTTCTTCTTCTTCTTCTTGTTCTTGTTGTTCTGCTTGTACTTGTTCTTGTACTTGGTCTTGTACTTGTTCTTGTACTTGTTCTTGTACTTGTTCTTCTTCTTCTTCTTCTTCTTCGTCTTCTTCTTCGTCTTCTTCTTCGTCTTCGTCTTCTTCTGTAACTGCCTAGCTGTAGTTCAGAAATTCTGAGTGGTGGTTGTATTTCAATATAGCAAAGACAGAAATGTTTGTTCAAGGGATCTGAAAAACTCCTGAGTTACCTTTGCCAATGAAATTCCATTGCTGTGTGGAATCATGCTCTTTGTTAAACTCCAACATTCTTTTGGGCAATTCAAAATGAAGATAAGCTCTTTTATTTAAAAGCATAGAAATTATTAATTTTGTCAGGACTTTTTTGATATCCGGTTTCTAGTTTCCATTAATATCCAAACCACACCCTCCTCAAGTTTGTTCCTGACTGTTTCTTTGCAGAAACAATTTTAGAATATTTCTGAGAAAAATAGGTTTGGCTCCATAAATAAGCATCTATATTTTTATATAAAAGTGCATTTATTATGGTGGTGGTGTTGATTTTTCTGTTCTGTGTGAGTTTTGTTCTGTTTTTGTGTGAGGATTTCATTCTCTAGAAGGTTGGGAAGAAATGCTTCAAAGTCCAAGACATTGCCCTTCATATCCCTTGACTCTGGAATAACTCCTGGTGTTCTGTCTGTCTCTCCAGTAGCTGTTTAATGTCAGCTGGATTTGACTTCTAACCTTGCTGAAGCAGTAACTTTAGAGCCAGAGAGCAGCAGCTCTAGTTCTAATAAACCATGTTTTTCTTGAAGTTGCTTATTTTTATTTGGGAAGTTTCTGAGATAGAGATGCTGTAATGTATTCATGCTTGGTTTGAAAAATAAATTAAGGAAACCAAACAGAACTAACCAGCTTTTAAAAACAAGTTAATTATTTGTGTAAGAAACTCAGAGAATTCAATACAGCCATTACCATGGGATTTGCTTACTCTGTAGGGCTCAAATGGCATTTGGGCAGTTTTTATGTCTGGTCTCAAACTTGTGATATGCAGATTTTCCCCATCAGTAAGGGGGTATGAAGGTTCCTTCTCTTTCAGTCCTACTTGGTCTTTATTTCCATGAAAACAGCTGTAGTGGTTGTCTACTAATTGCACATGCTGGATTTTTTCTCACAAGAAATGTTGGTGGTTTTAATCTGATGAATAACTAGATGTTGCTCATTTCAAAAAACAAGAAGGAACAAATTGGAATTTGTGGACCTACGTTTGCTAACCCACAGAGTTTTCTAAAGGTGAGTCAAGGCTCAGAGATTTAACTCCCCTCAGCCAGCTGGCCATGGAGCTGATTCGTGAGGTGCTGCTAATGATTGTGTCAACTTAGCAACAAAAAAAGTCAGCCAAGTTTTAACACTTCCTTCAGGTGTCTCTTGCTCTAAACCAGAAAACTAATTATAAGAATAATTTCATGTTTTAATTGTGACTGTGGATGACTGATGGCAAACATGTAATTAACTGATGCAGGAGTTGACATAAGACAGTTGACACCAATTTTTTATACATTATTATATGAAGACATGTAGTGAAGCAATTAGTCCTTCATTAGTTTGGAGTTATTTCAAAAGCTTTGAAATACTTTTGTGGTTAATTTTTAATCATCAAGGAAATGTATCTTCTAATGGTGTTAACTTCAGGGACTGAAATTAAACGCGCTCCCGTGAGACTCATTGCAATAAGATAAACGTCCTGCACAGCTGCCGGGCCACAGAAGCTTTCATCAGCTTTGGGGGCTCAGCAGTGATGAGGTTCTTAAAGATTTTCCTCACTTTTTGCAGTTTTTGGTGCCTGCAGAGTGTCAGAGATGCTGTGCTCCTGCACACAGAGAGGAGCTGCTGCCTGCACCCACCCCATTATTATTTATCTAATCCTGCCAGGAGAGGACTATTTAATTTCTCACACGATGTTTCAAGGTGCACCTTTTCCTACCAATTTTCCTAAAATGCAATTTTCGGTGTGCTGAAATGAGCAGTGTCACATTATATCCTTTCCTCCTGGTGGCAGTTAGTCCTGATGTCACCAAGATCACTGTGCCATACAGATTGGATAATGCAGCATTCAGGTGTTTAAAGGAGATGCTTTTGCTGGGGATGTGCTTTCACCTACTTTTGTTAGGCAGAAATAAAACTTCTTTGTGGAGGTAGCTGTACTCAACACCTGTGAGCAGCACTGGCTAATTAACTTTCCTGATGCCTTTGTACCTTTAGGACACACTTCCAGCTACACTTGGTGGAAAGGGAATGAGGAAAAACAGGGAATCACATTGGTCACGTTTTAAGCTGCACAACACTTCTTTCCCATACATAATTTTCTGCTGTGAGCAGATGACACGTTCTGAGATACACAGAGATGTTTATGGCTGATTGGAGACTCGAAGGAAGAGGATGCCATTAGGCTCTTCAGTTTTTAAATACTTTCCATGCTTTAAAAGTTTTGAAACAGGTTTAGGAGCAGTTCTACTGCTATCAGGTGGAAGACAGCTTACTTGCTGTTGTATGACAAACTGTAGTGCAGACAAGTAGAATTCATGTGCAAATGAGGGAAAACAGGCCTAAAGCAACATTATACATTAAAAAGCAAGCAAGGAAACAACCAAACAACCAAAAACCAAAACCAAAAACCCCCAAAGGCTGGCTTAACTTATTTGCAATTTGAGGTCTCCAGGAGTTCATTGTACTCAACCCTTCTGAGGACCTAATCTTTTTTGCATGCAAGAGACCAAATTTTCAGTCTTCAGGCTCGTGGCTATGTTACAGAATCACAGAATCATTTAGGGTGGAAAAAACCTCAGACTGGGTTCAGACCATCACCCAGCCCAGAGCACTGGGTGCCACGTCCAGGACTTCCTTGGACACCTCCAGGGATGGGCACTCCAAACCTCCCTGGGCAGTTCATTCCAATATTTAATCCCCCTTTCTGTGAAGAAATTCTTCCTCATGCCCAACCTACAGCTGCCCTAGTGCAGTCTCAGACTGAGCTGCAGGCTCAGGCTGTGTGTCACCCTAAGCCTGTGTTCCAGGATGAGCTGGAACACGATTCTGCAAAAGCCCCCCACGGGCCTCTCCTTCTGCATGAAGGTTAAATGGGAATTTTGGGGAGGAAAACTTTTTTTTCTTCTAATTTACTTTAAAATTCTTTTTCTCTCCTCCTGTTGTCCTGGCCATCTGCATCCTCCAAAAGAAGGTGAGGGAAAATGCAGTATAAAGCACTTAGAGGGGATTGATGAGGTCTGGGAAAGCAGCCTTTAACAGGAATGGGATTCTCACTCTTTTTTTGCAGAGAAAAGTGGGTGGAATTGTTTATTAGTTTCCAAAGGTATCTTATTTACTCTGCTATGAAAAAATGAGTGGTGCCAGTCAGTCTTGTGCCTGTAAAGTGTCCCAGCAGCAAAAGATGCCAGCTGGGCACAGGTCTGTTTGCAGTACAAACATCTCAAACTTGTTTCACACTTGAACAAGTCCATGGAAGTGAGAGAAGGAATTCTGGGAAACTGGTGATTAGTGCCTATGCTTTTTAATTTATCAAAGAGGTGAGAAAAGGAAGAATGCTGGATGTTTTACCCTTGGGTGACACACAAGGTTGCTGATGACACAGGCATTATTTTTTCCCTTTATGCTGACAACTCAGGAGTTGACAAAGTTGAGCATTGTATTTCACGAGATATTTTAAGCATTATAGACTTGATATTATGGAAATGGAAAAATGTCAGTCATGCTGGTATTAGACCAGAAAAAAAAAGAATGAGAAGTAATATTAAGTGGCAAAGTCAGTACTTAACACCAGTACTGAAGGTTGTTCCATTTTTGGTGTTTCTTGCCTTCTGACTATTTAAACTTATTCTTTAATATCAGAAATAAAACAGTGGTGGTTGCCCTTACTGTCCAATCCATATCCCTGTCCTGGGTCATGTCAGCTGATTGCATAAAGATGAATGTTCAGTACTATTCAATAGGGTGAATTTTCTATTTTGATCCTTTATATCGAATTTCCTTGCTGTGTTTTCTGCTGGGAAAGGTCCAGTGAAGGTTTTGAGTTGTAGCCCTGCCTGAGATGCCATAAATCCACACTAGGCTGATGTTAATTTGGGCATGACTCTTTGGTGGCTTCTTGAAGCTCTTGGGGTGGTGGCATCCATAGACCTGTGCAAGACATTATTTAAGCTAAAACCTCAAAAATGTTGGCTGTTGAATGGAGTCTTGACTCAAAAAAAAAAAAAAAAAAAAAAAAAAAAAAAAAAAAAAAAAAAAAGTTTGGAAAAAAAGGCCTAATTTTAGATAATTTTTCTTTGATTATATATAGCTGGTTATTTAAGTGTGGTTTGGACTTATTTTGAATTATATAAGAATAATTTTATTACTGGCCATAGTAGGCTGTATTAGTACTTGTAACTAATTTGGTAAATAATTTTTTGACAAAAAACAGAAATTCCTCTCTGTGGGAAAGTAGGTATTTTGCTCTTCTTCCTCAAATATAATTTGTAGCCAGACTTTTGTGTTTTGCTCTTCAAATGGAGTGGTGCAGGGGAATTCTGCTCTTGTGATGACAAGAACACTTGCTTTGGCTGGATTGAAGAATTAATTGGAGACTCAGTGAATGGTCATTTATTGGTAATGATCAATAGGCTCCTGCAGGGCTGAGTGTGAAGCCCATTTGACTGAACTCCAATGCCCTCTGAGTGCTCCCTGTGCTGCTTTTGGCTTGGTATTCATACAAACACCTGGGAATAAATTAAGTTTTTCCCTGTAATGACTGAAACCCAAGTTTACCAGAACTTTAAAGCAGAATGACAGAATTCTTTCCCCTTGATTTTGAGAAACAGAAACTACTGAAATGTCTGGGGTTCTAAGCAAGGGGAATGGAAACAGATCACAGAAAGTGAAAATAGATTAAAGATTAAATTGAGATTGCATGTAAATCATCCTCCCACCTTTGTGCCCTTTCAGAATGGATCCTGTCTTCCAGTGCAGTTATTTTGGTTCACTAAATTTCTCTAGTTTTTTCTTTTACTTTTCCTGAAAGGTTTCTATGAAGTTTTCACTTCTTTACACACATGGGAGGGGGGCTGGAACTTGATGTTCTTCAAGGTCCCTAAACCATACTATGATTCTGTGCTAGGTATAAAATCAATAACGCAGGTGACAACCCTTCTATTTGTACCATATATATATAATATAAATCATTCAGTGGGTTTTTGCACCGTCAAAATTGCATTCCTTATTTTTTGAGGATTGGAGACTGAATAATTTCTAATATATCTCGTCCTACTGAAACTGAGTCCATGTGAAGGGCTTCCATAATTCCTTTCTCCTAGGAGAAATTGCAATCCTTTTTTACCTGGGTTTGTGACTGGCTTTGCCACCTTGGTGCAGACACGCTGGGATCTGGGAGCCCTCTCAGAATTCACTTTCAAGTTGATTTTACCAGGAAAAACACAAGGAATTTGTTGGAAGTGAAGCAGGCACTGTCCAGCAGGCTCAGGAGTGCAGCCTGCACCAGGTGTATGTCAGGAAAATTGCAAGGAGTTCCAGGGAGATTACTTTAAAAACTGATTGAAAATTGACAGGCAGGCATTGAAGAGAAGTTTATGATTTGTTTGTTTACCTAATCATAATTTAATCTTTCTACTGTTCACACTTAAGGCTAAACCAGTTTCCTGAGATCATCAATTCCCAGTATTTTGAAGATTCCAAGAATAAGCAATAGCAGCAGTCAGAGAAAAACATAGCTGTGCTCCACCACACACCCGAGACTGTGGAACAGAGTTGTCACATGCAAGATGTTAACAGTTTAAATTAAAATGCTGTTTTGTCTTCAAAAAGAACCTCAAGAGTTCTGAAAAAAATAAATATTTGTTACTAAATCAATTTCCTAGTTTTCATTTACCTTTGTTACTCTGGTTCAGGGGTTTCCTTGAAGCTTGCTTGGCTGCTGCAATACAGAGCTACAGCTCATGTTTGTGTTTCTATGCACCCGACATTTCATTTCCATAAAATGAAATATTTCACTAATGAGATTTCTATCTTGCCAGCTGTAGTGTGTCCCAAGGAGAATGCCTAAGGAATGAGTCTGAGGAGACCAACACTGTTCTGTAAATAGAACAGGCAAGACAGACTGTAGTAGATTCTATCCTGTCTTAAAAGAAATAAATAAAGGTGAGGGAGGCAAAAAGGGATTCATCTCTTGCTACTAAATTCAGGTTTTCCCTTCTGGTTTTAAAGATCTAAGACTTTAATTTACTGCCCTTGTGATAATTTCAGCTCTGTGCTGAAACAAAGATTTAAAATTCTGTCAGGAAGAATATGTCTTTTTCCAAAGATATTTGAAGAACAGTGCAGGACCAAGAAAAGAAGAAATCCTCAAATTAGCAAATCTTAGTAATACCATTCATCAGTATTAACTCCCTGGGAATCAGCAGGAAGATTAACATCAGCTATTACTTCTGGTTGGCCAGTCACCCAGCTTTCAGCTCACTTAAATTCCCAATACTGAGTGTCCTGGGCTTTTCCACAGGTGCCCATGGCCTGTTAAGTGCAGGATTAAAAATATGTGAGTAGTAATATAACAACTATTTTAAATTGTTGCCCTTATTCATTACAGCAGAAGGGTTTTTCTTGTAAGTGTGTGAATGATGCTCCACCAGTTGAGAGGACACCTGGTACTTGCAGGATGTTTGGATATGGCACAAGGATTTCTGTTCTGCTTGATTTGTTTCCATGGATTGGTGCCTAACTTGGAAATTCAAGTTCAGTATTTGCAAACAGCATTGGGAAGTTTTTCATCATTTATAGTTCCAGTAGCAATAATAACTTGGAAGAAAAGGATGGTAGTTTTGACTTGTTTAATTGCTTTATTAAAGGAGGCCCTGCTTTATGAAAGGTGGGCACAGGTTTGCTGAGTGTATAGATAATGTACCTACTCATAAAGTTCTGTTAGTGATTTGTGCCAGAGGAGTA
This sequence comes from Climacteris rufus, assembly GCA_013398175.1. Lineage (NCBI taxonomy): Eukaryota > Metazoa > Chordata > Aves > Passeriformes > Climacteridae > Climacteris > Climacteris rufus. The sequence goes on from VZRZ01003265.1 coordinate 351,028, forward strand.
AACAGAACCCACTGGTTCTGCATTAGTAGTTTTGACCTCTATTCCTCTGACTATTTAAATATCTGCTGTGTAACAGCATAAAGAGCTGTATATTGCCCTTTGGGCTGACTGTGCTGTCCCAGTTCCAGCTCCACGTTGGCAGGCCTGTCCATAGGAGTGGGAGTGTGTTCAAGCAGGAACACTGGAGCTCAGTGTGCAGGATGTCTTCCATACCAGTATTCATATGCTTTTTTTTATTATCAGGAAGGGCTGCTCAGAATTAGGATTTGAATGATGTACAATTCTAGGTGTGTAGACAAAGAAAGCACCTTCCAGTTGGGAATCAAGTCAATATGAGCTTATTCTTTTCAATTCAACCTGTGACTGAGGAAAGGAGGCACGGCCAGGGATGAGTGTAGACAGCAGGGTGTTGTCGCATCTTCAGTGTGCTGGAGAGCTGGAGAATGAAGGTGCAGAGCCAAGAATTGATCTGTGTTCATCTAAAGCCAGCTTAAAGCACTGTTCTAGCCCTGCATCAGATCTCCTGGCTCTGTATCAGAGACTGAAGGCAGGAGGTGTCCCCTCGGGTGTCCCACTTGAGGCACAGATTGCTCACAATGCTGCACCCAGTGTCACAGCAGCTGAAAAGCTCCGTGGTGTGTTTGGATACTGATAGGAAAAGAAAGAGGAGAGAAGGGAGATGCAATTTAATTCTAAAGTAATAGAAGTTGTTGAAACTTGCTGCAGTGGAAGGGTAGGATTTCCAGCTCTCTCTTGCCCAGCATTCCTCCTGGCGTTGGCAGGAGTGTGTTTGTACCTCTGTCACCAACAGCTGTCCCGCGACACTGGATTTGACTCTGTGTTTGCTTGATTCCCAGGAATTCTGAGCAAGGGAGTGCCTGCTCTCCTGGTTTATGTATGGATAGATCCAGGCTGCCAGGCCACTCTGAGAGTGAAGTGAGAGAAGTGCTGCATGTATCTCTGTACAAGCTTGTGTCTATTCTCTACAAGTCTATTCTCTCTGGAAACTCCTGGACACAAATGTGGGAAAGGCAGCATTTCCCTCAAGTTTGCTATGTTTGCACAAATAAGACACGTTTATATGAAGGTTTAACAAAGCAAGCTGCAGTTGGTGTGAATCTCTGTTAAATCGTGCTGGTGATGCCATCAGAGGTTTGCATCATGCCAACACACATGGAAAATATGGAATCTGTTTCTGGTAGTACAGAAATATTATGGATTAGTCACCACGATAACATGAGATCCAGAGCATAAAATTTTACTGCAGTCAAAATGCTGGGGAGGGAGAGATCTGTCCTGCAAAAAGTGAGAGAGCAAAAGGAGGGTGAGGTACAAATGCTTGAATGTGGATTTTTAACTTGGTTATAGCTCATTTGTCTTGAATAACCTGCTGGCCCTAAATGTCTTAAGTAGTGCCATTACATGGAAATTCCTTGTGAAGTGAAAATTGTTCAGTATAAAGGACATTGGTGATTTGGGTGGGTTTGGTTTTGTCTTTTTTTTCCCCTTGGCATGATAGTTATCTGAATGCTAAAGAAGAGGCTTTTTTCATACTGCATAGTGATAAAACATCCGAAGTTGAAAACTTGTCTAAATATGAGAGGTTTAGGTGTCCAGTTAAATGGTTTTTGTTGTTTTGATTTGAATGATGTTTCACAGTTATTGCCATTAATTGGATTCTCTGATTTAATGGTGCAGTGTTTCACTGGTTTTTACACTGACTGAAAAAAAAAAATACAGCTAGATTAGGCAGTCTTTAATCTTCACTAATTAAATTATGAATTGATTTCACAACAAAAGATTAAGATGTGTAGATGTCTCCTAGACTAGATTGATAATGAATATCTGAATACTTAACACTAAGAACTCATGGGCTCTTGTCTTTGAAAGATAAGAAAAAGGTATAGGTTACTGTGAAAGGGAATTTAAATGGGTGTATTCTTTTCACACTGAAGCAATTTCATGAATAGATTAATGGCTAAAAGTATTAAACATAGTTAAATTCATATATTGAATAAAATTAATATGATTTCACTTATGCTATAGAGTGGATTTAGTTGTGCTAAGTGAACAAAAGCCAAGTTCCATTGAGATTAAAATAGCTCTGAGTTGAAAAAGAATATAGCGTGAGAAGCAAGCTGGGCTGTGCATTGTACAGCCACAGGACAGAGATTCTGTTCCTGAGCAGGCTGCTTCTCCCTACATGTCAGGGTTCCATTGTCCTCCTTGGCTTTCCCACTCTCCCCCTCATGTCCCAGCAAGAGTTTTCCTTTAAGAAAAATAATGTGAGTACATTGTGTGCCACTTAGCTTTCAAAGCACACAGGGCAAGTGGAAAACCTGGCCGAGCATCCCTGCCTCAAGCCAAGCCACTGATTTATTGTGATAGTCCCTCTGTTCTGAGCAGAAAAGAAACCATGGCAGGACCCCCAAAGCCAAGGCCAGGTTCTTCCAACACTTGCAGCAATGCATGTGTGAGTGAAATCCCCGGGAGCAAAGGACAGCTTCCTCTGGTCTGCTCTTGTGAAGAATGGCTGGTGGGGGTGAAGAAAGCCAGGGGAGAATTTCTACACAAAGCTTGAGACGTGAGAGCTGGAGGAAGTGACAAGAAAGATTTCCCTCTGTGCAGCAGGACTGTGAGCAAAATAGAAGGTTATTTTCCCAGGCATGTCTCAAGCAGTTTGGGTCAAAATACTCATTGGTGTAAGGCCATTAGACAACAGAAGAGTTACCCTGGGTTAAACTTGTCCTCAGTGTGTCTGAGGCAAGGGAAGAATTCTAGCTTTGAAGAAAGCAACCTAGAGATTTATTCTCTTTTAAGTATCTCCTCCTACACTGTTGTACCTTTTTCTCTGCCTTAAAACTTTTTGCCAGGAAGACCCTGGTTTTGACAACCATCTGTCAGCACTGCGAGATAAAAGAGCAGAACTGCTGAAGGCTTTGCTGAGGAGGGCTGTGCAAAGCCTGAAAAGAATTGTCCACTTTTAAGCTGACCTACATTTAATTATATGGTGGGAGCTTTTAAGTGAGCGCTGGGATTTGAGATGGGATGAAGCCTGCAATTTCTGTAATAGCTTTGAGAACGTGAGTGCTGTGACCTCCTGTTTATTCTGAATCGAAGTTGCGTGTCTGGCACTGCCCACCTGCACAGGCTCATGCAGAGAATGCACAGCGACACAAAAGGCAGGAGTTGACAGCTTTAGATAAGCTTAAATCCTTTGCAAATGTCGTAATTATAATATATGTGCTAATAAGAGTGTCTAGAGCTTTTATTTCATACTCTGGTTGCTGCAGCACAGCTGAGGAAGGTTGTTAAAATGCTGTGAGGTTTGGACATTGGTTAAGCTGTTGCCAAAGCACCCCCAAACACCCAGAAGGGTTCAGAAGCTGAGTCAGTTACTGGCATTTCCCAGCCCAGGGAGACCTGGAATGAGGAGTCTGTTCTAGATTAATATCAGGATAAATGAGGCACCTTGGTAACAGTGGAGTGCTGAAATGACATATTTTCTTGTAAAGACAGTGACCACTACCTTCAGAGGCTGAACTAATTTAATACTTGAATGCACTGAAGGAATAAGATTCTTGATTCTACACAGGCATTGCAGCTTGATTTTTTTTTTTTTTTGCCATAGATCTGAACTGTTATGGAGATTGCTTTTGGTCCCTGGCTGCATATCCTGTTCTGTAGAGCAGGGGGTTCTGTGCAAGGCAGGGGCCTCTTGCTGTCCCCTGGAATGGGAGCAGCACCTCCCAACACTTACACACGCAGCAGGGCATGAATGAGTCTAAAGAATATTTAGATATTCCCTTTCCATGTTGACTACATGCATGGATCCCAGATTTAAAATTACCTGGCAGGTGCAGAAAGCACTGAACCCCAAACCTTTTGTCTATTAATAGCATGTTTGTGCATTTAATTCTCTTTTCTCCTGCCTATCACCAAAACACACAGAGCTGTCAGCAAAAACAAATGCCTGTTTTTGCAAACAGAAATAGTTTTCCAAACCTTTGTGAATACTCTCAATATTGTTTGCCTCACTTAACTGGGGAATGAAAAAGGCAGCGTGAGAGAAAATATGACTGAAATTGGGAACCAGACATGAGACTTCAACTTTTTCATTGCCTGATAACAAGTTCAATGCTTCATACCAGCTTCTTACTGGCAAAGGAAATGTGAATTTGTATTTAAGGACACAGCCAGCTTAAAACATGAAAATTGAAGTTATTTGACAGTGATCAACCTTTCTTTGAGCAAACCTGTGCACAGAAGAGTTCTCTCAGTTCTCTCAGACCCAGTATTTCAAAATCCCTACTTAGAAAGAAATACTTCAATAATTAAGTAGTCAACATTGTTTGGGGTAGAAATAGTGATTACAATGGCATCCTCTCTGTGCCTGGGCCTCTTGCCAATGAGAGTCTCACATGAAAATTGATGAGCAAGCAGCAAGTTTAATATTGCAGCTTTCACTGCTTTGTTGGGAGCAGCACGGCTACCACTGGAAAACATCAGAAAAATGCATTATCTTCTTGCAGTTTATTTATAAAGAGAACAAGTTCAGAATTAGACCTTTTATTTTCACTTTCTGATCTGCCATTATCAGGAATATATTCACATTTTGAGACAAATGTGTAGTTCAGTAAGTATTATATGATTCTTATTTTTCTATTTTGGGTTCCATGGACTGTAAGAAGACTATTTTCCTTCTCTGTCCTTCAAAATAAAAAAGGAGGAAGAGCAGTAACCCCATGGATATTGATGTGGTGAGCATCATGGAGCTGTTGCCCTTACTTAAAGAAGAATAATGTTTCTTATGCACTAATGTTGCTGAATGCAAGGGCCACTCCTTTGTTTCTTAAACCCCATTCTACAAACTTTTCAGTGTGATCAGAATCAGTTCTGTAAAACAAGATTCCTTCCCAGTTTGTAGGACTCCTGTAAAGATGCTGGTGAATCCTCACTCGAGCTTCTGGGAAGGCAGATGATCTCCAGCAATGGCAGGATTGCCTTTATTGCATTGGCAGGGCCTGGGGCCTGGTTTGAAGCAGAATTCCTCCCCTTCACCTGGAGGACACTCCCTTCCAGGAGGCAGCAGCATTCCCAGCTGCAGGAAGCATGGAATGAGCTCCTTCAGCACCTGCAGTGGCTGTGCAGCACAGGAGCTGTGGTAGCTCTGTAGACAAACCTTCCTAAGCTCCATTCCCAACCACCACAGGCAGAATCCCACCTTGTGTGTTTGGGCAGAGCACCCTATCAGCAGCTGAGAGCTGTTCCAAAGTGAAAATAAAGCAAAAATCAAATCCTGAAGAAGCAGGGTGATATTTTGGCGGTGGGACAATGTTATGTGGTGGTGTGGTCTCCCAGCCCAGGAAAGGAAAATGTCTTTCCCTCCAGTTTGATCTGGTGCTGTGTTAGATACAGTTTGGAACACAAGGAGCACAGCTTCCCCTTGCCTTGGGTGCTGGTGAGGTGTGTGTGGCATTTATCATGACACTCCTCCCTTTTAGAGGTGTAAGCACTGAACCTGCATTGAATCCTATTTGCTCTGTGTGGAAGATGCAGTTGGAGCACAGCTCAGGTTGGTGTGAAGGCAGAGGGGGTAGGCTGGGACTGCTGGAAGCACACAGAGGAATGTGTCACCTTCTTCAAAGGGAAATGCATAAAGCTTTCACAGAAAGTATTGTATGGTGTTCCAGCAGGTCCATTCGGGTCCAAATTGTCAGGCTGGAAATTATGTAAGGAGAGCAGCACTTCTCCCTGCACTGTGGATGTTGTGATTTTAGAGCAGCCTGTGGAACATGAAGGAAAAGATGGTGCCAGTTGTGGGAGGTTAAAGAGAAGCTGAGCAGGGAGGAGGGCAAAAGCAGCAAGGTGAGCAGAGGCAGCAGGTTTGCTGCAGGGAGGGGGAGGCTTGAAACAAATGCAGAGTGTTTTGACACATGGAGAATTTCGAGGAGTCCTTGTGTCCTCATCTCCCACCAATGTGCTCTCAAACCTTTAAAACTCCACAGTGTTTTCCTTAAACTAACCCACCTGTATTGTGAAACCACATAAATGTACCTAAAATCTGTGCCTTGCACTAAAGGTTGTGTGCTATCACCACTGCCTGCTGCAGATAAAACCCATTCCTCCCCTTTGAGCTTCTCTGCTCTGCTCTGCACTCAGTGTAGCTCTGCTGTGCCCCTGTTCCAGTTTTTCCTTCCCACACTGGGCTGTGCTCTGTGCTGTACCCAAGCAGTGCCCACTCCCTGTTCCTCACATGGGAGCCCCTGGGATTTCCTCACTCTTCCCACCAAAGGATAAGGCTGCAGTGTCCAGGGTAGCACTGTGTGAAATCAGAGCACGGCCATGAACACAAGTCATGTGTGATTCAATAATTTCATTCTAATATGGGTTTTTCAAAAGCTGCAAGTATGGATTTGTATTTTTATTTTTGTCTGGCCTTAATTTGATGTTTAGGAGCTCTAATTTTAGAAGAACTGTTCCTTTAACTTCATCAGGGCTGCCTCCTTTCCCCTGCCACAGAACCAGAGATAACAAATTGGCTCAACCAAACAACTGAGCCAGGCTGGATGTTGCTGAAGCTTTTTTCTTGAGGGGCATCAGGTACAGTTGGTCAGAAATGGGAATAAATCACTTTGCATCTTCATCTCTTGGATGAACTCCAAACCTGGGGAGAAGCCATTGGTCTTTGGCCTGTGGTGGGGCAGGAAGGGAAGGTGGAGGGGCTGAGCAGTGGGTTCCACAGGGTCCATTGAGCCTGAGACAGGGAATTTTTCCTTACAAAACTGAACTGCCTTGTTTGATATACACTGTGGAAGTGAAGGGGAGATCACTGATGAGGAACAAAAGGAGTAATTGCTGTTGTCATACTAAAAGAACTTTACGAGGACTTTTATTAAATCCTTATGAATTCTAGTTATAGCAGCATCTTTCACAAGTTAAATTTTTAATTTCTGAGCCATCTCATTTTGTTTTTTAACATTGTAGAACACTCCATCTTACATAAATGCACTGGTTCAGAAATAATAGCAGGGGAAGAAGCAAAAAAGCAGTACATTTTTTACTTAGACTTCTGCAAAAACCCCCCTGCAACATTTATTCAATGATTTAAACAAGCAAATGAAGTCTTTATTTGCTATTTATTTGCCTTAAATAGCTGAAGATATAATTATTGGATACCTGTGATGGCACAAAGCTACAAATATAACATAAACCAGGGGATGTGTAATACTGATTTCTAACAAATACTCCTAGGAAAGCATTAATTAATTCAAATGAGGCCATTTTCACTGAAATGTAGATGTGGATAAATAATGCATAGAAACAAAGTCTATTTGATAGGATTCTACAAGAGGTTATTCTTAGAGCTTGCATTTATTGTCTTTATCTGCAGCAGGCAGGCTGAGCCTGTGGCCCTGGTGTGCTGTGTCCTGGCTGGGGTGCTCTGTCAGGGTGGCAGTGGTCCCTCTGTCACATCTCTCTGCTCTCACAAATGTCCAAAGAACAGGGGCAGCACAATTCCAGCAGCTGCTGCACAGTTTCTGCTGCCATCAGGGCTCTTTGGTAATGGCATAAAAGCAGTGGTCTCTGCTCAGGTCTCCCTGCAAGGAGCTCAATGGCATCACTCCCTTCCCTGGTGGTTGTAGGGATTGAAAACCCATTTCAGCAAAAATTTACAGCTTAGTTCTTAAGTTCTATGGGTGTCACATCTGAAATATTCATTTAGATATATTTTGAGCATCCTATTAAAATAATGTCACGGCGATAATATTTATCTCTTTAAGGGTTTATGTGTGTGTCAGAGGGTATGTGAGAGGGTGCGCAGCTGAGCAGCAGAAACAGAATGTTAAAAAATCAGATTTTGCTTTAAAAGTTGTTTTTAGTAGGTTTACTGATACTTTGTGTTTTACCTCTGTAGGGTTCAGCTGTATTTTTAATGAATTTATTGAGGTGGGTTGTGTATAATGTAATAATTAAAACCTGCCCAATGCTTTGTGGTGGGTTTTGTATTTAATGTAATAATTAAAACCTGCCCAATGGTTTTTCCATTCTAATGTGTAAGCTCAGGACTTTTTTACTGAGTACTTGACAGAGGAAAATGGTACTGGGAAGAAAGCAGTCAGGGACTGTGAGAGTACAACCAGTTTCTCTTCCTCCTGGTCCTGTTCTTTGACACATCCTTGCCTTGGGGGCAGGGCTGACACCCCATAGCAGAGCGGTGCTGCTGGCTGGGGAATCCTGTGCTGCACAAGGTTGTCCATGATGTGTCTTCCCTCCTTCCCCCTAACTCAAGTGGCATTTTCAATGGCCATATTTCCATTTTCACAGGGGCTTTTGCAGGTTTTTTTTGTGCAGCAGATCTAGGGCAGTGCTCTGCATTGCTGGGTGGATGCTGGAATGATGATTGTGGATTTCAGAGCTGCATGAAAATTTGCCCTTCCTGCTTGGGCTGGCCAGGAGGGAGAGCAGTGAAGCTTTGTCACACTGGCTGTGGGTGCTTGTGTCCCACGGAGAAGATGCTTCTTCATCCAGGAGAAATGTCAGGTGGAAATAAAGATGGTTTCAGTCATTCCTACCTCAGTCCCACCCATCATCTCACGGTGTGTCTGCAGGCAGAATTGTTCTCAGGGCTTGGTAAACTGCTCTCTGCTCTCCTGGGACGTGAGAAGAAGGATATAAGTCAGATTTTCTGGTATAAATCATCCGCTGCAACAGAAATATTTGTGTACTTCAAGTATTCTGACACATTTCTGTGGCTTATCAGATAAATGAGTACCTTGTCTGTTCACATTTTGGATTTTTGTTTAATTTTCGGCAGTGAATAGAAACAAATTCTCCTTGAAATTCTATTAAAGCATTGAACTTTTTAGTTTCCTAAATATAAAGTAACACGATTAAAGATGTATTTTTGTCTAATCTAACATTTGGGATTAACTGGTTACAATTTTGCCTGTTATATTAATATTTTAACTTCTCTCAGGGCAAAGTTCATGTTTACTTGAATATCAATCAGTATTAGTGGGAATTAATTCAATTCATATAATGGTTGCATTGATTGTTACTTAGGAAATTTAAAAGCAGAATTTATATAAAATTATTTGATTGCAATCTTCAGAAAATGAGGTTACCTTTGAACTCAATCTCAGTTCTTAAATATCTGTTGCATGATAATATGGTCTGCAATTTTTTATACTGGGAGCTTTAGTCACCGTGGCTGTATCTGTGTTTAGGTAATGATAGGTTTTTTAAAAAATACACCAGCAACTGAATTTCTGTATCCAAAGGGATATTTCTGCCAAGGCTTTTGAAATTGTGACATTGCATTATATATTTGTCCCATCAGAAAACGATATTGAGAAAGAATAGCCAGGTATATCCTGATTTAATTTTAAATTTTTCAGTTATAGAATGAAGACTTTGCTCATTCCTTTTGAAGACTGCTAAGATTTTGATGTTTTTTAGCATGAAATTGATTTGCTTTTCCTGAACTATCCTGTCACATACCAGGTTTTAGATTTTTGGTTTACAAAAGCTGTTTGGTAATAATTCCCTTATCAAAACTCATATTCTGCTCTTGCATGGGCTATTTACCTGTTGTCTGCTCTTTTGAGCTGTGCTGTAGGAACAGCTGCCTGTTTATCCAACAGGAGAGAATCCAAAGAGGAGAAAAACAGCCAGGCAAAATATCTTAGTTATGAATTCTGGTTTAATAAATGTGCTTTCTATGGATGATTCATGGATTTTATGATTACATTCAATTATTTTTCAACAGCTCATGCTTCATTTCATCAAGAATTTCAATCAATGCCAACTGATTAATTATCATTCGACTAGTAGCCTTTTGTCTAATAAACAGTCATAATGAGCATGTTCAGGCTTGGCATGTATAAATGTCAGCCATGTACAATCAAATGCTCCCAGCGTTGGATGCTGAGGGAGTCACGCTTCAGGGCTGCTTGTGAGGAGACCAAACCCCAACCTCCTCCCTGTGGCTTCCCCTTCCACCCAAAATAAAAGCTGTAGCTGAGCAGCAAGGGCCAAATGTCTTCACTCGAGAACAATTCCATTGTGCCGTGGTGAAATATTGTTAATTCCACTGTCCTGGCCTTCACTTTTCCCTCTCCTTTTGCACAACGCATTTGGGAAGCTTTTTGGAGTGGCTTTCCCCACCCTGTTCTGGGTGTTCCTTTCCATCCTCCCTCTGCCAAACCCAGATCCCCAGCAGCCAAAGGGAGCCTCTGCCAGAGCTGCATCTGTGTGTGGCTTATGAGGCTGCTGGTGGTGCCCTTTCAGTGTTTAATTCCAAAATATCCACACGCAGAACCTTTCCAAAGCAGGGATGGATATTGCAGAGCTGCCTGGTGGCTCCCAACCATGCTGCTCTCCTATACCTTGGAACAGATGGTTCATTTAGGCTCTGGCAGGGTAGCTCAACTAATTGCTTTAGACCTCCCATTTTTCTGCTTTATTTGGGTAAGAAGTGGGCAGCCCTGCCTGCACAGATATGTGAACATATGAATGGCAAATAAAGCAGAATAGGAAATGTGAAACTGCCTTTAACTGTGTGGTTTTCTTGAATTATTACAAGATGTATTAAGGAGAAACAACAATGATTCTCTGGATTAGAACTTGGGAAACTGCTTGCATTTCCAGCCTTGCTTCCAGCTGGGTGTTACACCAAGGGCTTCCTGCCCTGAGGAAGGGTAGGATGGGGATGGAGTGATATTCCCCAGAAAGTTCTCCCAGACTCTGCTGTGTTGTCTTTCAGCACTAGATTTCTTGTGTGGGTGTCTTTAAAGGCCTTTCACAGACTTTTTGTTGGCTAATTTAATGGAGTTTTGAATATGTATTTTTTTTTAACATTCCTAAAATCCAGGGCAGAATGTGCCCCTCGACTGCACGTTGTGCGAGGCCAAAAAATATTTTGGTTAATTCTGCACATACTTGTGCATGTAGCTGTTGCTAACACTGGAACTGTTCCACTCCTTTGCTTGGTTTTCCTTCCCTTCTCTGCACCTTTATGTGAGCCCAGGGAACCCACAGTCTTTGGGGATGGGGAAACAAAACAGTGAACAGTAGTCAGGATGTGACTGCACGTGGATATTCAACAGCTTTTCCCCTTATAACTTCTGAGGCTTTTATTTCTCTTTTTGTCCTTGTGGATCATTGAGTGGATCTGTTCTCATGCCAAGGGCTTTTTGGCACACAGAGAGTGGGAACTGGGAGGGCTTTCTGCAATTCCATGTCCCACACCCTTGGGAACTTCTCAGGAACTTCTCAAGAGCTTTGCTCCCCAACCAGTCCTTTTTTCTGTCCCCTGTGAGCATTGCTGACTGGCCCAGATTGCTATAGTGCTCTTCCTCCCACTGGAAAAATCTATTCCCTTATTCCTGTCCTTATCCCATGGCAGTTTGGCATGAGAGGCTTTAGGGATGCATGGCTGAATGTTTTGGGAATTGTCAACTTAATCTTCTCCATCTACATTTCACCCTTCCAGGGTGTGTTTGGTGGCACTGCTTGGCTCTGTGGTCACACTCTGTCCCTTTGACTCCAGCTGTGCTGTCCATGCTGAGGAATTGCATTGCTGAAACTTGTGGGACATCATAATTTATTTAAAAATTGAATCACAAAGTGGAAATCTCTCAACATAAAGTTATTTTTTCTCCTTTTTATTCTAAGGCAGGCTTACAGCAGAGGGAAATGCCACTGCCCAGGGAGTTTGTTTGTGGAGTTTAGACTGTAGTCTTTATTTTGATGATGGAAAAATATTCTTTCTGACCATCTAAGCCATCATAGATCAGTCCAAAGAGTGCTGATGTGCTGTGCTTGCTACACAGAGAAGTCTGGTTAGTGTTGCACTTTGCCAACTCTGAGTTTCCACTTCATGCACTATAATCAAGTTAAAATGAGCTTTTCCATGGATGTGGAGTGAACTCAGTTTCAGTTGTACTATTTTATAGTCGTGGTGCTGTAGAAAGCCCAAGGCTGTGCCATACAAGCAGAAATTTGGGAAGATGAGTGAGGACTGCTGTCTAGTGCATCACTTGTGTGCTCTGTGCCTTTTAAATTCTAGATTTGTACTCCAACATTTACAGTGCAAAGGAGACAGTGAGAGTAATCAGGTCCAAGAGAGTAAAACGGGAACATTACAAATATATTATTTACTGTGAAAGTCTGTGCGGAAAAAATCTTTTTTTTTTTGTGAAAAGTTGGGGGGGAAAAAATTTTTTTTTTTTTTTTTTTTTTTTTTTTTTTGGTATAGTTGGTAAATGTGGGTGTTCCAGCCCATTAGCCTTAGCAAACAGATCTATTTACATGGTAAATGTAATATATCAGTCCTTATAACGCTGCACATAGCCTTTGGAAGGCATTTTTTATGCAGCAGGGTCATTTCATGTTTAAGTTCTGTGCAAAGATGCAAGTGCAGCCTATTGCCTCAAAGGAAGACAGTGGGATAGTATTATTTGAGGCTTCCATAGATTGTTTGTTGACTCTCTCTCTGACTATTGTGAATGAAAAAGTTTAAAATAACAGTTCCTGTGGTTCTGCTCCCCTTCCCTGGTTAAGCTGTGATGTTTCAAGGAGCCTCTCTGTGCTCAGTGTAGCCCAGGGTTAGGAGAACCTCAGGGTGTCTCTTGCAGGCTGTGGTAGCCAGGACAGGAATTCTTCACAGCAGCAGTCTCTCCACGCTGAGTGTGGAATAGGAAGAACAAATCTTAGTCCAGAATTTAATAGGGGAAGGAGAGAAGGAGGGAGGAATAAGAGCAAGATAATATCTGTAAGTATTTTCAAGGAGTGTTTAGGAGGGCTACTGCTGTGAGGTAGGCTATCCAAGATAAACATTTCATTTCAGGGCAAATCACCCTTCACAATGGATAAAAATATTAGGAAGTCTGAAATGGGTGGTAATGGTGGTTCTCAGTTGAATTTCTGCTGTACTCTGTACTTCTTATCACTTGTATATATTAATAAAAACACTCTCAGGGTTGGGAACTGTGAAGCATTTAAGTATGATAAATGCACTGTCTAGTATCTAATAAGGATGATATCTAGCAGATAATATCACAATATTAAAATATATAACAGCATTGTAAAGCATGCAGTTGCAATCTCACATGGCACAATAAAAGTACATCTTAATAGTGGCAGGTGCACCATCAGAAATTCCAAATAAATGCCCGATGAGAAACACCATTCTCCAGCTTTTCTGTTGAGTGGCTCTGTCTGAAGGCCAAAATAGCCCAGTGCCAGATTGAAAAGGTGTGGCCTGCATCTCCTTTTAAGACTTGGGAGGCTTCTTTGAACCTGGGTGAGTGCTTCTGGCATCCAAATTGCTCTGTGGGATGGGAAATGGAGGGGGTTCCTCTCTACATCTCATTCAGGAGGGCGAAATGAAGAGCCTGTAAAAGTAATAAAAATAAGAGCTGGAAGAAGGACTGGAATAAAGTCATGTCACTTGAGTATAAAACCTGCAGTTGTTATATGCTCCATAACAAGACCAAAGCTATTGACAGGCAGCTCCTCTGGCCCTAGGGAGCCTGACAGAGCCTGTGCTGGGAAATGCCCTTTGCTGAGGCCAGAATTCCCCTGATAAATGTGTCTTCATCTGCTGGGGAATGAGCCCCAAATGGAACCATTCTAGAAAACGTCACCTGAATGGACATATCTGTATGCAGACATACTTTCAGGACCAAGCCAGAAAAAGAGATTCTTTGATTTTTTAAAAATGTGTGCTTGTTGGCCTTTTCTAGAAACATATCCCTGTGTGTTCCAGAAGAGATTTGGCACCCACCAGGGTTTAGCTTTGGCAACTCTGGGTGCTGCTAAGACCTTGATCTTCTTTCAGAATGTAGGAAAGAATTTTTCAAGTGCAGATTGTTGGAAAAAAGGGAGGAATTGTCTGCTGAAACACAGGACTGCAGATTTGTGTGTGTGTGTGTGTGTTTGGGAGTTCTGGAGGATCAAATCTGCTTTGAGACATTTTGAGTATTAGCAATATTACTGAAAGTTCTTTTAAATACCTGAGCTTGGTTTCATGTAATTCTACTCATTGGGAAGTACATGTAGCACTTCTACTTGAGATGTCTTGGATGGTCTGGTGCTCATTTTTTACTTTAATCTCTGTATTAGCACCCTTCTGACTCAGAGGGTCCTCATAAAGATAAATTATTTGGAAAATCACAAAGTGTTACAGCCATGAGGTTCATTTACAAAGCAAATTCATTACAGAGCAATAAATAAAAGCTGAGCAGGTAATAAGGAGAAATATAGAATAATTGCTTCTCAAAAGATAGTTATCATACTGGGAACTGAATTAGAAATGTTGAAGTAAAAATAATACATGCTGAAGAAAGTAATTAAGGTTTTCAACATACATGGGAAAGAACAGAGGAAAAGTTTTACTGTCAACTTTGAAAATAATTCATCTTGAAAATTCTAAATACAAACCCCATGCTGAAAGAACTCTGCAATCGTAACTGATATTTAGGGGAGAGTATTTACATATATACATAAATTTTATTTTCTAATAGAGTTGTGCAGTGGACTATTTGTCCTTATGTTTCCTATTCTGTGTCATTAGTTGAAATAAATTTCAAGAGACTGCTTTTTCATAAATCTTATGGATTATAAAAATAAGGAAGGATCCAATCTACCATTTTTTCTTTCTTCTTTGCATTCTAAAGAATAGCTTTATACTGAAAGCTCCATATTTTATTATGGATAAAATAGTACTGCAGGAATACAAAATAGAAAATTCCAGCATATTTAAAGTGTGCCTGAAGCTTCCAAGCCCATCTGTGTATAAGGATTATACATTTATGAAGAAAAGTTGGAATTTCCCCAACCATCTTAAGATGCTGCTTACCTGTTTGTAATGTGATGTAGCCCCGTGGCCCTTGCAGTGTCATAGGCCACTTTATTGATAACAACATTGACATTTTGATTAAATGAAACAATTCCAGTGGCTGTGCCTGAGTTTTGCATGTTATGGACCCAGATTTAAGATATATATATTATTACTACTAAAGCCAGGCTGCTGGATGAATAGTTATTCAATTTAAGCCCCTTTAACTGGATGTTCCTTGTTGCTTTTCAGCTGCTGAATTTACACACCAAAAGACATTTCCTCCTTTGTAAATGTTACATTTCCTCACGTGCACCATGGTTTACTGTCTCTGGTACCTTTATCATTATCAATAAAGCAGATCTGCAGATGAGCCTCTACAGATCCTGTGAGTGACAAAAAACTTTACCTGGTACATTGTGAAATTTTATTGGTATTGGCAAATGACCCACAAGTGTATTGTAGCATCAACTAACATTGTCTGACTGACTGGTAATGAGCTGATTAGTAATGCAAAATAATTGCAAACAGAATTGATATTACACTCCTGCTAAAACCAGCAAAATCAATACCGTTCCACCTCCTGGGCTGTGGTAATTTCTCTCTTTCTTTGCTTATTTATTAAAATTGTGAAATTCACTCTTCCTAACCTGTTCTTTCTCAGTAGAAGACCATTAAATCGGCAAGGTAAAGTAGGCTTAGGTGAAGCAATGATACTTTGTGGTTTTACAATCTAGCTTGTGCACTGTGTTACATAATTCTTTTGTAGGGAATTAAATTCTTTCAGTTACTTCAAGTATGGTCCACATGTAGAAATGATGATTGAAATGTGGCAGTTACACCCTTTGGGAGAAGCAAAGCAGAATGGTATCCTCCTAATTAAGCTTCTCCCTTCTGGAGGAAGATGAAAAAAGGGAAAAAAAAAATTACTGAGGTTCTTAAGTGGCATTTGCAAGACAGAATCAATTGAAAATTAACTTCAAGCTCCTGTCTCAGACAGATTTTAATGCATGTCTGAGTGCCTTTAAACCCCATTGACCAGCTTATAAATGAGTACAATATTCTCCTGAGGCACCCAGGGCTTTCTGGCACTGCATCCTTTGGGTAGTTCACAGTGGCAGTGATGGGGAGAGGGGCTTTAACCAAACACCAGAATAACCATCCTATCAGCTGGGTGTGATACCATGAAAAGGAGAAGTTTGAAAAATCAGTGTTTACACTTGCAGAACAGGACTGGCCAGTCCCCTCTGGCCAAGAGGTGCTTGAGGTGAGCTGTGGGAATGCCACAGCCATACTTTCAGAGATCTTCCAAAGATCATTAGTGCTGTAGGAAATCATCACCCACAAGGAATGTGTTTGCATTCAAATTGATAAAATTCCACATTGTTATAGTGAGGAGGAAAGACCCAGTACAGCAGAGAGAGAAAGAAAGGTCTGTATTTGGATTTTTTAAGTTTTTTGAAAGTTTTGAAAGCGTCATTCTGATCAGATGAAGCAATGCAGTAACAATTTTGATTTCAAGACTGCTTTTCAAGGGTTTGAGTTCTTCCACGAGTGTTATAATTTTTATTAAGTGTCTAAGCCTCTCTGTCATTCTCACTTCAGTTAGTTAGAAATAGTATCTTCCCAGATTGCCTTCCCCTCCCCAAAACAAGGATTTTTCCAGTTACCAATACTGTTTTATGTTTTCTGTTATGTTTTATGTTAACCTGACCCACAATGGTTTAAGTGTCTCATTGATTTCCTTATTTGTTGAACTTTTGTTGCCATTTTAAGATTATTTGAGTCCTGTTTGAAATGGGAATGTAATTTCAAAGTGTCAGTCCAAGTCCTGCTTTAAGGAATTTACTGGGCAATTTCACAGAGTGTGTGTGCACCAGGGAAAAGACTCAAAAAGCAAGCAACAGGTCTGGGGAGAATTTCATGTCAATGGATATTAAGAAAGCACAAATTATATGGTCTGCAAGTTTTGGTGCACATATATTGTGTATTTCCCCATTGAATTATCCCAGATGCGGATCACCTTAAAGAAATCACTTTGTGAGCAAAGATCATTAGAATCAGAGAATATCCTGTGCTGGGTACTCAGGTTGGGTACACAGTTACCTTTTCTTTACCTCCTTCCATTGTTCCTCACTCGCATTCCCTTTCCCTTCTGCTGCTGTTTGCAGGCCAAGTACATTTCATGAAAAATACCATTCTCCACTGGAATGTGTGCAAGTCCTAGGAAAAAATATTTCAGCTTAGAAAAAAGGGAATTAGAGAACAATTCCATAAAGAGCAACTGTAGCACCATCACCACCACAGACTGCTAAGAGCTCCATTTATGAGAGCAATTAGGCATATGGATAGCTCAGGTTTTGTCATCAGCCCAGAATGGGACGACTTACTGAGGCAGATTCAATCTAAATCTATAACAGTAAAGCTGGTCTAAGATGTAACCCTATAAACTGCCTGGAAATGAGAAGTTGTCAGAGCACTGCTTTGTTGGGCACAGTGTGCTAATGAAAGGATGCAACTCCATGCAGCAGGAGGAGGATCCCTGACAAACAAACCTGCCTGTGCAGGGCGGGGAATGCCTCACATTTATCCAAAATAACTGGGGGCAAACAGGGCAGGGGGAACAGTGCTCTGCTCACAGCTCAATCACTCTGAGGGGACAAGCAGGAAAAGAAGGGAATAATTTTGTTTACAGGATGAGAACAGACTGTGCAGAAACATTGCATACAGAAGTAATGACTGAGAGAATTACACCAAAAATGAATTTGTATTCTGTGCATTATGAGACATTTTTGACTACAGGTATTAAGCTCTGGGTTCCAACAGGAGTGGATACTTGTGTCCCATTTACAGCCCTGCAGCTGGGTAATTACAGACTTCCTTACCTCTGCTTAGAAGAGACAAAAACCCACCTACTGTTGGAGGAAGACAGAAACCAAAATTATCCTTGTGCTATCTTCAAATCTAACTAACAAATGTTCTACTCAGGAATTAAGTTACTGGTTTGTGCTTCTCTGTTTGTGCAGTTTGTGGGGTTTGAGTGACACTGCCTCGTACTGACATTGCTGCTGGTGGGGGCAGAAGGGGAATCACTGGGATTAGCATATTTGGTTATAATATTTCTGTTTTCTCCTTGCTTCCCAGGCAATAATCATATTTAGCAACTTCTGTAACTGTACACCAGATTGTCAGGGAACAAACATCTATGGGGGTGGATCTCATAAAATTTTGCTGCTTGCTGAAGTAGAAAATGAGAATAATCAAGCACAGGACTGTCAGAGAGCGGCGTTCCCAGAGAGCCCTGGCTTCGGTGCCTCTCCCCTGCACCATAAATCCAAGCCCTGCTGCTGTTCAGAAGTTGTATTTTCTGTTCAGCACCACTGAAACACACACAATTTGTGTCTTGCACTGGTGCTGCATCTTTGCACTTTTGGATCTCTCCAGGACAAACTTCTTTATAATAAATTCACTGAGTAGTAGCTGAATTGGGGTAATTATCTAATTTCTGCTCTGGTTAATTTTATTTTTTCTTGTTGTCTATTTTCAATTCAAATAGAAAATCATTCTCAAGCTCACAGTTCTGCCAGATATGGCTTTCTAAGCAGCAGTGGACACATTTTACATATCAGTTGGACCCATAGACCAAGTGGGTTTAAAAAAAGCATGCTAGCACCTTATTACTGAACCATTGAATTTACAATAGGAATTTTGTATTCAAATCCAATGTAGAATGTTTTAAAAATGAAATTTGTTTTAGTTTCCCCTGTGCTTTTCAGCTTTGCTCAGTTGGACTCTGTAGGTAAAGAAATGCCCCTCGTTCCATGATACTGAAGCTTGGAATGGTGTTTGAAGCCAACAGAGCTGCAGATGTTGGGGAGATTGTTGAAGTAGTTTAGCAAATTAATCAGTGGCCAGTCACAGTGCACTGACACACCCAAATATTCAGTACACAGGGATATTTTGAAGTGGGTTTTTTCAATTACATATAGGATCACAGAATGGTTTGGGTTGGAAAGCACCTTAAAGCTCATCCTACTCCACCCCTGCCATGGCAGGGACACCTCCCACTGTCCCAGGCTGCTCCAAGCCCCGTCCAACCTGGCCTTGGGCACTGCCAGGGATCCAGGGGCAGCCACAGCTTCTCTGGGCACCCTGTGCCAGGGCCTCCCCACCCTCCCAGGGAACAATTCCTGCCCAATATCCCATCTGACCCTGCCCTCTGGCACTGGGCAGCCATTCCCCCTTGTCCTGGCATTCCATCCCTTGCCCAAAGTCCCTCTTCACCTTCCTTGTAGGATCCCTTCAGGAACAGGAAGAGCACAGTGAGAGTTACCTTGATTTCTTATTTGCACAAGTGAAATATGTTTGGATTTGAGTGGTGAGAGTCATGTGTGCTTGGGCTTTTTAGGCCTATTGTCTATGGTTTGGACTTTTTAATTTTCAAGTGTTTACAGAATTGGAGGGCAGCATTGTCAAGGCAATGAATAAAGTTGATTCATGGCAATAATGTGCTAATTTTTGTTGGCATCAATGAAACAATCACTTAGAATAGAGATGCAGTAACATGAAAAATAAGTGAAGGACATAATACTTATCAATGAATTTGAAAATCATTACACTTTTTGAAGTGTTTTCTTTGTGAGCCTTGGAAGAGCTTATCTGCACAGGAATTATTTTAGGTTCATTAAGAGAGGGACTATTCAAAGTAAGACTTCCCAAGTGTGGAACTTCTGGAATGGCTTTTAGACCATGGCTCTACATCCTGCCTCAATCAGAATGAATTTTCAGCTGCAGAGAAGACAAAACTTAAAACTAGGTGGATTTTTTTCTTGATTCATGTTATCTGGAAGTCAGCTACTTTAATTTTTATTTTAACTTAAGGAACTAATTTGCCCTCTGCCTTGGCCAGGAGCTGCTTTAACAGTATTGCATGATCTGGTCCATTTTGCACTTCTGACAAAGCCACTTTCTTCTTTTTTAAGGATCTTGTTAATGGACCAGTGATCATGCAGAGCTACCTTGGTACCATTGCTCTCTTTGAATAGCCCTGCTCTGTAAGTGGCTGCATTCACTTTAATGGAAGGACTTGAGGAAAAAAAGTGCTGCTCGGTTTGGGTAGACTGCAGGATCCTGGTCTTTAGAAAGGACTAAAGTAAATGAGGGAAAAAAAAAAAAAACCCAACCCAAACTTTTCCCCTTTCATGTTTCTTATCTAGCTGAGCAGAATAAAAATGGGGATTTTTGGTTGTACATGATGCTGATGAAAAGTGAAATCTTGCCATTTAATGTGTGAACATTTTTGCACACCTCCACAGTAGGGATTTTCCCTAATGCCTCTTGCATTAACAGCTGTGACAGGAGCTCTGCTTCCAGCAGCTTCAAGTGGTTAAATCAATAATAGAAAGAGTTTAAAAATACTAATCCACCGCTGCTCTGTGAACATTCCCTGCCCAGCCTGCCGACTGTGTATGCAAACAGATAATGGTGAGCATCAATAATTTTCACTGTTGAATTTCTCCCTATCTAAAACTTCAGTAAATCCTTCTTCAGATAATTTTTCAGAGGGCAGAAGTAGAGTTAGACACATGACGTGTAACCATGGGCTAAGAGAAGTGATTCAGCACCACAGAGGAAAGGAACTGAACCAGGATGAATTGGCAGTGGATAATCTGACATATGAAGCCAGGCACTGACTAGGCACAGCATTTCTGGGGTGTGAGTGCCTCTCATTATGCCAGAGAAACAGGAGTAGCTGAAATTAAGTAGGTGTCGTATTCTTGTCAGGAACTGGAGGTGGAATATAACAATTTTCCCATCTCCAGTAATTAGAAATGTGTGTTAATGTATGGTCTTTGGCTTCTGAAATAGGGTTAGATCGGGAGTAAATGAGGGAAATGATAAAGAAGGCCAACTACCCCCTACTCATCCCCAAGTATCTCCACTCACCCCTTCTAAGGATCTCCTGTTATTTGGGGACTAAAGCAGGTGGTCCTCACTCTGTTAACAAGGAGTACTCTACATAAAATCTCCTGTTCTTCTGTTTAAAGGTGCTCTGTCACCTCCCTCTGCTACTCATTTCCTGCCTATTATTTATGATTGTAGCTTTGAAAATAGTTTATCCCGTAATTTGACTTTGAGTCTATTCAGTCCACACTTTGATCTAAAAGATTAAGATGGCTGGGTTTTAGATGTGGTCCCTAGATGGAGATCACAGGGAATTCATGAGGGCATGGGGGATAAAAAATAATTAGGGAGAATATCAATGTACAATACAAAAAGTTGAGCTTCTTTGCAGTAAACACCTCCCAGTAGGAAAATGAAAATGAATCTCAGTCCATGTATTCCCAGTGAATCTCTGCCATATTAAAACCCTAAATGGGAGTTAGAAATTTATAATCAGACTTACACTATAGGGACTTGAGGCATTAGTTCATCATTGCATCCAAGGCACATTCCAGGCTTTTTCTCACTATGAAAAACCTTTGCATTTTCAAACAGGCCAGGAGGCCAAGTCATGTTTTGCCATTGCTTGTATCACAAAAATATATTTTCATATTTATAGAAACCAGCAATTGGATTCTATGGAAAGAAAGTCCGTATATCATCTGTCTCCTCTCTCTGTTCTGCAGTCATGTGGGGCTTTCCTCTGTTCAAGGAATTAGTCAAGCATGTAATAAGCAGATCACTGACAGTTTAAAATGATTTCTCTGAAATGGTGCATCATCAGTTGACTGGAGACGACTTATTCCAGGGATTTCTTCCAAGTATGTCTAAAGGTGGTCTTTGACTTTGAAGCTGACATTTATATTGTGTGTTTTTCACCAAAATTAAGACAAAATAACTCATGGAGTAATGTGATGAATGCATGTGATGCTCTGTAGTGCTGTATTTTGTATTTGCTTTGAAGCAGAACTGCTGGAACAGACTGGGGATTAACTCTGCATGTGAAATTTAACCTTAACCCTTTGTATTTCCACAGGGGATGAGGGTGTTTTCCAGTGTCTCCATTATGGGAGCTGGAAGTACCCCTGGAGAGGGGGGTGGTGATGCTGCAGAGGGCACAGGGCAGCTGGGCAGTGCCTGTCCCTGTGTCCCCTGGGCTCCTGTGGTTGTAGCTGCCCTGCTCAGGTGCTTGTGCCAAGCTGAGAGCGCCAGAGCTGCCTGAGGCTGATGCTGTCAGGTGAAATATCTGAGCATGGCACAGCCTTATCCCTGTGCCTCGGAGCAGATCCAGCAGTGCTGCCCCTCCTGCCTTTTCACTGGGTGTTCTGGCACTGCCTGTGGTCACACAGCTCTAATGCTCCAAAACTTTATGCCACTTGCAGGATTCAAACCATTTCCCTGCTGCATTCCAGAGCCACAGGAGTGTCTGGGAGCACTGAGCAAACCACACTTGCTCTCGGGGCAGCTGCAAAGCCACAAGGTCTGGGAAGATATTTGTTCTGAATTTTGTGACTCAGCTTGGATTGGGACTCTGTGTTATTCTGCCAGAGCTAGGAAGCTTTGCTGAGGGTTACAAATCTATGTTGAATGTGTTCCTGCTTAAACACCACTGTGCTGTTAGTAATTCCCTATGGGATGATGCTGTTACCTGTGGACTCATTTTAAGTCACAACTATGTCAGATGGAAGTTCAGCATCTTGTGCTATGTTGTCCTGGTGTAAGCTGTGTTTATCTGCTCTATTTACACAGCTACTACTGTTAAGTTTCTTCTCCTTTCAGTAAAAATTATTTTACTTTATTTTACTTTAACAGTAAAATAACAGCATGTCTGTGAGGGGTTGATTTTGCCTGTCAGCTTCTGACTGAAATTTTTGGTTGGTGATTTGAAGATAATTCTAGAGAAGAGAGTTATCTGGATTGACTCAAGCTGAGGAAGTCCCCTGCAGTTTCTAGGGCAGTATGTATCACAGAAACAAGGATAATTAAGGAAATATTGTGAAGAGGTGCTTCTAGAATTGTTCTGCAGTTCCTTACTGTTTTATCTGCACAACAACCTCAAGGGAACATGGTGACATACCTGTTCTTTAGTTCTGTAGATAACCTCTTCTAGGAGTTAAACTTTGGGTGGGCCTTTTTGGTTGCTGATTTCTTTATTGTTTAATGAAATATGTTCAGCTTCAAGGCAACATTGTTTAAAACTTGGTGTGAGAAAAACCTTTTTCTGCTATTTCTTTAGTCTGTTCTTTGGGAACTCCTGCCTTCTTACATCCCTGTTTTCCTTCCCTCCTTTAGGAAGCTACAGGGAGCATAGCAGTGACTCCGAGGTGCTGTACTGGACATCCTAAATATGTGTAAAAGCAGAGAATGCTTGAATCTTGGGTGGAACTGGGTGATTTGCCCCAGTAAGGCATGCTGTTCTGTTTTAAATTTTCTGAACAGTTTCCATGCCTTTCCTGATACCCTCTGGAGGTGTCTTTGGGTTTTATCTGTTTGGGGAGTTCCCATCTTGCCCACTCAAAGTGTCACCCTTTTACTGTGTCAATTAGTCTCACTCCCTTTAGCTGGGGAACGGAATCTAAGTGAATCTGAATTACTGTTCTCAAGTGCACACTAAATTAAGACATAAATACAAGTGTATAATTAATGACAACCACTTGAACAGGATTGCATAGGCAATTTCACTTAAAAAAATGCATAAATTCAATAGAGCCTGAAATATGAACTTGAGATGTTGAATGCAGCACTTGGAGGCTTTCTGAAGGCTGTATTCTCATATGTGTGAGCACATAGTTGTGAAACCTGGATTTAATGGTGCAAAAGGCACTGCATTTATGTGTGTGTGTATCAGGATTTACCTACACATGGTCTATATAGGAACACACATGCAGAGGAGGCTGCAAATTACTGAAAAAGCATTACAGAAAAATATTGAGAGGAGTGCAGGTATGAGAGCAGTGCAGGTATCAGTATCTCCCAAAGCATCCTAGAGTAGACTTTGAATAAACTTGCTAAAAACTACATTCTAATGTTAAAGCAATTATATCTCCTTAAACTGGGAATAACATGAGTGTTTGAATTCCCACTTGGTGCCCCATCTCGTGGTTTGATTTTATTATATACTGTTTCTTGGAACTGAGACCTGGCTAGCTCTCCTTAGGACTCTGATTTTATTTGACCTGCATAATATTCATCCATCACTTTTGTTTTTGAAAGCATTAATATCTTGCAGCAAGGCTTCAAAATGGATTAACTTCCTAATCTTTCACTCTGGGAGACTTAGGTTTGAATCTGTCATAGGTGAGAATGATAGTCAATATGTTATTTCAGGAGCCTGGCTGGTAAAGATGGGTAGATAAGGTGTGCTCTGATCCAAGTGTTTATTTTCAGAAGTTCTGTTGCACAGTAAATATGTAGTTGCTTGAAAAAAAAAACCAGAAACAAAACAGCAAAACAAAGCAACCATTTTTCACTGACTATCAAAATAAGAACACAAGTGGATTCCTAGAATGCTGTGAGAGGAAAGAGGTGTATTCCAATCTCAGTTTTGATTTTGTTGGCTTTCATATGCAGTGATCAACAAAGTTATTAATATTATGAATATGAATATGATGAATATGAATATGAATATGTGCTGTGATCAGGACTGGAGAGGAGGTGCCTCTCAGCAGAAATGGCCCATGGTTTTTTCTACCCAGTGAAGAGCTTTTACATCCCTTAGAAGTGTGTGTCCTTTGTCAGTGTGTATCCCTTACAGCCTGAATGGGTTGGGAGGCCTTTGCCAATTCACTTTTATTTTGTCTTTTCTCTATTACTGCTTCCTACCTTGTGCTGTCAGGAGAAACAAGCAATAGCAGGCCTGTTTTATTGCCTTGACTAAGCAGATAAATACAATTATTCTCTAAGTTCATTAAATGTTTTTCCATCCTTCAAAGCATTTAGGTGTGTGCTTACCACATATAATTAGTGCCTCAAATTAAATGAATGTCATAATAAAGGCTTGCTTTCAAATAGAGTTAAGAGAATATGTGGGATTTTAAAGTCAACAGAGATATTTATACAAGCAATTTGTATTAATTTTATTGTAGGTTAATGATTAGGTTTAATGGGAAATGAGTGTGGGGATTCCTTTTATGGTCTTGCAGAGGTCAGTGCAGTTTTCTTGCCCAAAATTCACTAAAAACTCTATAGAATCTGAGCTTTAGGAAAAAATTCTCAACATTACCAGGCTCTCTAAAGTTCTTGCTGATTTAAAGGAAACAAACCAAAACCAAAAAGAAAACCTCACCACCTCCTGCCCCCATATTTTCTCAGGACTTTAATAAATTTAATAACTTAGCCTCAGCAGTGCATATGCTCATTCACTTTTGTTCAGACTGAACTTCTGTCACTGTCATGGCAGGAGAATACTGTTGAGATCAAGTAAACAGGAATGAGCATGACTGCAAAATGAGCTTGGGTGAAGTGGCAAAGAAGATTAAAAAAACCCAAACAGGAATAGTAAGGAACATGGAAATTAGAGAGCTGTACCTTAAATCACTCCTGGATCTGGTTGGTGGGGACTTGTTATGACATTGACAAACACTTTTTTCATTTTCAACGCACAGTCTATGTTGAGAGTCTTAATGAGTATGTTTTATCTTGAAGATCAGTGGCCAATCCACTTTCCAAGGTGCTCTATGTCTTCCAGCTTTTCATTTGCTTCTCTTGCACAGAAAGTGTACCTTGTCACTGACCAAATACATCTTTTTGAGCAGAGTGCATTAATATGCTGTAACAGTCTACTTAAAACTATGGAGTGTACCTTGTATGCCTGTGCTAGTTAATCCAAAACAAAGATTAAGTAAGGAGTTTGTATATAAGGGGAAAGCTGAATGTGAAATTAAAATGTAAATCAAAAAGTAATTGGCTTTTTGTGCATAGTTTAGATAAGATTTACTTTTGAAGAATGACTTTGTGTTTTAACACAGCAGGCCAGACACCATGTGGCACACTTGCACTTAATAATGGCAACCAATCCAGGCCATAAATATTGCAAACGATGCCATTTGAATGAGGAGCCCTATGAACCATAATAAAAACTCCTGTGATTAATTCTAAAACTGCTCTGTTCATATTAGACCTGCAGTGGCCTCCCTGATGAGATCAATACAGCGTAGCAGAGTGATTCTAATAGAAGTGTTATTATCTTTTAATCTTCAGGAGAATGCCAACTTGGAGAATTCTTCGGCGTTCTGGCTGCTTATTTTCTCGGAGCAACCTTGAAGGCAGTTGTTTTGTGAAATGAAGATACATTAGAGTCTTTTCAAGGCTTTATCAATAATATGCCACGGTCACTGTTTGGGGAGCCAAAAGGCAAATTTGTATGCTGAGACTTCAAACTGGTCACAGTGACCTTCCCTGTCAGCCTCGATTTTCTCAGCAGACAAATGCCTACAGTGACTGAGGAGTAAAGGACAGGAAAGGGAGTGGGATGACACAGCACGGCGCTTTCCAGGCAGCCAACAGCATCCTCCCTTCCCAGAGCTGTGCCTGCATCTCTTGTTCTGTGTGTGAGCTGCAGGCAGTGCGCGCTGGAGTACGAGTGTGTAACAGATTTCCATCAGCACTGGGAATGAAATTTTAGTCAGCAATTGCTATAACCACAGAACCCCAGGCTGGGCCGGGCTGGAAGGGCCCCCAGGGGCTCCCCTGGTGCCACCTCCCTGCTCCAGCAGGGCCATCCCAGAGCACAGGGCACAGGGCTGTGCCCACCCAGCTCTGCAATATCCCCAGGGAGGAGCCTGCACAGCCTCTCTGGACAATCTGGGCAGGGCTGGGGCACTGCCCAGGGCAGAAGTTCTGCCTCCTGTGCAGGGAGAGGGAACTCCCTGGGCATCAGTTCCTGCCCGTTCCTCTGGGGCCATTGCTGGGCCCCCCGGAGCAGAGCCCGGGCCCTGCTCTGAGCCCTCCCTGCACACAGGGACACCCAGGGCTGAGGGCCCCTCTCAGCCGGGGCTCCTCTGGAGCTGAGCAGCCCCAGCTCCCTCAGCCTTTCCTGGGCAGGGAGAGGCTCCAGGCCCTTCCTCATCTGCGCGGCCTCCGCCGGCCCCGCTGCAGGAGCTCCCTGTCCCTGCTGTGCTGAGGGGCCAGAGCTGGACACGGCCCTGCAGAGGCGCTGCCAGGGCTGCCCAGAGGGGCACGGGCACTCCCTGACTGCTGCCAATGCTCTTCCCGACGCCCCCAGGGCCCTCTTGGCCTCCTCGGCCCCAGGACGCTCTGCTGGCTCAGGGACAGCTCCTTGTGCCCCAGGACACTCTGCTGGCAAATCTCTAGAGGTGCTTTGTAGTCAGTTCAAACATCCCAAGAGAATCAAAAGGCAGAAGGGTTTTGTTCTGGTGTTTGCTGCATTTTAACATAAAATAACAATAACCCATTCTCTAGCTTGTAATCCAGGTGTGGCAAGAGAAGGTTAAGCATCCATTAGACATTTTTAAGGTTTTTGTTCAGGCGTGGCCGAGGGCAGCAGTGTCACGAGCCTGTTCTGAACTTCTGAGGACTAGATTTGCTTGACCAGGTTTTATGAGGTTGCTGCAGATTGTTTGCAGCTTTATCAAACCCACACATTATGTAATGTGCAGCCTGCTCAGGGGGAATGGAGCACCCTGTGAGGAGACACAACAGCAAACAACGTAGAGGGAAATTCTTTGATGCTTCTCATTTGTCTCTGTTCTCTAGGAATAGAAATGCAGTGTCACTTATTTGAAGTATCTAGGTTATAAATATGTTTTCTACAAGAATCTTAAACAAATGGGAAAAACACAGTGGAAATTAAGCTATTCAGTGTAATGAAAGGAAAGTGAGAGTTAGCATTGATCCCTGTGCGGGAGCTGACAGCAAAGCTGCCTGCAGACAATGTGCTGGTGCTGCCTGCAGGATATGCACAGAGATGTTCTTGGAACATCTTAAGCATGGAATGTGGAAATCTTAAGAGGAAAATGCTGTAAATAATGATATATTACTTCCATTTCAGCTTGTAATTAGTTTAATTTTTGAGGGTAGATATCAAGATTTTTTTTAACGCAGTTTTCTGTGTTGTTTCTTGTTTGTGTGTTGTTTTGATTTTTGGTTTTTTTTTGTTTTTTTCAAGTTTCTGATTACCCTGCGTGTGTTTCACAGGAATTTCTTGGTTCCCACAACTGGCTCCAATAGCTGGGAGGAGCAGGGTGTGGGGCTGGCACAGAATTCCAGCTCCTTGCAGTCACACAGCAGTGCAGCTCTGTTTCAGTGCCGTGCTCCTGCTTTGCCTTGCAGCTCCGTGAGCCTGCTCCTCACAGCCTGGGCTTTCCCAGAGAGGGAATGATTTAGCTGCCTCCCCTTGCTGCACAGGTTGCACTGGGTTTGCTCTCAGAGGAGCAGCCTGGCTGTGTGTTTGGCAATAGTTTACTGTGCACTCAAATGTTTTAAGAGCCTTGTCTGTTGTACCCAGGAAGGGCTGAAATTTCCCTAAATTACTGTAAACCAGGATGCTGTTTTCACCTTTTCTTTTGGCAACACGAGTTAATGCCATTGTAGAAAAAAACAGGTTGTGTCAGACGAGTTTCTTATCAATGGACTTCATTAGCTGTATATAGCTTAAAATTTTGTTGTACAGGCTTTCATTTTAAAGTGCTTTTCTTTCTGTTTGAAAAAATAGAAAGTTTCAGAGGCCATGATCTTTTTTTCTCTTTCACGAAATAAAAAAAGGAAAAAAGCTCCCTGGCAGACACTGTTAATGATGCTAAATGTCTTTGCAAATGTAATCCTCCTCTTAGTTTTGTTCTCATTTAATTGAATTAGGAAGGCATAACAAACTAAAAAGGTTACTTTCATGGCCTTAACTTTGCATAATAGCTGAGGTGGGATATGTGTTTCTCTTGTAATATTTTTCTGTGCATGTTACTTGTACTTTACAAAGGATGATTCTTCTGTATAGGAATTGTAATTCATATTCATGCTCTTGCTTTGCGTCTTAATTTTAATCAGTGTTAATTAAAATATATTTTCTTTGTGCTCCTTTTCTTAATCTTAACCTACTAATATTCATACAGGCTGTTAAACAATGGGAAGTCCTTTTGAAAAATGTGTTTTGCAGCCATACCATGTTTCTGAAAATGGAGATTAAATTATTCTTTGTCTTGTGCTGCACACCTGGTACAGGGGAAGAGGTGCTCAGTGTACCTGAGCTGTGTCAGGCCAAGCCTCAGGATTAGAGGCAAACAAACACCCTCCTCTCTGAGGCTCGTGGGAAGAAAATCAGTTGGACAGAATGTAGCTTAATTAAGGCATAACTTTTACAGTTTAATTCACACAGAACTATCTGGCAGAACTTCATTCAGCATAGATCATAATTCCCAAGGAATTTTCAGTGAGTAGAAGACCAGTGTTATCCTCACAGTCTGTTACTGGGACCACTGGGCACTTGTCTTATATGAATTTTAAGAGTCTTGGCTCATACGAAATTTCAAAGCCCTGTTCTGTTAAGGAATAGAATATATATGCTATTTCCCATCCTAAAGGGAAATCCTTTCTCAAAATCCTTTTCCATTCCTTTTTCCATTACACAGGGAACTGTGTAGAATGTGTAGCAACTGTGCACATAATTGAACCTGCATCTTAACACTTGCCCTGTAGACCAAATCCTGGCAATTTTATGGGGAACCAGAACCAGTCAATAGCAGAAGAAAAATAATTTTTATTCTCAGGTGGGTTATATGACACTCACAGCAAACTCAGGGTATGGGACTGGCTGCAGGATCTCACAGGGTGAGGGGGCACTGCTGGTGGAGGGGTGGCTGTTCAGGGGCTCAGGGATGTGCCAACTTCTGCTGGCTCATAGTGCCAAGGTCTTTTAAAATTCCTTTTCCAAGCTCTGTATGGGATGCTTAAGAAATGTCGCTTGAGCCTTCTTCCACAAGAGTAAAAAATGTCTATTATTAATTCCCTTTTCCCCCTTTCTGAGTTATCTGTTACATTTCTATGTCTTGGCTTGCTTGGAGCTGTGCTGGGAGTTGCATCCTGGAGGTGTGCTGGAGGGCACACCTGGAACTTCCCATTCTGGGAAGGAGCTGCTCCTGATCATACACAGTGTTTTATCCCACCCCAGGAAAAAAATGCAACATCATTCTTCTTAAATCAACTTCTGATGGCTGTTTGGGTAATCCTAAAATTTCAGGAAGTATTTTCAAATGTGGATCAAATAGGAGACTGATCCTGATGCTTGCAAAAAAGAATTTCAAATAAGATTTGTATAGAAATTGGACTACTGAGCACCTTCATATATTTTTACATGAAAACATATATGCATATAGATATTTAAGAGTATGGTCCCAGGGATTGATATGTGCTTGCAGTAATTTATGCTGGGTAGATTAAACTTGTATAAAATGTTCCTTTTTTCACTTTAATATTGAGCATTCAGTGACAGTTGTGTGGATAACCAAACAATACAGTTTGCTTATATTCCCTTGCTTATTTACAATCAATCTAGATAATTTTTAAATTAAAATAGCTGCTTCAAGTGTTGTCCTTCTTATTTTTAAACCATATGCATCATCAATATATATAGAGGGGATAATAAAACCTTCTTAAAGAATGCTAAAAATATTCAAAGTGTGGTCACTGGCTTTGTTTTCTTTGTGCTCCTGTTCCCCCAGCCTTTAATTTTTTTCACTCTCTGTCATTGTCTTCACTGGGCAACAGCCTTTGTTAAGAGCACTTTGGGTTCTTTACAGATTATCACAATCTGAATCCCCAAATAAAAGTTACAGCCATGGTTTCTGTGTGGGGGAGGAGTAGGAAATTATTCTGGATGCTCTTGCTAAAGTCAGCTTCAGTTTTGGGAACGTTGGCATAACTGGAGAGTTCTTTCTGAGGCTGAATGTAAAAAAGCAAAACTCTTCCAAATTAATGGCCCAACAGGATGCAGAGATTGAACCCTTTTATTTAAACCTGGGCAAAACTGAATTTCAAGGCAAAGCTGTATAACAGAGCATGGAAAAGGTGCAGATTGATTTCCATAGTTTTCTGTACATATCAAAAACAGAAAAAAAACGGAGGAATGCCATTTATAGATTTTTTTTTTAATTTGTAGTGGCTGATTATTTTCTCCCAATTTAAGATTTCTTCTGCCTCTCCCTGGATTTATTTTTTTTTATTTAACTGTGTTGACATTGTCAGTCATTCTAGAATTAAATGTATTCTGAGATTTGCTTAGAAAAGGATACTAAAACCCTCATGTCTGAATGTAGTTTCCAAACACGATGCATGAACTCTGTAGAGAACTGTTGGTTTGTTGTTTAGTTGTCTCTGGGTATTTTTCTTGTTACTGGAACATTTTATTAACTTCTGTGAGAAAACAATTTATTGCTAGTAGTTGTATGTCCATTAGAAATGTGCAGGGAAACAGGAGCAGTTTTGGAAAAGACCTACCCTTGTTATGAGGGGAACGAAGAACTAGTCTTATTTGAGCAGATAAAAAGGTCTTGACTTATTTAGTGTAGGAAAATAAAGGTTGAGAGGGGAAATGGCTGCTCTTTCTGAAAATCCACAGGCAATAAACTTTGGAGAAGGATTATTTTAAATTAAAAATAATAATTCTATGACATCAACCAGATATGAATTAAGTACAAATATGGTTAGACTGGAAATTAGAATCTGCTTCCATTGCTGTTAGACAAATGAAATTCTGGAATAGCCTTCTATGCTATTTTAAAAGAAACAATCAAACTTAATATTCCTGATGTATTTATGCTTCACCTCATTAGAAATGAAAATTTGAGCTATTAACGTATTTTATTGCTCATAAAAGTTTGTGCTTTTTCCGTTCTTTCAGTCAACACAATTCAAATGGCTCCCAAGCAAAGAAAGAATCTCTGCATTTTGGTTCCTCATCGTGGGAGTTTTGTAACAGTATCCAAATAGGAAGGTAAATTTTGGAAAACGGAGGGAAGGGGTTTATGCTCTGTATTTAACATTAAGCAGTGAGATACACTTTACTGACTGGATACTCACATCAGGATGTTGCATTAGCTTTTCAGTCTAACCCTAAAGATTTAAAGTTTCTCGACTTTGATCTTTATGTTCTCCTTCAAGTCTCTGGCAGTTTTACCACCTTTTTACATGTGCAGTCATGTAAAATTTGGTAAATCAAGAATAAAATGGCTTTTCTAGTGGGTATGTGGGACATTTTTTTTGTTTTGTTGTAGGTTATATTTTGAGAAATTTGTATTGTAATGTTTATCCTTTACTGAATCTTCACCCATAAATTATGAGTTGCTTTTTGGGATTGGCACAACAATGATCTGTCAATATTATCCCTTGTGGGAAAGCTAAGAACGTGTCAGCACAGCACCTTTGCCATTGCATAAGGAGCTTTAAAATGTTTGTCCCAGATATTTGTTGAGCTTTCAGGTAAAGGTAGTTGAAAATACCTTGGAATTCTGCAGGTTGTCTGTCTCTCCACCAGGGAGTTTCATTGGGATTTGGCTGTGTGACTGCTGCTGCCTCTTTCACAAAGACAAAATGTATTAGTCAACATTGTTAAAAATATCCCCCAATTCCAGTGATGGTTATTAACCACTGGTTAAGAATGAGAGCATGGACTGATCAGCCTGGACTGTGTGAATGGAACTTATTGCCATTTTAAACACTTGGTAGTTTGGTAAATCACTTAAAAATACCTGATTGGGAGGGTCATAGCTCAGGGAATCAGGCTAAAAGTGACTTGGTAGTGGTACATCTGCCCTTGGCCCATTAGCATTCGGTTCCACTGCTGAAGCACAAAGGAGGAAAAAGTCACTACAACATGAAAGGATAAGAGCAGTGAGAAGACAAAAACATTCCTTCTTCGAGCTGAAATAATGGGAAAGATCTTATGGCTTGCAAGTCTCTTGTTTATACTATTAAAAAAATTGTGAGTAAATAGTGTTTGCTTTGCTTTCTTCTAAAAACACAAGGAGCCATTTTCTACAGGATTTATTTTCCTGAACTGTTGTCACAGTTTTTGCAGTTGCAGTGAAATGCAGTGACATGCATTCCTGTGTGTGGATGTGTCAGAGGGTCAAGGGAAGGGGATTTTGGATTTTAGTCACAGCATCTCATATCAGAGCATAATTATGATTTAACAACCAGGGTAGGGAGATGAGCAGTAAAAGTTAATAGAAAATAAAAATGCACTTTAATAATTCTCCATTAATTGAAGCCATTGCTGATGGTGGGACCTTACACCTGTAACTCTCAGGAGGTGGCACACAGAGTGGTACAGGCCCCAGCTGAGTAGAAGTGTCACAGGGACAACCAGGACAAGGGGTGCCAGTGCCACCTTTGGAAGTGGATTTGGGGCTGCTGTTGCCAATAGACAGGGAGATAAAACATTAGTGAAAGTGAAATGAATTCTTGTGTTCACACATACAGGAAAGCACAGTCTGTTGTATCCATGGGAAACTTCAGCTGCCCCAAAATCTGGGTGCAGCAGAAGGCATTTTCGTAAGGCAGGTGAATGATGAGCTGAGTATCAGAGAAGTTCTGCTGAATCTCTTTCTTAAAACCAAGGAAGAACTGGTCAAAGGCATCAAGAGAACAGGCATCCCTCCCTGCAGGAACCACAAGGCTGGAGCTTTAAATCCTGCAACACAAAGTCAGAAAAAGATCATAAGCTTGGATTTTAGGAAAGCAAATTTTGGCTTACTCAGGAACCTTCTTGGCAGGCTCAATGGAAGAGTGCCCTGGAGAGTCAAAGGGACACAGGACAGCTGCTTGGTATTCAAAGACAGCATCCTCAGAGCACAGAAACAGGGAATTGCAATGTTTAGAAAGTCAGGCAGGCATGGAAGGAGGCCAGCACGGATGAGTGAGGAGCTCAAACTCAAGAAGGAGGCACAGGGAAAGTAGAAGCAGTGCTGGGTTACCCTGGAGGAACACAGAGAGGTTGTCTTGACATGCAGGGATAGAATTAGGAGATTCCAAGCTCAGCTGGAGCTGAAAAAAAGAGAGGGCTGTGAAGGCAACTGTGGTGTCTTACAGAGGTGCATGGACAGCAAAGAAAGAGAATGATAAAAATGTGGGTAAGTTGCAGCTGTACCTGGACATTCAGCTCGTCTAGAGCTGGGCTAGGGGGCCTTTGGGGGACTTTTCTGACCTACATGATTTGGGGGGAAGTTTTAGTCAGCACCTTCTGCTGTGGAGTCCTTGTCGAAGGATACCAGCACCATGACAAAAAGGGGCATCACTATTTTCACTTTTTCACAGAAATTTGAAACCGGCTCCTGCAGCAAGCCCAGCAAATGAGGGAATGTAGGTCTAAATATGTACAGTGTTATATAAAAAAAAATGATTTTTCAAGGTTAAGTAGCTCAGTGTAGAGATGCCATTCTCAAGGTCATATACCAAAAAAGAGTTGCTCAGTGCTTTTTGAGCCAGTGAAAGGAGGTTTTGCCCTATAATGTGACACTGCAATCTCCACCAGCACAGAGGGACAAGCTTCTGAATTTTCCCCAGAGCTCTTCACCTTCAGTCGCCCAGAGAAGGTCTCATTTAACAGCCATCTGCATGATGCTTATAGATTAACCTTTTAAATTGTTATTTATGCCATAAAACAATACATTAAGGTCTTAATTTTACTTCTTTCTTCCCCCTACCTTTTACTGTAATTTGCACCTGTGCAAACTGGAATTATTTCTTTTTATAGTTATAAAAATCTCAGTTCCTATACCAAGGATCAGAGAAGTCAATAGAAATCTTTAATGAGCTCCAGTGGAGTAGGCCCTAAATGACTGCCTGATGTACAGAGCAGAGAATTTTATTGTGCCTAGTAAAATTAATTTATTCAGTTCAGACGCCTGTCTTAGCAGCTTTTTAGGATTTACTTGTTGCTGAATTTTGGGTGCTGTGGATATTTTGCCCTGGTTAACCTTTCTAAAAAATGGCTCCACACAACTGGGTTTTCCCTGGAAAGCATTGTTATTTTCCTTTTACTCAGAAAAAAAAGCAGTATGTCTGTAGAAAATACCAGCATGACTTTCTTTCTCATCTGTCAGTTCTGTTTCATTACTCCTGGGATAATGTATTAGGAGCAGGTTCTCTCCTTGTTCTCCTACTCAACATTTATAAAATCAGAACATTAAATGACTATGGTGTTATCCCAAAGCCTCGTTTGCTTTGGATCTCTCAATTTCGGAGGATTTTGTGTTTGTTCTGAACTTATTTGCACAACCCAGCATAGAGGGTTGATTCTAGATTTATGATGCCTGCTCATGTTTTCCATGACTGTAGCACTGGGAATTTCATTTGGCCAGACCTGTAATTGTTGTAGTAAATGCCTGCACATTTAAGTTACATGTTATTATATTTTGTAAGTAGTTATTAGTGAAACAGCAGAAGGTCACACAGAATTTTGAAGGTGGAGGGGAAATAATACTGAGATTCCCTTCCAGACAAAAGAATTGGACTCAGCTAAATTAAATGAATTGTGTGCTTTTGGCAGCTGCAAAACATCAGGTCAGGCACCTTGTCCATGGAAAACAACCCCTTTTCATTGGAGTTTGTAGATGGCAACATCTGTCAGATGATTCTGTTGGAAGCAGCTTATTTTCCTGAGAATCGAAACATGGTAATTACAAATGTATTTTTAAATTTTATTTTTACATGATGCCATTGGGAATTTCTTAAGGCTTTTATCCATCTAAGTCATGGGGTTCATAATTGCAATTAGAGGTGCAGCAGTGGGAATTCTGCACAGGTCTCACTGTGGGGCTGTTGCATGTCAGCTCTGCTGAAAAAAAAAAAAAGATTCTTAGAACTTCTGCCCCAGTGCCTCACTAAATATTTTCCTAGAAACATCCCACCAGTAAAGAGACAAAATGTTCTGTGCCATTTAGCCAAGGAGTTCCACAATGTACTACTTTTACCTCCTGTTATATTTCCATTTCCTTGCTGTGAATGGAAGGTATCTGTGCCATTTATAAGTGATTCCTCTGAAGAGGTTGTCAATTTAGAGTCCTTTAAATCAGAGATAATCCTCCTGTCTGCTTGAACAGCAATCACACCAGTTTTGAATGGTGGTAGAAGTTGATAGTGTTTTTATTTATTTATTTTATTTTGGAGGCTTTTTTTGGCAGAACACAGAAAGAAACAGGTCTTCCTAGTGATATAAAATAGTGTTGGGGTAAAATTATAAAGTCTGCTTCTGAAAAGTGTTGTAAAACCGTTTAATGATAGTCCCATCTGTTCTGCCAAAAAACCATAATATTTGTATTAGCTGCCATTAAAAGTAATATTGAATAAAAGATTTTGGAAAGTATTATTCCCCTGGAATTTTTTTTGCAATTTACCTTTCTAATCAGTTGCCTGATCCTTCAGGACTTTTCACTTCTTTTGCTCCTCATGGACCCTAATACTTATCTGCATGTGTGTGAGTCCCTACTGATCAGACCTGTTTGCCTTTCCAGATGTGTCCAAAAGCTAATTGTGGAACTCGGGGTTAATTTTGTTGTGAGAGAATTTGGTTGTTGCTCTGGTTCTCAGTTGCCTTGCACAATTCTCTGTATACCTGAGGGTTGTGTGTTGAAAGTGCGTAGGGTAGAGACAAAACACTTCTGATACATAATGCTGTTTGTTCTTTTTGTGTAACAACTGATGGAAGGAGCATCTTTCACATCCATGGATCCAGACATTTCTGTAGAAATGTTTTAGTGCTGGAATGATGTGTTCTGGTAAATTTACAGGAACTAAACTGCTGGGGGGTGTCACGATCCACTAACACGAGTGGGGGTCGTGATGGTTCGTTTAACAATCTCAAAATGCAGAAGGCACAAAGGGGATTTCAGCTTTAATCAAATAATGCACTTTTATTGGGTGCCAACAACACGATTATGCAATAGAGGGGGGAGAGAAAGAGAAATAAAGAAACAAAGTAGAGGAAGAGAGAGAGAGAGAGAGAGGGGAGAGGGGAATAGCTACCAATGGATGAGACGAAACCCTCGTGGTCCTGCCAATAGGCTCGGCATCATCTGTGGGGAGATCTCCATAGGGTTCATTCAGAAAGGTCTTTTATAGTCTTTTCGTGAGTGGGGGGCAACTGGCCAGGAGGTGAGGAAATCTGCCACTATTGTTGGTGAGGCCCCTTGGCTGTGTTCAGGAGGGAGTGTTCAGGACTGATCATTCTTCTCGCTTCAGTGCAGTCCCCTTGCCCAGGCAGAACCTGTTCCAGCAGGTGCACCTTGCAGGCAACA
>VZRZ01003265.1:388172-436181 GCA_013398175.1 Climacteris rufus
AGAGCATTGGCAGCAGTCAGGGAGTGCCCGTGCCCCTCTGGGCAGCCCTGGCAGCGCCTCTGCAGGGCCGTGTCCAGCTCTGGCCCCTCAGCACAGCAGGGACAGGGAGCTCCTGCAGCGGGGCCGGCGGAGGCCGCGCAGATGAGGAAGGGCCTGGAGCCTCTCCCTGCCCAGGAAAGGCTGAGGGAGCTGGGGCTGCTCAGCTCCAGAGGAGCCCCGGCTGAGAGGGGCCCTCAGCCCTGGGTGTCCCTGTGTGCAGGGAGGGCTCAGAGCAGGGCCCGGGCTCTGCTCCGGGGGGCCCAGCAATGGCCCCAGAGGAACGGACAGGAACTGATGCCCAGGGAGTTCCCTCTCCCTGCACAGGAGGCAGAACTTCTGCCCTGGGCAGTGCCCCAGCCCTGCCCAGATTGTCCAGAGAGGCTGTGCAGGCTCCTCCCTGGGGATATTGCAGAGCTGGGTGGGCACAGCCCTGTGCCCTGTGCTCTGGGATGGCCCTGCTGGAGCAGGGAGGTGGCACCAGGGGAGCCCCTGGGGGCCCCTCCAGCCTGGCCCAGCCTGGGATCCTGGTGTGGGGCAGAGGCAGGACAGGAGCTGTACTGCAGCAAAAACTCACACCACTGACAAAACAAATTAAGATTCCAGAAGCTATCTAAACTATGTCCCAATTCTCTTGATCAAATTTCTTCCTGTAGGCATGGATGACTACATATTATGCACAGAATTACATTATGAACAGAGTCGAAGACTGTAAGCATTTTCACATTGGGTATCTGGGTAATTCTGCTGAATCATAATGAAATCATAACTTTTCTGTTGATAAAATCTATCACTGTGTAGGCTTTATAAATCATTGGATCCTAATAATGAATTAGATGTTTAGCAAAATTATATTTAAACTTGAAAGCAGTTGGGATTTTTTTTTTTTTGCTATAGATGCTTTACTTTCCCAGCAAACTTAAGAAGAATATTTAAGAAGTCTGCTTGTGGTAGTGATGAATTTGTCCTGAAAACGTGGAAATTCTATTTCAGGAGTTATTTTCTTCATACAAGTGACAGTTTTTAATGTGGTCCTTTTTTGTTTCCCTTGAAGCACATCGTAGCTCATATTTGTCCAGCTTAAAAAGGCAGCTCAGCATAAAAAAGTATATATGTGTATATATATTCCCCCTTTTGAAGCTGCCTAAAAAGAGAGCCTGAAGCAGTAATCAAATGAAAAGATGCATGAATTTTAATCCGCTACCAAAGTACACCTTCAAACTTCAAGTGATAATTTATTTTTACTCAGAGGTCCAGCCAAGCATATCAAATGATGCGAGGAAATGTTAAGATAAAGCTTCTGGAAGCTCTTCTCTGTAAATGTGTGCTCATTTCTTTCTCATGGAGTTATTTCTGGGCCAGTAATATGGCAAATAATATGGCTTACAAATAATGATGATGAGAGTGGCATAAACAAAGGTCTTTTTATGAGACGCAGGGGAAGAAATTTTATTTCATTTATGGTGCTACAACGTCTTAGACTGTCTAAACACTCGGATATGTATCCAGGCTGTCAGCATGTCTCCATAGCCTGAATAAACAGTCATGTCCTTAGCAAAGCAGGAAGACTTCTGAGTACCTGACAACACTTCTTTGGTTTAAATTTAGGTTTTGGAGTACAGGCTAAAAATCACTGTTCAAAGATATTTGAAAATGAGGGTAAAAATATTACTTTGGGGTTTTTTTTTTGACTGTTTTGTTTGATAGATGGAACCTTTGAATAAGGATTAGAACTAGCCCAGATTCAGAGCTGTATAATATTGTGTGGAGGTTTGCAAACTAAATAGAAAAGGTGCCTTTAGTCTCTTCCTTGACACCAGGCCGAGGCATTTTCCTGTCAGCAATGACCATTCCCAACAAATGAGCAGCCCCTTGACAGTGAGGGGCTGGAGCAAAGCACCAAACAGTGGCTGCTGTGTTTTGCTGAGGCAGAGAAGGGCCAAGGATGACGTGTTCCTGCACCCAGCTAAGGGGATGTTGAAAATCCAGTTGTGTTAATCCAGCCATGGATTAAAGCATTTAAATCTGGTCACTGGTCTTCAGCCCATGACAGAAGGAACCTTACAACGGAATGCCATCATCTAAGCAATGCCTCGTGTGAGGTTTTGAAGAATCCAGATCCTTGGCTCTCTTGTGGCTGCTGGGAAGTTTCTCTTGGTGTAACAGTTGTGTCCTGTTCTGATTCGCTTTCACAAACACAAAATACTGTTGAGTTTCAATCTTAAGTGCTCTAATACTTATGTTTAAGACAAGTTTTTGTAATTCTTAAAAATACATTGGGTTTTATGGTGGGTGAAATGGGAAGACCTGGATGATTACCAATTTTATTGAGAAACACTTGTGGAATATGGATTCTCACATGAAATTAGGAATGCTGGATTTTGGCAAGGAGAGCCAACCCCAAACCAAAGCTGTGAGAAGTGAACTTAGCATGTAAGTTTGACATGAAAAGTTTCTTAAAGGTGCTATAAATCATATTTTATGAATTATAAAGGCTGCAATAAATTTTAATTTTGTGCGGTTGAGGGCAAATCCAAATGCTTCCCTTGGACATTTTTGCTGTTTGATCAAATCCAGGAGCATCCAGAGCATATCTAATGTAGAAAAGATGCAAAAGAAGTTGCCCTTGACTATGTAAGAAGATATTATTTTATTTGTATTAGTTGTATTTAAAATATGTCAAGTACTTTTTAAACATCTCTAAATAGTGATTTATACATTACTGTATGGTTACTAAACCCGGAATTTAGTTTTTCCACTTGAATATATATACACAATACAATGAATCTGTTGAAAGGAAGACTAAAGATCAATGGGTATCTGTGTCAAATTATATGTATTTTTACTTGTTCATTGTAATGTAATCTTATTAAAAGCTTGTTGAGTCCAGAGGTTTAATTTGTAATTCTAAAACCTGGGAGAACTCACCCAAAATCAGAGTCTGTTTACAATAAACTTACAGTGCTTTTGTTTCCTTTGTGCATCAGGATGTCTGCACATCTCAGAAGAGATTTGCCAACTACAAATAGGAAAAATATTGTATTTATTTATTAATCAAATGTGAAAAATAAAAACAGCAGGGCTACAGCTGAAACCTGGGGCTGAACTGATGCTTGTGTGAGAACAAAAGTCTTTCCTTAGAAATCCCTGGATTTCAGCTGCCTTTGATACTGAAAAGAAACATAAATGTTGACAAAGATAAAACAGTGTATTATTTAACTAATCAGAGGGGACATAGAAACTACAAAACTAGAAAGTTCTACATGAAAAATTAAATAATTCTTCCAGTGTTGGGGTTAGTCCTTAGTAGATGAAACCTCGGGAGATTTGGATTGCACATGGATCTTTCTGTGGAAAGCTGGAGCAATACAATGTGTTTATCTGTGGTGAAGGCAGACTTAGCAATGATGAATAACAGCAAACCCAACAATTAATGTAAAATTGCCAATAGGGCTCTATCTCTTGGGCTTTTTATTTTTTTCCTTCTCTGGTCTTTCATCTTCAGCAAGTCCATTTGTTGTCATTGTTTTCTTATCTGTGACATGGGAATAAGGTTTTAGAGGGTCCCCTTGCAACATTTCTCACTGACCACGTAAGGATGGGGACAGATTTTGAGGGATTCATGGCTCCTCACCCTCCGTGATTCCTCCTGGGAGTTGGAGGAGAAGGTCCCAAGTTTTAAACTGGCTTTTGACCAGGGAAGAGTTTTGAATACTGAGTTTACAAGTGCGGGGGTGTAAGATCCTAAATGTTGAATGAGTGTAAAAATGCAAAGGTTTCATGCTGCTCTATAGTTTGCTTTCAAAAGCAATCTGGTGAACATGATTCTTAAAACGTTTTTAATAACATTCAGTACCATAAGGTACAAATGAAATGAGTTCCCTGCCAAATAATTACGTTTTGTCTTTTTGCTTTTGGCTGGATGAAATAACCTCTCTGTAGCTGAGTACTTGTTAAATTTTGTAGTGTATATTTTGCCATGTGAGGAGTCCACAACTCTTAGCACTGGGACCTTCAGTGAAATATAAACTTTGTTGTTGGAGCTTCACTGACGATGGTTTTACTTTTTAATTAGATTTAACCAAGTTCGTAGGTGGCATCTTGAATTTTCAGGGCTTTTTGGTTTGAGGATAAGGGTTAGAAGTGCAGTGAAACTAATCAGTTTTAACATCTTGTGCCAGAAATCTCTTTTATCCAAAAGCAGAAAGTATTTAAGTTGGTTTTGGTCCAGAATGAATCATTGTCTCTACAGGAAATCATAGCAGCTGAGTTCTGTTAGAGAGTTACCATGGGTGCCACATGAGTTACTTGTATTAGCAGGTATGTTTCTGTAATAAATGAGATTACTGACACCAAACACAAGGCCTGGACAACTAGGTGCTCCTAAACCCACTTTTCAATTAATTTATCATTACTTTCTGCTTTCAAATATCCAAGTGAGCAAATGTAGTTGCTAATACTGGTAGGTTCAGGCATGTGTGGAATTATGGCTTGACTTTTCACATGCACAGTTGTTTGCCTTTCGTGAGAACATGAAGCCAATACATCTGTGATTGATAGATAATATATGTAGAATGGCTATTTCTGAAAATGCTGCTGATTTAATACTAAAGTATTTGGGTTTTTTTGGTTTTTTTTTTCTTTTTTTTTTTTTTTTGTGAGGAGGGCCCATTTCTGAAATCCTTTAAGATTCTGAGCAATCTTCTGAATGAAGAAATCAACTAATAAATCCCATATATGTAGGAAAACAAGCAAATATTGAGCAGAGGTTTGGTTACCCACATTGTTTACTGATCAGAGATTCCAAGTATTTTAGAAGCTCTGTAGGGTTAGATGTTTGAGGCTTTATTGAGAGGACAAATCCCTTTGAAGGAAATTAAGTCCATTCTTTATATTTCTGCTATTGGGATGTACAATCCCTTTTTATGACTCTTTTCCACATATAGAAATTCTTAATTTCCTTGCTGGCTTCCTGGGCATTGCTGTGTATTTACTGCTATCAGCACTACCCTGATCATTAACAATCAGGG
The DNA here is from genome assembly GCA_013398175.1 of Climacteris rufus. Classification (NCBI taxonomy): domain Eukaryota; kingdom Metazoa; phylum Chordata; class Aves; order Passeriformes; family Climacteridae; genus Climacteris; species Climacteris rufus. Next base: position 393,239 of record VZRZ01003265.1, read on the forward strand.
GAAAAGAAAATCTGTGCTCAGTTGTGGAGCTACGAACACACACCAAGACGCATCTTTCTGAAAGTACCTATATTAAAGCTGCTTGTCCATGGAAGCTCTTCTGCTAAGGAAAAAAAAAATGGAAGAGAGAATGATGTATTCTGAAAGCTGTTCTATTTTTTTTTTCTTATAGAGGTAAGGGAGTTAATGCAATGTCACAGCAAAACTTGGGTTTTGAAGCCCTTTAGTCCTCTGCCTCTTGTTGCTTTTTAATTGAGATGAGAACAGGAATGAGCAGGACACAGTCTCATGTGAAAAATATTTATAAAATTAGATTTATGTGGTTGAACCTTGGTGATACAACTCAAAATCATTTTCTTCTAATGCAAACAGGGTTTTCTTACCTTCCCCCACTGCTGCATCTCCTAAACAGAAAGGTGAAAGCAAAATATTAAGCAATCATTCATAGCCTGAGCATGTAATGTATAGAATAGCCAGAGAGACTCCATTGCTGTGCTTAGGGCAGGTTGGAAATCGCAGCCCTCAGGGCAGGAAGGAGTTTGTGGTGGAATGCTGTTTAAAATCCAGGTCTGCTCTGCCCTGCTCCTCCTGGGGAGAGGAGGGACCTCAGGGTGCACCACAGCCTTTGGCTGTAGCTTTGTTTGTAAAGACACACCAGGTAAAGTTAGGAGGAAGTTTACAGATTATGCTTTGCAGAGAATTTAGTTCCTTCCTAAGAAGGAACACTGAGGGGCTCTGCAGAGCTCTCTGGTTTCTCTGAAGGGACCGTGCAATCCAGGGCTGTCCATGGCTGTAAATCCCACCGTGTCCAAGGCGGGCTGAGCCAGAGGAAACTGCTCTTGGAAAACACAGCATCCCAGGTAATGGCTTGCATGGCTTGTTAGGAAACACACTGTATTCCTCAGTCTAGAAAAAAGAGGAGAGTGGTTTTCTGGCTGAACTGCAGCCTCATCCCACCGTGTGCTTGCAGAACTCCCCTCCCACCCCCGGGGGTGAGCGATGATCAACACCAACCTCTGGAGAGGCTGTGTCTGACCCCGGGGTGAGGTTCTTCTCTTGAGTCACAAACAGAAGTCAGCATTATGTGCTACTACAGCTATTAAATCTTTAACAACATGTGAGTCCCAAAAACCTACACCACTCTCAATATCACTGTTGTCTGGGAAATAGTTGGATGATGGCCTCCATAGCTACAGGCAAGTTCCTAGATGTTCATCCTTTCCCTATCTGAATTTTCCAGCTCTTGCCTGAACTTAGGTATGGCCACCTCCATCTTTTCTATTTGTTTTTCTTTTTTTCTTTTTTTCAAATTAAGTGTCTTAAACCTGTGGGTCTCTCCATGGCATTCATGTGTTTGATGTTGAGAAGAGATGGGCTGTAAAAAATTCTGGCTTAATTTAGGGCTCCCTGGAAATGCCTTTTGATATGTAATCAGCTGTGTCTGATGCTGAGAAGAGCAAGCTGTGCTTTAGGGACAGGTTCAAAAGTGTTGCTGTGAGAATATGGCATATGGGACTTTTCACTTAAATGGAAGATTGACTCTTCATTTCTGTTCCTTAATGGTGACTTAATCCTAAAACACTGGATTTTACTCCTTTCCCAATACAATTTTTCCCTTCTTGTTAGCTGGACAGATAGAAAATAAAAACAGGAAGGACTAAAAGTGACCCATGGCTTTCTGGAGACCCTGCAGCTATAAATAGATGCCTCATTCAAAGTAGTCCCACTGCTGTGAATTGTCTATCCTACCAGGAGGAAAACAATGGAATGAAATACCAGCAGCAATAATGGAAGAGTTATTATAGGCTCTGGGGCTGTAATCCTCTGGAAAATTTCATCGCTTTGCAATGAACCAGAGGTTTGGAGTGTGATTTTCCTTTCTAGTTGAGTTGGTTGGTTAAAAGGGTGAAAGAAATCCTGGCTTCCTACCTGTGAGCCATGTCAGGGGTGGTTAATGGAACGGATTGTCACGTGCTGATTGTTCCAAAGGGGCTGAAGGCTGGGATGGCTGTGGAACACCGAGATCCATGGGCAGGCAGGAGCAGGGAAAAAGCAGGAAAACCCACCCCACAGCCATAGGCTGAAGTTCTAACACACAGAGTCTGTACCTGCAAACAGCAGTGGCCTCACAGGGTGTTTCTTAAGGGCTGTGTGAGGTTCTCCAAAGAGATGGACCCAGGCTAAAGGGAAGGAGGTGGGGATAAAGAGCTAAAGTCAAAAACATTGTAGTCTCAGCAACCTAACCACATAGAGCCCGTCAGTGACACTCATGTCAAGGGAAGGACTATAAAACATGGTAAAATTTCTTTGAGACAGATTTAGCAGTCTTAGCTAAATTTGTTTTGAATAAACCAATGATTTAAACAACATCATTTTTATTGAAACTGTTTTAGATAATAAGTGGTTATAAATAGTTGATACTCTTTGGTCTATTACTATTAACATACTAACAGGAAGAGCTGACATGGGCAGCTGAGTCAGTGCGTGGCTCTGACCCGTTTGCAGCTGGTTTGTGTTATGCAAAAGTCTGTGGATCAGTTAGAAATGTGATACCCAAAGGAGGACGTTTCCACCAGTAAAACAGCAGAATATTCAGCACAAAACCTGATAACTACCCAAATACATTCCAGTACACTCTGCCTTAGAGCTGGGTGCTTGTTGGAAGTTGAGATGAATATTCTGCACTCTGCACTTAGCCTGAGTTATTAATAAAAGGGAATCAATACTTTCATTATTTTTACTGTTGCTTGGCAAAAACAGTCTGGCAAACTTCTGAGTCTTTTTTGAAACTGATTACTCTGTTGCATCACCAATAAATTATTTAGCTTCTAGAGGGGCAGGGGATTTTAAGAGGCATCTCAGCATTTCATGTTGGTGTTCTTTGTTGATTCCCATGGCAGCCCATTTTCTCTAAAGCAACTAATACTCCTACTTATGAGATGTTTAATTATGAATTCCCCTGCGTTATAAAACACCCAAAATGTTGTGCTTAGTCCTCAGCACTAGGGAGGACTGTATTTTTTTCTGGTTCTAATTCTCTTTCCTTATGAACTGCTAAACCTGCTGATCCAAATATCAGGCTCTGTGTGGGAATGTGCATTAAGCTTCACCCAGACACAGAGGTGTCATGGTTTCGGTGCTCAGATGAATGAAATCATTTGGTGTTTTGCTCCTGTAGTGTTTTGGTGCCATTAAAAAGTTCAATCCTCAGACTGGTCTGAAGGTATGCCAAATTAATGTGATTTCAGGGGAAATCTTTGCATGTAGACTAGCAGAAGATATTTAAGAAAGTGTACCTGGAGTGTTGTTTGGCTTAATATAACATTCCTCTAAGAACCACAGTTTGAAAACCTTAAGTTTCCCCCTTTTATGGCTGATTTGAAGGACTGATCCTTTTTTAGACATGAGGAAGAGAAAGAACCCCTAATATTGTGTATCTGGGTATTTAAAATAATTAATGTAATGGAGCCTGGGTATATGAGTTAAGGTATTAATTTGTTCATGAATCTAGTTATGTTCTGCAAGGCTGAATGACTATCACTGGAGAAACCCTTGTAAATTTAGAGTTTTGGGGTTTTTTCATGTTACAAAATCAAGAGTTCCTCCAATGAACATGTGATTTAGTAAGATTTGTAACTCTCCTTTGCCACTCAGGTACACAAAGTATATTATATTCATCATGATTATGGAAATATCTCAGAAAAACTAATTTAAAAAGCAAAAGGAAAGACAAAACCAATGAGAATTTAAAATATACACAATACTAAAGATATATCTTATTGGTTCAGTTCCAGAAAATAGATTTTTAGCAGAAGAAAGGCTGCTGATTCCACTAAGCCTTGTAGATGAAGCTTTTGGTTTTCTGTCCTGCCATTTACCAGCTGTAACAATTCCACCTGCCTGGTGTAGGGGTAGTAACACTCTCCTACTCCTGAAACTCCACTGAAAGTCTAGAATAGCATTTCTCATTCCTTATCAAGTCATGAGGGAACCTGTTCTCTCCAATTTTGGTTAAATCCAGAAGTTTCATTTATAGAGGAGCAGAGAATTCTTATTACAGGAAGTTTGTAAAGAATTTGTTGTGAAATTATGTAATTAGGTAATTGTGGAAAGGACGATGTTGGAGCATAAGAGAACAGGGTTTTGCAAGGCTGAGTCTTCTATTATTTCTAATAGGATTTCGTAGGATTAATGGATCAGTAAAAAATGAAAACTGACAGCAAGGATGCCTCTGTATCAAAAGCTGAACAATTCTGCAGATCCTGGTCTTGGAAATGTTGCTCTGGAACTGGGAGTCTCTCACCAGCTCCCCACAGCTTCCAAAAGGAGAATGCAGGCCATCTTCTTCACTTTTCCAGACAAGGATGAGATGAATCTAAGGAGTTTATTTTTGGAGTTGAAGGTGAATCCTTACTGAACCCCAGTTATGGAGCTAAGTTGAGTAAGTGTGCACCAATAACATTTAGGTTGTCAGAGAGATGAGTCTTGTGCTGGGTTTGCCCAAATTCAGGTTCTTTGGTGCAAGGAGCTGAATGTCTCAACCAATGACAAAAGGAGGAGAGCAATGATCAGCTTTAATTATGAAATCATGTGGAAATAGCATGGTTTTGGTTATGAAAGACAGATTTTTTTTGTCGTGTTTTTAAGGAGAGAGACACGGAAGAAGGGTGGAGCTCCAATTACAGAAAAAAGACAAGCAGTGACAGAGAGTAATACAGTAAAGCAGGACAATGTGACTGGCAGGGAAGGTAGGGAGGAAATGTTTATTGGTCTTATTCCCGTTTGGAGCTGAACTGGTGTGGCTCCATGCTCTGAAAGAAAGGTGCTGCTTTGTGTGGCAGGGGTGTCCAATTTGTTCTGGAAGCGTTACCCAAACTCTGACAAAAGCACATTTCACTTTAATAATAAATGAATGAATAATGTTCTTGTTTTGGTCATGAACTAACCACAAAACCATGCAGAAGTTTGTTTTCACTGGTTGTGATGAGGATTTGTGTCCCTTTCCCTGAGGTCACTGTTAAACAGGAGATCAGGGCTATGGCTTCAGCCCAACAGCATCCAGCATCCCGGCCTGTGTGCTTTGAACAAATCACCTTTGGGCTCAGCACAGCGTTTTTGCAAAGCAGACCTTTCTCCTTGATTAAATTAGCACTACTTTCATCCTTTTTGAAGCCTTCTACGGTTATTGCTTGTGTCAGAGGATTTAGACGTTGTATTAGTGTCCCAAATTTCTGCAGTGCAGCAGTTACAAACCCCATGCCAACCTGAACCTGCAACAGGGGAGGCACCAGCAGGAGATCATTTTATTACTTGGAGTGCACTGCAACTCTAAGAAGCATTTTTTTTCAATTAAGTTTTTTTAAAGGCTTTATAAACAATTCAATTGTATTTTAAAAGTATTAACTGAAGCATAACATAGTACAATAAAAGTAATTCACCTCTGAAAGTGTTGATATAAACAAGAACATCTTCTTTGAAAGCTGAAAGGCCAAAATTAGTTGTGACATGACAATATTATAAATTTTAGATTAGCTAGTGAGACACTTTGACTTGGCCTCAACTGACTTTAAAAAGTGCAACATAGGAAATAGCTGGAGGAAGGAAAAGAATAGAAGAATGAAATTTCAGGCACTGCTGTTGTAGGAAGGCATTTAAGCCATTTGTAGATATCAGCATATCCCTCCTTTTCAAGGTTCAGGTCCACATGATTTAAGGTACTTTGTAATTATCTGTTCTCTGCTAAACCACTGCTGCTGGAGCCCAGTGGAATGTTTCCAAATTTTCAAGCAATTCAGATGATCCCACCACCCCAAGGTTGTAGGGTTTTTGTGCCTTCTCATTTTCCTGAAAATCAAACTAATCCAGGACTCCTGCAGACACTTAATCCTGCTTTGCTGATGAATTTACAGTCCCCCATGTTACAATTATTTTTAAACTATAAATGGGATTGTAGTTTAATTTTTTATCAGTGGGAATGGCAGAATGCTTCTTCCTGGGAGAAAAATCTGCAGGGCCTACTGTTGATACTGGAGGTATCAATTGCCTCTGTATTTCAAGCTAATGAAATAAACTACATTTGGTTCATGATGAAAAACCTGGTATTGCACTAAACCTTAAAATATTTTACAGTTATTAATCTAAATACCATCAAAGTTATATACTACATGGAATCACCATAGGAACTTGATTTATGCTAAGCCGTGTTGTAAAAAAAAGGAAAAACAAACACAAAACCAGACATAAAAAATCCTGTTAAAAATAAAAAAAAAAATGAAAGGCAAACAAACCCCAACTCTGCAAATCAGAACAGGATAGGTTGGTGTTGTGCAGGTGTCATGTGTAGGTGGAATGAGGGCAAACCTGAGTGGACTGCATTGGTCAATCCCCCTGGAGTGGCCTTTGGAGCGGGGGGAATGGTCTGGTGCCAGGGCCTGGGTGATGGTGCAGCAGCAAAGCTGAAAGAGGAGCAACTTCCCATTCTTCTGCTGCTTGGTCATGTTAGGCAAAACACATTACCCGTTGTAATTTATGAGTAATAATGTTAATTGCCAGCTCCATGTAATGGGTATGGTTCAAATATGGGCTGTTAATTGTCAGCTGCTCTCAGAGTCTTGACTTTTCTGAACAGCCATAGCATTTGAATTTTAATTACCAAGTTCCTTGCTGCCATAAATGTCCATGAGTGATTTAGGAAACACAGAATGCCATACCAGGTTTTGACAGGTTTTTTTTTTCCTTGCAAGCCCTTCAGCTTGCTGGGGAAAATAACTCCAGTAAAACCAAAGCAGCACTATCAAAACATGACAAACAGAGTCACAGTTACACTGCAGTTTCTGTAAAAGGGAGTTTTTTATTTGGCCAAAACCTTGCAGTAAGGATGGGGTAGTGATGCCAAAACAAATTAATTAGGAAATACATGTTTCCTGATTTTAAACTGGTTTCTCTGTTACAAGAAAGCAGGTAGGTCTGAGAATTCATAAATGTAAGAAGTGAAATATAATTTCTGGGGGGGTGGGCTTGGGTTTTTTTTGTTTGTTTTTTCATTGGTTGGTTGGTTTTGGGGTTTTTTTTTGTTTAATTTTTTTTGTTTGTTTTAATTAAATTTAACTGAATCTGTATTCAGCAAAGACAAGAGATTGTTGTCAGTGGCAGACTTGGGGTCACTGATGGCAAAGTGGGCTGCAGCTTGCATTTTGAAGGGTACATAAAACACTGGCTGTATTCCACAGCATGCATTGGTAAACTGCAGACTACAGTAAAACCTCCCTGTTGCAACATAAATATGGCATGAAAGTTGATTAACCAGGTTTATGTTGTTATCCAAGCCTGCAATCCATCTGGACTACAATGAGAAAAATGAAAACTAAGTTGTTCAAAGCAAAATAGTGAAACCTGAATAGAAAAGGCAAAGGTTTGGACATTTAAGTTCCTAGCAAAATAAGCAGTTATTTATTCTATCTGGTCCTTGCTTAATTTTTTTTTTTTTGTGAGATAACTGAATTGTTGAATTGAGATCATTATCATTAAAGCAAGAACTGTTTGTATGTCTGAGTGGCCACTTATGAAATGGGGCAGAATCTTCATGTGCTCTGCCTTGTTCTGTGTGTGCTCTTTGGAGAACTGCAGACTTAGGAACATTCACTTTGAAGCTGGAACCATCCTGCATCTCTGAGCTCTTTATTCTGCTGCTTGTAGTGTCCTCAAAAGTATGCCCTGCTCATGAATCAAGTTTGGAATAAACTTTTTCACCTGTTGTGCTGATATATTTGAAGTTGCACCTTGGTGTTCCAGGGACTCTATGGATCATTGTGATAATAATTAAATATTCCAGATGTTGATGGCATTTATAGTGTGGCTATTTTGGAAAAGACAATTTATTATTAAATTTATTGTCCCAAATTCTGGTATGGGAAAGGAGTGCATGTTGCTGAAGCAGCAGATATGTCCCCATGAATGACTGAATTTGATGTGTTTATTCATTATATAGGCATGAAATCAAAGAGTTGTCTTGCTGACATGGGGCCTTATTAGTGGCAAAATGGGCTCAGTAGGAATCTTTCCACTGGATCAGAAGCAGTCCTGCTGATTTGATTTATGTGTGCTGCATTCTGCTGCTGTCCTTGCAAAGTTTTATCACTAATCAATATGGGCAGAGCCCTGTGTGGCACTGGAACAGCTCAGGAAGTGCAGGAGCCTTACCTGGATCCCAGGAAATCCATGGCGTGTGTGGCAGATCAGGAGTAACATTTCTTGTGTCCTGAGCTCTTAAGGCTCCATGATTTTTCCTCCCAATGAAAGGCTCCTGTTTATTAAGTCTAAGTCCTGCAGAACTCTCCCATCCAGGCTGATTCTGCAGCACAAAAGCACTTTGTTTCTAAAGAAATATGATTTTCTGTTCCCAAATGGATAGTGTCTTAACTACTTTTGTACTCATCACCTGCTTCTTCCCCCTTGTCCCCCTCCTTTTTGGTTCATTTAAATAGCAAAGCTGCTTCTTCATTCAGCCAAGTGTGATTAAACCTGAATTTGGGGGGAATATCTGCTCAGCATTGCTGGTTTTGTAGCAGGTCCACTCCATATTATGGTTTGGCACAAAAAACAAGGGGAATTGCCTATTTTAAATGAATATCCTATTTTTTGTGGAATTGCCGGAATCCTAAATCAGTACCCAGAATCTGAGCTTGCCTCCATTTATTGCTGAACAATGTGGTAAATCATGCGCTCTTGCTTTCTTTTGAGACTCTGAAATTAACTATATTTATTTAAGATTTTAAACTAATTATAGGTGAATAATTCTGCAACATACGGAAACAGAATCTCTCCTAAACAGAGCTGATGGGGAAATAGAAGTTTAACTCAAGCCCACATGAGTTATTATTGGAATTCCAGTAGAAAAGAGACTGGTCTGGAAGTTTGTAAATGGTTGGTTTAATCCCTGCCTCTTAAAGTAATATTATGGATATGAATACCTTTATTTAATCAAGCCAGCTGTGTCCTGGGAAGGTGAAACACTGGGCAATTTTAAAAGCAAATACAAGATCTCCCATACTCCTAGAGAAGGTGGTTCTGACTTTGCAGGGTCAAGGTCAGGAGCTCTGAATGGTGAGGCACAATAACGTCGTGATTTGCTGGTATTAATTAGGGCTTGTAAACAAAACACTGTCGCATTCCTTCATTTTTGCTCTGCTAATACATTGCTTTCAATAAACATGCTAAAAGTAATGCTGGTTTTAAGGTCGATTAAAAATCAAACCTTTTCATTTATCGAGAAGAACCCAGGAATTTTGTTTTCATCTATTTATTGAATTGATGTTGCTTTTCTGTTTGGAAGGAGGGCTGGTGTAAAAGAGATACTCACAAACCAAACAGGAGTCTAGGATGTTTTTAGATTCTCTTGTAATTTTTGGGAGGAGTGAGAGGTAAAATTACACACCCTAGAGAGGAAACATTTGCAGCAAGGAAATTCTGATTCAAGTCTGAACTCGGAGGCAGCTGAGAGCAGCTTTTGCAGGCAGAATAATGGCACGTGACTGCAGCGACACAAATTTTATTTCAGGAGCACTTAAGAAGCATATGCTAATGTTTTGTGAGGGAGAATGGCTTTAGAATGTCCTTTGAAATGAGAATCTATGCAATTGTTTATATAGAACGTGTGTTTGCAGCATTTCTTAATTTATGGTTTGTCAAGGGCAGGCGAGACGGTTCTTGTCTGTAAAGATGAGATGCAGATGGCTGGAAGGAAATTCAAATAAACCAAGTGCTTTAGGTGTGGCTCTTGTGGCATCTCTCTCCTGCCTCCTCCCTCTGCTGACCTGGTACCTCTGATGCCCAGAGCACCAGTTCTGCCCCAGTGGCTGTCACACACTTTATTCCCTTGCAGAATAAAACCCAACACACTTCCAGCCTGAGATTCCAGCCAGCACAGAAGTGTTCCGCTGGTTCTTTGTGCGGGAGGAGCTTGTAAGAATTAGTTCTGTAGGCTCCTAATTGTTCAAGAGCCAGAATTCCAAGAGAAGGACAGCATCTGGTGGTTCAATCCTGCTTTTCTCAGGAGATGTCTGTCTCTACACGTGCTGCTCATTCAATTAAATTGCCGTCTTTGGAGGGTGGTCTCTTCTATAAATGAAGTTGTAACTCAAGACACCAAGAATGTGTGTGGGAGTGTAGTGGCTGAACTGAGGCAAGCACTCCTGTCACTTAAGAGTATGAAAAAATACCTTTAGGTTGTTATGAACTGTGATTTCATTTCAGAGAGTGCTTTGAAAAAGTGAGGACCTAAGTTTGGGCAGGAGCTGTGTGTGTGAGCTATGGCATCAGTAGAGCACCGGGGGAGGGGAAAGAGTGTGCATGTGTGGGGTCATATTGAAGAAAAACATTTACTGTGGTGGCAGAAAAAGGAATCACAATTATTATCTAGACTTTCTCATGGCACCTATGGGTCACCTGACCATACAAAAATACAGAGAATTCCTGTGCCTTAAAATATGTCTTCTCTTTTTGCTACTTGCTCAGTTCCTAATATGTATAAGTAGTTTGAAATCTGAAACCAAACACAAAGACCCCCCCAAACCAAAACATCCACCAACACTTCAGCACAGCATGTTGGAATTAAAATTTGAAGTGAAATAAACCCCTTGTGTTTCATTTCTTTAGAATTCCTGGTTTTCATTGTTTTCTTCTGAAGGTGCTTTCTTGGATGTAGACAGGTTCAAGACTTCAATTTTACAGTAGAATGTCAGCAAAAATATAAGATGGGTATTGAAATAACCCAATTATTTTTCCTAGTGATGCTACTGTTGGCACATGGCACAGTTTTGTATTTTAGAATTTTTGTCAGATGAGCTTTTCTTAGGGTTTATGTAAACAGTGGGATGAACTAAGACAGAATTTACCAGTGAAATCATATGGATTTCATTGTGAGGATTCCAGAGGATAGAAGATTAGAGCCTGACTTCTGTGAGGACACTTAACAGCCAACATAACACGAGACAGAAGGTGAGAATGGGGAAAAGGACACACCTGTTTTGTACTTTTCAGTCACTTTTTATTCAGCAACAGTTGATATTTTTGTGTACCTATAGTACAAAAAGAAAAAAAAGAAAATAGTCTCTACTTAAGTGAAGCTTTAGAAAATAAAAGTTCAAGTTTAAATGACCAAACGGACTCTTGTTCATGAAATTGTGCCAGCCAAAACCATGTGATGTTTTACACACTCCTTGGTGTTTCCTGCTGGACACCAAAATTGCTGGATTAGTTGTATTTGCAACCTCATCAGAGTGACTGCAAAGCTTCCAGTGATTTTCCCTCTTTAGTTATGGACAATTTTTAATTGCAGGGATGATGCCATGTTGGGTATTGTTAAATTAACTCAACTTTTATTCATCATTTTAGACTTTCATATAGTGATTGGTTTCCTTTCCCCTTCAGCTTCCCACATTTATACCGATCATGGGAAAGATATCCTTATGAAATTATATTTAGCAATTGTGCTCTTAACACACATTTCTGTCAAGGCTCTGAGCAAATTGATGATGACCCCCTTATTTAATAGTGATTATAATTGATTTCTCACAACTCTTAATGCCAGGCAATGATTAGAGAATGAGCTATGGCTAGATCTTTCTCAGGGTGAGAGTTTTTTATCAGACAGTGTAAGATTTGAATAGAACTGGAGGGTTTTAATGCTATGAAAACCTTTATGAGTACTAAAAAAAAAAAAAAAAAAGGTAAAATGTGATCATTTAAATGACTCCACTGACAAAACATTTAGTAATGAATGCTGCTGTTTGTGTTATTGTATTATCTATAAATGCCAAGCTAGACTAACAAAGTAGAAGCCTTGCAGTCTGGCTCCTCTTTGGCACTGTTTATTTCAGATTACTTTATATTTTTCTTACCCTTAATAAGGCCACTCTCATCCCTGATCAGATGCTCTCTTCTCCAAAGGGCACTTGAGGGAAGAATGAGAACATCAGAAGGACTGGGGTTCACTCTGCGGGGACTTTTCCACGAGGATTTCATTACTCTGACATATTCCCAGTGCTGGAATGGTGGATACTGGCAAGGGACCATGATCTGCAGCATTGGGCATGGTTGGAGAGAAGGGATATCTGTGGGTGAGCAGCCTGAGGAGGACGTGCCCTGCAGCCCTGAGAGAATTATCCAGCTGTGGGCAGGACAAAGCAGTCGTGGGCTTGCTTTGCTCTGGTTCCTCAGGTCCTGCAGGCAGTTGTGTGCATGGTTTTTCTTCCACTGGAGGTTAAAAGGCTTCATGGAGCTGGAAGTTCCTCCAGTCTGGCTGTTCCGGGGTCAGTGCTGGCAGTGTGAAGGAATGATGAACATGACTTCATAAATGATGAATCAAACATTTGATGGAATATCAAAAAGTAAAGAGGAAATGCAAAGCAGCAGGAAAAACACTGAGTTGGAATCTTCTCTCTTATCCCATCACCTTCTACCTCCCCCAGTCCAGCTTATCAGTGTTTCTTTATTTTTCATTGTTTCTATCTTTATTTTTCTGCTTACCATAACTTGACTAAATCTACTTTTCTCTCATTTCAGCTCTGCCTTGTGTACTCTGTTGCTGATTGCCATTCCTTCTAGTTAATTCTCAGTATTCAGATCTCACCTACCCACAGCAAGAGCTGCTTGACATGGTTATTTACAGCGGGCTTTCACTTGTAAACACACAAAATTTAATTGCTTTTCTTGTTTCCTGTGCTGCCTTTGCAGCAGTGCTGCTGTCTGGCTTTTAAGCCTAATGCCACGGTGCATCTGACAACACAAATGGGAAGGAACAGTGTAAAATCTGAGGGTTTTGTTCAAAATATAATATGGATTTGGGAAGCTTTGATGTGAAAGGGTTTTCTTCTACAAGTTAAAGTCTTAGGAAATAGTAATATAATTGTGTTTTCCAGCTTTTTAAAAGAAGGTGAGCGTGGAGAGTGCGCTGTGGCACAGAGAACAAACTCAAAATTCTGCCATTAAAACTTCATTGGTGTCATCAGAAAGTTGGGGGTTTTTCATGCTCGCTTTCCACATTTTCTTTTTTTCACAGAAATGAGGAAAGCAGGGCTGCCTGAACTGCTGACCTGGTGGGACTAGAGCCCAACCAGCACTGCTGTGCTGGGGCACTCCATCAGTTGTGAAGAGCAGGCCTTGAAATGGATATTTAGATTCTTCTGGTCTTCAGAGCTGCTTTGATTTTTGGTCTCCAAGGTGTCCCCCCTGGCTGGTGCTGCCAATCCCACTGAGGCACCCCAGGCTGGGCAGGGGGCAGAGAGAGAGGGCAGGGCTGGCTGCCAGCCCTGGATGATTTAACCCAGCACATGGAAGGTGTGGGTAACCCTGCCATAATTCCAGAACAATTTATCATGTCAACAAGCAGCTCTCTGTGTCATATGCCCAGCAGTCTGTCTGCTGCAACTCAGCCATACCCAAGGCTCTGACAGCTGTTAGTGCTCACTGAACACTGATCCTCTTTAACTATCCAGTTGTTCCTCTGTTTGCTCGCATTTTAAAGAGATGAATATGCACAGCCATGAAGCAAAAAGAAAAAAAGTCATTATTCAGTCCTGCTGCACACACCTATAGCATAAATATGTGTTTCATCACCTTTCTCCTGTTCTCATTTTTTTCATTTGTATTTTCCTCTCTGCTGTTTCAATTTTTAGGGACTTGATGATGAGACAGATCTCTGTGCATTTATAAACGAGGTCTGGGCAGAGCAGTTCTCTGTCCCAGCCCTCGTGGATTTGATTGCTCTGCTCTCAGCATGAGTGGATGAAAGATCTAATTGGGTCCTCTGCAGAAACCAGCAGCTTTATACAAGATCTTATGGAGAGTGATAAAAATTTCATTTCCAGGCACTTCAAGACTGTACAAGAATTTGGGTATCACACATCTGTGTTTTATTTGGTAACTTTTGTGATTTTTATTTTTATTTTATTTTTAAATCACTGTGGAAATGTTGCTACAATAAGGAGCTTGGGGAACTCTCGTCTGATTTTATAACTTCACACAGCAGGAGGTACTAAAAGAGCCAGTCTGGAGAAAGCTTTGAAGAATCAGGGCCTCAGTTACCTCTCTTTTTCCAAAAACTCTGGAACTTGCAGCCTGCCAAAAGGAAAATGTACTTTACAGGGTGTTGTCTTATGATACAGTGATGATCAAACCAGGGGCTGGTGGGGGGTACACAATTAAAGGCTTGACCTCTGTCTACATTTAACTTTGCTTGTTTCTTGGATATGCCAAAAAAAAATAGGCTAAAGTGGCTTGTGGCTCCTTCTGTTCATATTTATGAGCATATTGAAATTAGAGTGTTTGAGGGATTACATGTTGAAGGGATTACACTGGACCATTGTAAACAGGTCTTCATTCTGCCCTTCTTCTGTAAGTTACCGGTACCAAACAAGCATTGTTTGAAAAGAATCTCTAATAGGAAAATATTTCAGTACAAGTGTAAATTTTAAGGGTTCAAAATCTCAGACAAAAGTGTAAAGTAATGAATTTTTAAAAAATAGGACCCAAGTGTGTCTGTTTCAGAACATTCAGTTACTTATCATGAAACTTCACAGCTCATGGGCACCTGTTCTGTACAAGAACTACCTTACTTAGAAATAAAAGCTATGGATCAAGATTTAAGAATTGCCTTTTTCAAAAGTAGAAGATATTGCATATTGCTCTTTTCTCCTCGGTATCTTCATACTTTTTTTCCTTTATCCAATGACAAAACTGGAGAATTTATACATTTGTTCAACAGTGCAGAGAGAACAAAAATATTTGTCCACTAGAGGTGTTAAATCAGAGAGATTTATAGTTTTAGTTCTGCTGTTATTGAGAAGTTGACTGTTTTTTGCCAATTATTTGAAATAATTTAATACTTAAGATGTGGTAAATCTATATTATATATTTATTATATATTAATCTTTATGTATGTAACACATTTAGAGAAATCCAATCCACAAATGAACTTTCTGGCTCGTTAAAGACTCTTTCAGATGTTCATTCCCAGGTTAAAATTGACTTTGTCAGGGCAAATAAAACCCAATGTAGAATATTTCTCTGTCCCGGATTTGTTTTCTTTTGATTTTTAGATAGGTTATCCTAGGCTCACCAAGATAATAGTTTAGTGTGGAAATTCAAGATTTGAAGGCCCAGTTTTAAGAAAAGAAGTCATCATTTAATGGCTTTGGAAAGCAGTTATCAGCACATGCACATCAAGGTCAACAGCAGGACCCTGAATAAATAAATTAAAGCCTCTGCAGAGGACTGGCAACGTGGAGCTTTCTGGAATTTGCAGCCAGGGCTCTGTGGCAAGTTGATGATTAGGATGAATTTATGGAATCTGAAGATGTTCAAGGCAGTGCACAATCTGAAATAAGAGTGGAATGTAGTCTGGGTCTTCCTCATAGTTCTTACTTTGAGCTGTTGTATCTGCGAGGCTGCAGATGGGAACAAGCTGCAGGGAGGAAGGACAAACCTTCATCACAGTTACTGTGCCCTTAATTTGGACATGCCTGCATCTGAGACAATTATGTGGTGAGAGTTGTTTCTCTTCCTTGAGGAAAGTAGGATATTTTTTAATATACAAAAAGAGATTAAAACAAAGCAACCACAGTGCTGCCTTGCTGAAATATAGCTTCTAGATAAGGTCTGCTGCTCCTGCTCCTGGTGACTTATTGGGATCACATTTTCATTTGCAGTGTGTGG
Source organism: Climacteris rufus (assembly GCA_013398175.1). Classification (NCBI taxonomy): domain Eukaryota; kingdom Metazoa; phylum Chordata; class Aves; order Passeriformes; family Climacteridae; genus Climacteris; species Climacteris rufus. Next base: position 408,950 of record VZRZ01003265.1, read on the forward strand.
AGAAGATGCCATGGAGACAATTGTAGGGTGGTTGGGCAAAAGGAAATCAGGGGCTGATATGAAATGATGTGATGAATTGAAGCAGGAGGATGTTCCTGAATGTCTGTGAAGGTTGAAGTCAGGGTCTTTATTTGATCTTCATCTCAATTATAGTTGCCCCTGTTTAAATAAAGGACACAGTAATATTATTTTGGTAGTTTGTTCAGTGCTTAATAAAACCTGTTTCTATTCTATTAGAGTTGTGTCTGTTACAGAATGAAGACTGGGAGTTATCTTTATGAATTAGCTTTTCCTTTTCGTTCTCACTAATAACTCTGTCTGTGGCAGTTTGTTTCTATGGTAATGTTTGTGATGCAGCTTCTCCTTTTATTTTAAGTAGAATTCTGGAATACTTGTAGGACAAACACTCTTGGAATCCCATATGAGACTTTTCTGCAGGAAGATGACAAGCTTTGACTCCAGAGGATGAAATAATCAGAACAGAGGACCCATTGTCTGACAAAAATATTGTTTGACAAAATTAACAGGAAGGTCAGATAAATTTACTCAGAGTGCTTGGAGAAGAAATTGATCAAAGGATGGCTTAAAGGATGACATTTTTTTCCTTCTTAATACAAACTCCTTAGAAGTGCACATCCATCACCGATTCCACAACAGGGTTTTTCCTGCTGTACCCTGGCGGGTGTGACCTGCATCACCAGTGTGAAACAGGCTGCAGATTAGGCAGAGAGCTTTGGAAAATGTTGAGGACAATATTGCTTTTGCTATTTGAAGCCTGTACAAAGCCTCTGAGGACAAGTTCCAGGGAGTGCAGGGGGGACACATCTGCAGCCAGAGCTGGATGTTCCCATAGGTGTAACAGATTATTTCTGAGGTACTTTTTGAATTTTTTAGCTGCCTGTACAATGGAAAAGTCATTTCTTGAAAGAGAATTAAAAAATAATAAAACCTCAAAATGGTCAAGGTAACCATGAATTTGGGGGCAGTTTAATCCCTGCTCTTTAGAGCCTGTTTTGTTCAGCCCTGACAATTCTCTGCATTAATGTTTCAGTAGTAGAAAGTGTTTTCCTTGGAGCTCCAGGTGCACCTGTGAGAAGGGCTGGAGTTGAACAGAAGGATTTGTATAGACACCTATGGTTTTTCAGGCCACGTACATTATCTTTTTTATGTAGATAAGAAACCTTTAAGATGGGATTTTTATCCCTTTCTTTTCTTTTTCCTGGGCGTGTCAAGAAGCTTTTCATCCCAATTGTGCTGTGGGATGTGACACTTCAGAGAAACAGATTCCTTTTCAGAGGGAACTGCAGCAGAGGAGTCAACCACTGAAAAAAATGGGGTTTGCCTTTAGAAATGCAGACTCAGTGTTAAATTATGGAACAAATAACACTACTTGATAATAAATACATCTCAGTAGCTGTGCTTCTGGGGGTTTTACAAATGCTGAGAGTTGGTTTCATGCTAGAACACAAACAAGAGACTTATGAGCTTCCTCTGCTCATTTTCATTAGTGCAGAGTGTTTGTGTTGCACGCAAATTCCTGGGCTGGGGCTGCCAGCTGAAATATGGGACATTAGCAACAGCCCCATTTGCATTTACACTCCCCAAACACTCTAAAGCTCAGCTTAATGTTCTTATAAATTGTGGGCTGCTCTTGAGAAGCCCTTTAATGTAGCCAGGAATCTTTATATGACTTGTCACTAATATTGGGAGGATGGTGTTGGATAAAGGAAAGAAACTTAGTGCAGCCCAGAGCATGGATTTGGTTTTGGAAATGGCCATTATGAACAAAAACTTCACATGTGAGCACATGTTTTTCAACCTGAGTGGCACTGCTTTTCTAAGTTAGTAAGATTTAATTCTTTTTTCCAATAAGAGTTTGAGCATGTTTATGCAGATTAAGCAGATATTCATGGGGCTTTTTTTTTTTAAATTATGATTTTGTTTTGGTTGTTTGGTTTTTTTCAATATTTTTGTAGAAAGAGTTAACACAAAAAAGTATAAAGATAATAAGTAATACTCACACCATCCTGTCAGCATCTCATTCAGAGTATACTTGATGGCTGAAACCCAAGATTTGTGATAAGCTCTAAATTGTTTTTATTCTACATCAAGATAAAATAAGCCTTTAATTTCATTTATCTGTCAGTGAAAAGGCAGATAATAAAAGCCACAGAAAGTCAATAAATCCACTGATTGAGGCTTTAAATGTTAGAATGCTGCTTCTGATTCCTGCCAGGAAGTGTGGTCATGTCCTGACCTGCCTGCTGGGCTGCTGCTGGTCCTGGACTTAACTTCTGACTGGAATTTCTCCTTGAGCATGGCGAATTTTACAGAAAAGAAAGGTGTCCAGAACTACATTTCTAGCATGTCTTTTTTCAAAACAGATTTTTGAAAATAGGGTTTTTTTCCACCATAGAAAATGGATTATCAGAAAGTTCCTGAGCTATTCCTTTTAATGGGACTTGTAAAAGTCATGGACTGAGGAGGGGTGGGGGAACTAACAGATGTTTGGGTGGGGAAAAAAAAGAGAAAAGCTAACTGGGGACTAACTGGTCAATTGTCTCTATCACTGTACATTAGACAGTAATAAAATGCAGTCTAATATGCCAGAGGTGCATTTTAGGTGGTGTGTAAATAAAATAATTCGATGTGGGGTTTGAGAATTTGTGTGTTAAAAGCCAGAATTGTAAACATTGGGTGTCCTTCAAATGGGCTTCAACAGGTCATACCTTATGTGAACCTACGCAGTCTGAATGCCAGATGCAAGACTAATGCAACTGGTGGTGGTTTGGTTTTGGTTTTGTTTTATAAACCCAACAGCAACAAAAAACCATCCATGGAAGTAACATCATTAGAAAATGAAACAATTCAGATAATAAGATAGTGAAACTTGTTCAGGTGAACATGAAAGAAGAAAAACTGCCTTTGAGGCTTTTTAGGGTTACAGATGTTTTAATTGAGGTGATTTGTACTAGGACAGAGGAAGTGAGGCAGCTGTAATCAGAAAAACTCTCTGTGCCAGGCAGCACTGAGGGACTTTTACTAGAGCATGTAAAGGGGCACAGGGCAAGGGAGAATCCCTCCAAATGGACAGAGGGTAGATTTAGATCAGATATTGGGGAGGAATTGTTCCCTGGGAGGGTGGGGAGGCCCTGGCACAGGGTGCCCAGAGAAGCTGTGGCTGCCCCTGGATCCCTGGCAGTGCCCAAGGCCAGGTTGGACGGGGCTTGGAGCAGCCTGGGACAGTGGGAGGTGTCCCTGCCCATGGCAGGGGTGGCACTGGATGGGCTTTAAAGTCCCTTCCAACCCAAACCATTCTTGGATTCTGTGATTCTGGGTGAGGTTTGACAAGAAGTTGATTTTAAAATCAGCCTCCAGCCACTCAGGGGAACCTCCTTGAGTCCCCCATGTGCTCCTTGGTTCCTACTGAAAGATGCTCAGGTAAGAGCCTTGAAACTGTGGGTTCAATAAAATGCTTCCTCAGTCATCAGCAAACTGTTGATGATCTGATGATCTAATACAGTTGATGGAAAACTTGAATATTTACTCTTGTTTATGCATTATCTGAGTTTACTCAAGAGCCTGACATCTAATTAATATTGTGCTTTGTAAGAATTTGTGGTGTTCTCCATCAGCATTCAATAAATTTTTAAAGGCAAGTTTTTCCTAATTGGCAGTAATGAGCCAGTAAAACTTTGATTACAAGAAGACAGAGACCCACAAGAGGTCCCTATGCAGTTTAATCCGTAAAATTCTAGAAATTCATTGTTTTGGTACTGAAAACTGGCACTGCCCTGTGGGCTGCCCTGGGTCCTAAATCTGATAGGTTTTGTTTCCTTCATGTTGTGCTCAACAGTTAGAATAACTCTGTAGCACTTCAGCTAATGCTGTTCAGGGGCAGAAATCACACATTTTGAAAGCTGCAGGTGAGAGAATCTTCCAGGTAACTCAGCCCATGCACTTACCATGATCTCTTCTTACCAAAGGTAACACTCAAAACCTTCTTATGACTGGATTTTCTTTTGCACAGCACTTTTAAACTTAGGGAGCATTGTTAGACACCCTGATCTAACAAACTTTCTGAATAGTTCCTAAGTTTTCCAGTACAATATTTAAAGCTGAGATAAATTTTATGTCAGATTTACAGTTGATATCAAGTTCAAAATCCTGTTTTTTTATGTGGACTGTGGTGATGTAGATCAGCTGAGGGTCTGCTGCAGGTGGCTGAAGGTCCCTGGGTGAAGAAAGGTGCTGGGGATGGACTGGGAGGAGGAGAAGCTTGACAGCTAAGCAGCTTTTAGAGGGGGGCCTCTGGGTAAATTCTGCTTTCTGCAGTCCAAAAATCCCCAGTGTCATCTCTTCACTCATGTGGGTGAAGAAAGGAGGGTTTGGCCTTCTATTACCTGGGAAAAATCCCATATCTACCTGATCAAAAGACCTCAGCTCTATCATGCCTTCATTCTGTACTGCAGTGGGTACACCCAAAGCAAAACCTCACACCAAATATTGAGGCTTCACACTGTAATTTGGTTGAAGTTCATTTGCAAAGCAGACATTGGCCATGTCATATGCTCCACTGGAAGTTTTTCAAAACAGCTCCCTTGGTTTTTGTTTACCTGACCAGGCTCTTGTTCTTTGTCTGCCCAGGGGGGTTCATGAGCTGCTTTGCTGGGGAGATTCACCTGGGAACAAGGGGGAATGACTGGGACGTCCTGCCCTGATGTCCTGGCTGAAAACAGGGACCTGAGATTCAGCGTTGGCTCCCAGTGGGAGCTCCTGAATAATGCACAGTAACCTACATTGGTTCACATTGGGAAATGAAGGATAACCAAGTGGTGAAAGCCCAATACAAACTCAGTTTTATGGAATCTTTTGATATTTGAAATGTTCACGACATTTCTTCTTCAGGTTTTGAAAGCCTGATTATGATTAACTCCAGAGTTGGCTTTATTTTATAAAAATAATACAGTTGTGATAGGAAGCTTGAATCAATATTGACTCAAAGGAAGGTGACACTTAGAGGGAATGGAATATTTACCTTTTTACCTGCAGGCTTAAATACCTAATTTAGGAGCTCTTTCTCTTGTAAGTTTTAGGGCTGTACATTGAACTGTGTGAATATTCCCTGTGTCAATCACCAACCTCTTGCAATATGAGTACTGTCAAGCAGGTATTTTTTCTCTGTTACTCCTGATATTTTTCATATCTCTTACACAACAGATCCACTGTATTAATTTATATTTTCCATGCTAATTGGGTACCGTGGGGGTGGAATATATTTCAGTTTACGTGTGGAAGTAACACCTAGACAAAGAAACTCCAGGCTTGTCCTTCCCTCGTGGGTCAAGCAATATTGGCAAGGGTTTGTGGTTCTTTTTTGGTCTATAAATACTCCCTAATCTATATGTCCTGCTGGCGTCACCGTGCTTGTGTCACCTTTACCTCCCATCGTGAGGTCATGGCTGCTATTTATAGTGTTTGCAATACAGGGAGTAAAGCTGCTGCATGGGGGGAGTGCAGAGTTATTTTTAAGTGCTCTGAACATAGACAGCATTGGCTTCTGGAGATCATGGAAACCAGGGGTTTTCAGAGGAGGAAAAACACCACACAAACAGATGTTTGCCAGTACTAAGTCAAGTTTTAGTTCTTCAAATCCAGGCTTCTACTGCTGCTGCTGAATGTTTGTGGGGATGATCATAATGGTGGTGTCAAACTGGTAAAATACTTTATATTTCTGGCAGAAATAGTTTACCAGTAGTGCAAAATATCTTGGGTAACATATCTGTGCATCCCCTTGGTTCTGCTCTGTGTGTTCATGGCCCTGCCCTGCACAAAACAATAAAGCTGAAGCAGATCTCATATAGAGAATGTCCAAAACCTACACAGGAGTGTGGCTGCAGTGCCATTAAAAATAAATGAACACAATGCAGATTTTCCCTGAAAGTTTGCAAAAAACCCAGAGAACAAACCAGCAATAATGGAGTAAATTCTTTTTGTTCATTGGAAATTTTAATAGTGGTTATTCTAGGGACAATGTCTACCAGTTCTTCATGAATGTAAGTTATTATAGTTTTAAGCATGATCAAGATTTTGGAGATAGAAGTTTGTTCCTGGCAGTATAATTAAATAAGGGAGATAATATTAAGTACAAACAAAGGCCTTTTAACTTCCCAACCTGAATTTGGGTTTTCCAAGTCCTGCCAGTATGACCCATGGTATATGTCTTCACTTTTAAAAAGAATAGACCAGTTCAACAGAAGGAATAAGGAAAGAGAGTAAAAGTTTCTATAAACCCTTAAGCTTTGACAAATTAAAAATTACTTACATTATTGGGAAGAAAAAGGTAATATGCAGCAACTGTCTTCCAATTCTGCCTGTAGAAAGGCCATAATATTCCTTTTGTTTGGGAGTGTGGAGCTCTTTGTGTACAGCTCAGTGTGGTTGCAACCTGGAGCTCCTATTCTGCAGAAGCTCCAGTGTTTCACTTGAGTTTATTACTGCTTTGAATTAGAACAAAAATATAAATATTTCACACAAGAAAATTTTTAAACTAGTGTTCAAGAAAAAGAAAAAAGAATCTTCATGCCAAACTTACTGAAGTACATTTTGAAACACAATGTATTCAAAACACGATTGAAATATTGTGTTTTGATCTTAGAAATGTTGACAAATTTGATAATAGAAGTCATTATGATGCATAATGTGCCTGACCTGTGAGAGGAGGGAGCAGCACACTGGGCAGAGGACACGCTGGGCAGGCAGCCTGCCTCTTCCCTGCCAGCCTGGCTCCCAGGCAGCCTTCCAAGCCAATCTGCCAGCCCTCCAGCCAGCCTGCCTGCTTGTCAGAAGTTTTAGTGGAATAAACATTCCTAGAGAACGTTTTGATCCAGAAAATCAGCAGTTTTTGATAGCAAATTGTTCATCAGAAGAGTTTTAGTCTGCTCTATTAAGAACATAAGTCTCTGAAATTGTTAGTCTTGAATGGAAGTGTTGCCAAACAATTGAATGTAATAGCCTTCACTGCCTGGAAGGCTCGCTCACTCTGTCTCTGTAATAGCTCTTGGTTTTCTTTTAACACCCCCTGGAAAGGAGTAAAAGTTAATTAAAGTGGGTATTTTTCTGTGTTTGCAGTCTGTTGCCATTGAAACAAGTGTGGACAGGGTTCGATGAAATCGAGTTCAGAGTTAGCTGAACTTGGAGGTGTCAAGAAAACAGCTGTATTTTGCAGTATGGATTATCAGCCTAATTAGTTTGGAGGAGGAAAAAAATTGCGCATTTCTTAAAAATAAAGTGTTGGAATATGGTTCATTGATAGCCCTAACATTTTCAGTTGTCATATATATAAAGCCATTGAACTAATTAAAATTTTGCTCAGATGCCCCTGTTAGAACCCTTCTCTGTTGGCATGAGAAAGAAAGGGTCAGTGGGAATCAGGAAGCATCACTTTTCAGGATACATCCAAACACTTGTGCCAGATGATCTGAAGCCCAGCTCTGAGGGTTCAGCTTTGAGGAGAAGGGACTCATGCCGGTGTGAGCCGTGCTGTCCCGTGGAGGGCTGCGGCCTCCTGAGGCGATGCCTGTGTGAGGCGATGTTGCCCTGACTTTTGCAGTTCTGGATGTTGTCATTCTTTTGTAGCTAGTTTCTCACATTCTTCTATGTAAACATAGCCATGTTATTGTAACGGTATCTTATTGTTTACATTCCTTTCTCCTGGGCACAGAAGTTTGATGGACATTTCCTTTGACCACTGTGATTGAGGGACAACAACCTCGTTCCTCCAATGGACAGTGATTTCTAAAATGCATAGATAATGAACAGGGCGGGTCTTGCCCGGCCTTTGCTCCCTGCTCTCCTGACAGGTGTTTCTTGTCTCCTTCTTCCTTCGTGTCATTTCTGTGACAAGGCAATGCTGTGCATTCCCAAGGGAGGGTGCTGAGGGCTGTGCTGGGCCTGTGCCGGGTGTGTGGGAACACTGCAAAGCGCTCCTGTGCAGCCCCAGCTCCGCGCTTTGCTGCAGCACACATTCTGTGCCTCCCCATCCCTGGCCTCAAACACCATGCTCAGGGACCTCTGTTTGCCAAGGGCTGCTGCCTGTCTCCAAATCACCGCTTTTCTCCCCAAGTCTGTTGCGCTTTCTTGTCGTTTTCCTTTCTTCTCCGTTCCCACTCGTGCCATTGTGGTGCCATCTGTTTCCTAGGTGGGGAAGATCCATTTCAGGCCACTTACATTGATAGCAGTGCCAAATTTACATTCATTGAAAACTCTTCATGCAGAGGAAATTTGCATAAGAATACTTGAAACCAGATTTTTGTCTAATCAACAGCAGTGAGGACTGGACTCACACCAGTGTGCTGGGCTCTGATGGCTTTTTCTGTTGTGACCTTTCCTGTTCTGAATCCCACTCAGAGAACAGGCCTGTGAAGCACAGGATAACAGCAAACACATCTACCTGTGTGATCTCTGTGTTATGCCATCACAGACATTCATGTTTAAATGCTCTTCTGAAATTTTGATCAGGACATCAGCCACCTAAGATCTCATTCTTAAAACCATCTGACAGATTTTGATGTAGAAAATGACTTAACAGACTTTCATACTCTATTAAATAATAAACCCTCTTTCCCTTCCTTATGTATTCCTCTCCTTCACAAACTTTGATGTGAGACTTTGATTAGGTATCAAAAAAAAAAAAATTACAGAGTACTTCATTTTGGCATATTTTGAAAAATCTCATCAGTTTTCAGCGAACAAAATGCCCTTATCTGCTCAGCATGTCTGAGACTGAAGAAGACTTCAATCAGACCGGGTTTTCCTAGTAAAAAAATCTCACTTCCTTTCCTTCAGGATGTCCTCTGACTCATCAGAACCTGAGAGGTTTGCCTCCAGGAGAAAGGGGGAAATAATAGGAACTCATAAACTCCTCAGTAAAAGATTGTAGCACACAGGACTTTGGGTCAGTTGGGCAAGGAGGAAGAGCTGCTGAGGATGAAGGTCAATGTGTTTTTACCTTGAAAATCCTCACCATTCATCTGGGTGCAGAAGGACACTGATGGGAGAGCAAGGTATCTTATTTTATGGGATTAAACTTCTATTTTCCCCCTACTGTCTCAGATTTTTTGTGGAAAATTCCATCTCAGGATTTTTCTTCATCTCTGGGTCTTTGACAGAAAACAGATATCATTCCAGTTCCATAAACAGGAAGATTCTATAGAGTGTCCCAGGGGCTCTGAAGGAGAGTGTACTTGATTAAAAGGAGAAGGTGGATGAGTGAAACAGCCAGAGACACCAGATCTGAAAACTCTTCTTTTTCCCCAGAATGTCAGCTTCAAAGTTGTTCATGAAAAATCCCATTATGTAACTGGAAACTCTTTGTAAGTAAAGATTTCAGCATAATGAAGAGCCTTTTCATAACAACAGAGGTGATGGACCAGACACTTCTGATTTCTTATTATGCTGTTGGAGCATCTTAGTTTCATCAAACTTATCTGAGTTATACTTTGCTGTGTTTGTTTCCCCTTTTTTAAATTGCCATGGACTCAAAATGAAAAAGTAAAGAAAAACCAGGCCAAAAGAGCTCTAAGGCTGTGTGTGTGTGTCTTTAAAGAGGTTGTATTTACATGCATGACTGTGCAATAGTTTTTGGTTTTTTTTTTTTAATTCCTTACATGTGGTTTTATTTAATATTGGAAGGACATTTTGATGGGAATGGGGAACACTGCTTTGCTCCACAGTTCAAACCATGGGGCAGGAGGGTGAGGTGGCAATTCCATGTTCTTCCTACAGGAAGCCAGATGCTGCTTTCAGAAGTAGAAACTTTCATAAGGAAGATGTATTGACATTTCAATTATTACACAGTTATGCTCTCCTAATGTACCAAACAGCAGATATTATTTATAAACCTTTTAATGGAAATAACTGGAGCCACTTCATTATTTCAATGGGCTCTTAAAATGTTGATGAGTAGTGTGATGTTTTTACATAATAATACCATTAAAAATTACTGCTTTTGTGTGTGTTTTTGTGAGAATGCATTTATTTGACATTGTTAAAATCATTTAACATTTCTCAGAAGTTCCGTGTTGGAACACCAGATAATGGAAAAGTTTTAAGCCTTATTGACATAAGAATGAAAGCTTTAAGAAGTCATATGTATAACAAACACAAACCTATTTTGTTCAGCTGCCATTCAATTGAAATAAAATTGTTATCAAAACAATTAAAATTCCGATTATCAAAATAATTAAAAGTCTTTTGATCTGAAGAATTTCACTGAAAGGTTTCTTACCAAAAGGAATATTGAGTGAATCAACCTTGAGGCATCTTGAAGAGCATCTCTGTTTGGAAATATTTGTGTGTCAATAATTAACATTAGGCAAGCAGAGGTAGAAATGGCTCAGTATTTCAATGACATGGGCTTGGGAAACATTGATTAAGCTCTGCTCATGTGCAGATTTCACTCCACTTGATAAAGGAGTGAAAAAGTTGGGTTTTTTTTTCCCAATAGTCATTTCAGACCTCTGTGATCATTGAGGTCAAGTGAGTAAGTTTAGCCTTTACACCAGGAGTTAGGAATTAGCTGTCTCCTCTATGTGAGCCATCTACTATTGAAAGGAAGAGACCAGAAAAGCATGAGTGGAAGAGGAAGAATTGCAAAGTTAAAGATAGAAAGTTGTAGCTAAATGAGGTGTTGAAATATTCTTGGAGTTTTTGAGTTGAGGATCAGTGTTTGGTTGTTTTGGTGTTTGGGTATCTCTGTTTATCCACCTCCCTACCAGCTGGTACAAGCTTTAGTAGGGTCTCACTTCTTTAGAGATGTTTAGCAGAGCTAAGACTCTGCTGAACTAACCAGCTTCAGTTTAAGGAACAAATGTCTCCTTATATTTTGTGTGATACAGATATTTAATCCCCTGTGTTTCTGGTCATGGTTAGGACAACTTTAAAATGAAGAAATGGTGCAGTTTAGGGTATTTTTTCAGGAGAGTACAATGTTCTTAACAGATATTGCTTTCTGATATCACATTTATTTATTATTCATTAGAAATAGGAAAAAATAAAGCAGAATAGTTTAAAGGATACATGATGCCCTTACAGTACCATCCTGTGTTGGCATGGCCCAAGTGCAGGGATCTCACTCCTTTTGAGCCAGATGGTTCCACATTGCTTCTTTGCTTGTTTTCTGTAGTACTTAATTTTTTGGTAGGTACAATAGGTTTAATATTTAACACTGATATTTGAAAAAGTATTGGGCCATTTTTTGTTTGTTGGATGACAGGTCTGGATTTGTGAAAGTGGAATAAAGAGCATTAATTCACCTGTGAAACCATGCTATGGTGCACTGAAACAAAGGGGATAAGGAATGATAGACTCCCCCAATCCCTTCACCCCATGCTAAAATATGGTTTTCCACAAAACCCAGTGGAGTAATCCTGAAATTTACTGCATTTCTAACAAATGTGTTAGAAATCCAATATATTCTGCAAAGCACAGGGTTTGAAAAATTCAGGGAGGATACAGTGGCATTAAATGCCGCATTTTTGGTCTTTTGGGCTGTAACTGAGGATTAGCAAAATTAAAAATCACACGTATAGGTTGTTCCTATTTTGTAGAGCATTTAATGCCAGACTATTAGGAATACTGAGGAATACAAGGTGAGAGGTGTGAACAATAAGGCTGGCTTACATGTGATTCCCAAGAAATGTGAAGAAGTTTCTCTAGAAAAGTGAATTTCAATCAAATGTCTGGGGATAATCCCCAGGGCTACAGCTTTGCACCGAGTTACATGATATTGTAGATTTGGAATGGATCCCAAAGAAAGGATTACCCTCTAATATCCTTTCCTGTTAGATGCACCCAGAGTGCTGAGGCTCCATGTGGTGATGGGATGTGTCCAGAATGTGACACCACAACTTCACCACTGACTTTTCCTCAGGATTATAAATTCCTTGTTCCTGAATGTCTGAATTGATCACAACACTGTTACAGAAAAGAAACTACCATCAAGAAGGCAAATAATTGTACCTGTGAATGCTGTTATGCTTCAAGATTAGGTGATAAAAATGGAATTTACCTCTCATCCTAATAAAGTTTTAAAAATATTCAGTAGCTGCTAAAATAAAATATCCCTTATTANAAGGCAAATAATTGTACCTGTGAATGCTGTTACGCTTCAAGATTAGGTGATAAAAATGGAATTTACCTCTCATCCTAATAAAGTTTTAAAAATATTCAGTAGCTGCTAAAATAAAATAAGGTCTTAGATAAACACAGTCTTCAATGGAGGTTATTCAAGTCAGAAATCAATAAAAACCTCAAGACAGATAAAAGCAGGATGATGGCCTGGTAGTTTGTCACTGAGTAGAATGTAATTAATTCAGGTTTACCCAGGTTTAGCTGGTTAGTATGAAAATGACAATTAAAATTCAGATCAGTATTAAGAAGAGTATTTAGCAATGTTCAGGTAGTGTAAAGCTTCCATCTGTTCTAAAAGCTGTCTGAAGTTTCTTAGCAATGCAAAGTTATCCCCATGTAAGTGCTTATTAAAAATAAAGGCTGTTGGGTATTTGCATGGCTACATCTTTCACGGTGGAAGAAAAGGGCCAAAGGGATAAATGTCTCTTTACTGCAACATTTTCTTTCAAAAGCAAACTTTGTTTTAGATATTCCTCTGCAGAGTTGTACAGAACTGGGTGCTTTGTGGAACCCAGTCCATGAGCAGTTGTTGAAACCTCTTTAGGTCTTTAATATCTTTAACCAGGACTTCTGTGTAGTGTGCAGGGCTTGTGTCCAAGCCCAATTTTTTTTGCACTAACCCAGAGTAGTGAATGGACTATTACTCTTTAAATTCTTGTCCTGCTTTAATCACATGATCCAGTCAGATCTGTCCTGGGGTTTCCAGTACAAAATGTGACCCCAGAATGCGTAAACTGCTGCTGTGCAGTCATTATAGAACTGAACACAAATAGCCTTTCCTGCTTTAATCCCTGCTTGAGCGTGGCTTTGGGGAAGTCCCTGTTATACCTGGTGTTATTGCTCTGAAAAAAAAAAACCCCAAACAAAGTATCTTCTCACTATCTAAGTATTATTGCTCTTTTTTTTCCTGCCTGTTACTTACCATGTGTATATAGAATAATGGCACATATCAAAGTAAGGCTGAGCTGCACACAGCTCTGTGGAGGCAGTGAGATTCCTGCTTTGCAGCTGAGGTCTGGAACCTGCAGACTGGAGAAGTTCATTGCTTCTCTTTCCACCTGGTCTGTGGTGCATTCCCATGCAGTAGCAATTCTTGCAGGATGGGACTTTGATTAGCAAATTCAGAAGACAAAACCTGTTAGGCACTATAAATTATGCAGAGAAAAAATTGAAACTGTTGAAAGACTTTTGTTAAAGTCTGAGCTGGAATTGTTTGTGCTGCAAGTTCCACTCTGCCCTCAATATAAAGCAAAATGTCTTGCTAAACTTCTTGTGGTTTATCTGCCACAGCATCCCTCCCACAGCAAGGCCACCATGAGCAGATTTCCTCCCATTGGTGATCCCTTGCATCATTTCTTCCCCTGTGGATTTTTTTCTATTTACACCTTTTCCCTTTCCCTTCTTCTCACTTGCATTTCTTATTTGGTGGCTGAATTGGCCCCACCAGGCTTTAGCAAATCTCAATGTTTAATAAAACAACTATTACCATCCTCCACCTGGAGCCCCTCCTACCCCAACACCAAAAACCTGCTTCACACAAAAGCTCTGCTTGACTTGACAGAGAAGGAGGAAAATTTGCAAGAAATAAAAGAACGAGGCTGCCTGGTTGGTAGAACTTTAGTTAATTAACCTAATTGAAATTACAAGTGTTGCTAATGAGAAAAAAATAGGCCAACAAATAAATTATTTCCATTACATGTCATTTGAAAATAATTAGCAAAAGATAAACGTTTAGTTCAGTGACCATATTTGGCCTCTAGTTCTCTGTGCTGCTCTTCAGCACGGGGGACTTTGTGATGTGTAAATGAAATTAGAAACTGCAGCTTTGTAGCAATGTAATGTGGCCTTCTATAAATCCCTTGTAAGCTCTGACGGCAATATCCAGGTTAGTACACAGACCTTGCATGAAAGGGAGGGATTTGCAGAACAGCCACGGGAGGGTAAGAATTTATTGAGCACTACCTATTAAAAAAAAAGGGATGTTTATCAAAAGAGGAGGACAAATATGTACATTATTTTGCAAATATTGCTTTGATCTCTATAGCAAAAGTACATCTATAGCTGCATGTGTGTGAATTTGCCCCTTCTGAAGAAATGAAATCTAAATGCTTTGAAATTAATGGATTCCAAGAACATCAGGTGAAAACATCTCTATTTGGCGCTTGCAGTCAGATTTCTGTACCATTAAATTACGGGTGTTCAATGAGGAAAATTTCAAATTGACACCCTGGAGTTTGAGCCATGAGGAAAGTTCTGCACAGAAGATCAGTAGGAAAAGTGACTACAGGATTCAGCCTGAGTTCCTTTGGTTAATTTTGAAGAGGGTAAGTTTAGTTCCTGCATGGTAGGAGGCCTTGCCAGGAACAGAACTAACACAATGTATGATTTTTTACATTTTCCTTGAAATAGTCCTTCTATACAGAACATGAGATCTTTAGGTAAATGAACTTTACATGCACATGAACTCCTTTAAAAGCCATTTTTAAAATCCAGATTTGGACTCCACCCAATTAACACATTTTGTTGCAGTGCAAGGTGTTTTTCAGATTTGTCATCAAAAGATGAGGTTTTCTACTAGACAGCAAAGAGCATTCCTTTCTTAATTTATCCTTTCTAAGTTCATTATTTATGGCAGTCTCCATTTTTGGCTATAAGATTTCAGCCACTTGTTATGTTTATTTTCGAGCAATCAGTTTTAGGTCTTAGAGTGGGAGGGGATAAAACCCCACAAACCCATCCCACCTTCCTCCACAGCCTGCATGGCCTGGAGGTACTGAAGTGGTTTCTAGGCTTGGTGGTGTCACCACAATTTTCTTGCTGGCATTTGACTGAATTTTCATCTTATTCCAAAGATCTTTCGTCTTCCTGGAGAATTTATGTTATCCCAGGCCTGTGGGCAGACTAATTTAATAGTGACAGGAA
This sequence comes from Climacteris rufus, assembly GCA_013398175.1. Taxonomy (NCBI): domain Eukaryota; kingdom Metazoa; phylum Chordata; class Aves; order Passeriformes; family Climacteridae; genus Climacteris; species Climacteris rufus. Next base: position 424,064 of record VZRZ01003265.1, read on the forward strand.
TGGCTTATTTCCTTTTTTTGTTGTTGTTCATTTTACTTCTTTGCTCCTTTGGAGTTGGAGGGATGGTGGGGACAGCCATGCCCACAGCTCTCTGATGCATTTCCATCCTTTGAGAGCTCAGGACTCTGATGGGGGACTCCTGTACCTCTCTACCTGTAGCTAAATAAATTAATGTTGCTAATTTGGTGGCCCTGTGCTGGACAGCAGCCTTTAGAGCACCCAGCTGAGGGCATCATTTCCTCTGTCTCTCTTGGCAATCTATGCATTTCTTCAGAGGGATTTATTATCTGGTAAAGGAAACTGTCCTCTCATCCTTCAACACAGGCAGGGTTTACTGTGTGTCTTGGAGGAGTTTGTGGGACTGTTCCTGACAGAGCTGCTGAGCTGCACTTGTGTAGCAGGAGCTGTCAGCAGATACTCGTGGGCAGAACTCCCTGGAAATTCAGCAGGGAAAGGCTCTGTCCTTTGGAATCTCCTCTGGTGTTGGGAATCCCAGGCAAATCTGCCAGCTCTAGCCTTGCTGTTGCCTGAAAGTCCCTGTCTGTCAGGAATACAGGGGATCTTGGCCTTTGGAAGGGAAGGCAGCCAGGAGATTGTCATATTTTACAAATAAAATCACCATCAGAATAGAAAACTAAAGTTCTTCTTTCTGACTCCAGCCTGATGGTTCTGCCCCAGACTAAACCCAACACATTCCTTGGACCATGCTGCTAACTACTTCATGACCTACTAGGATGTAAACCAATAATTAGTCAAAATAATTGATCTCTCCTTTTGCATAAAATTTTGTGTTGTTTACCATCAGTAAAATTGGTGAAAATTTGAATATTTTCTGCAAATGGTTTTCAGATATGTCTGTCAGGGCCATCACGTCTGTGTAGCTCTGGTAGCCCATATTTATCCATGCAGACTCCCCAATACTTTTGACTGATGTCCCACGTGATGCTCTGCTCTGGCAATTAGGAAGTCAATGTCGATTTTCTGTTCAATCTAAGCTGTTTTCTCCAGAAAAGGGAGTTACTGAAATAATCAGCTGGCTTTTGTTCTTGTCCCAAACTGTACTTGCAAACTGGTTCACTGACACATTCCTCTGAACACCAATTTATTGAGTCTTTTGCAGGACCCAGGCCTATTAGATAAACAAGCCTTTCAAAGCTAATAGGTCAATAAATAGTCAGCAAGTGAATTCTTTATTTATTCCAAGGTTGAATGCTTGTCTGAGTGGGTCTCTGAGGAAAGCAGAGTCTCTTCAAACAACAACAACAAAAAAATCACCCACAGAAGGGCAGATAATCATCCTGGTGTGCCAGGGGGAAATTCAGGCTTGTTTGTGTGTGGGATTGAGCTGAGGTGCTGGAAGGAAAGATAACAGTGGGGAGAGGCCACTGCCACGGCTGGGAATTGTGCAGGGAGCATGGAGGGAGCACCAAAACAACACTTGAACCCTCTCCTTCCCCCTCAAAAACACACAGGCAAGGAGAGCAGATTGAGTGACTGAATGTTAACAAAACAAAGCCCTTAAAAATAATTGCATTTTTCATATTGTGATTCATTTCAATTTCATGAGTCTCAAAACACCACTTCTCAAGTGATTAATGTTTTCTCCATTGATTGCAACTGTGCTTGAGTGAAGATCTTTCTTCATAGTTTTAAACAAAGAAATGTTTTAAGGGTCACAAGATTAATGACCTGACATTGAGGGGCCTTTCCACAGCTGTACAGGAAAGCAGGTAGACTGTAGGTGATATAAAATCCAAAATTATAATCCACATTTGGATATAAAACTTACTTCATGTGATACCATTTTTAGGTAATTTTTTCCACTCTTAGTGCCTTGCAATCTTTTAATTTTTTTTTTTATCTGCTAATTTTTTCTCCTTCTTTTGTACTCGACTTGTGATTTTTTGGTTTTTTGCCTCATCATTGTATTTCAGTAAATAAGGGGATAATAAGGATGTCAGCTTCAAAAATGTGTGAATGTCTTCCCTCATTAACACTGGGGAATTAGCAACAGAATTTGGCTTACATTGTATAAATGCAAGGAAATTATGTAGTTTGCAACCTGAAAACCCAACAACCAAACTCAAAAAAACCAACATAGCTGAAGGGTCGCTGTGTTAAGGAACAGCCCTGTGTACACTCATTTATTGCTTTTTTCCAGCTGTAAGCTGTGGATGTGCAGTGGCAGGGTGTGGTTGGGGTCAGTCTGTGTGGGGCTTTGGCTCACAGGGGACAGAGAGGAGCATCTGTGGCTGGAATGACCCTGTGGGACCTTGGAGAGCCCAGCTTTCCATCCTGATCCTGCCCAAACCCCCCAGGCATTCTGTGCCTCGCTTTATCCAGTTTGACTTTCTCACATGGTACCTCTCTGAGATAACTTGGAGTCCATCACGTGCTCTGGTGAGCTGATAGAAATTCACATCTTAAATATATTAAAATGCCATTTGTTTTGTGCTCTACAGTCTGTTCACTTGTAAATTTATTTAAAAATGGGCTGACAGCCTGTGTAGGGGACTGCACTCCAGCAGTTCTCTGCAGCTGCAGGAAGGTGAGCATCCTTCTGAGCAGGGAGACTGCAAGCTCTGGGAAGCTGGGCAGGGATCCCAGGCCTGTGGGAGGTGTCATTATTATATTCTTAGGCCTAAACTTTGTCACTTCTTTCCTTGGCTGTCTGATAAAAGACAAAATTCCAAGCTGCCTCACTTTTAACTGTAGCCCATGAAAGATTAGGTTGTGCTACCATGCAAATGCTATTTATTGGTTTTGGTGACACATTTCACTTCTTTGGCTGCTTTTCTTCTGGACTCCAGCCTGGAGCAGGGGCTCCCATCAGAATTTGTGCTGTCTCAAACTTAATTTTTCTTCCTAGAATTGCATCAGGTTCAAAGCTGTTTTCCTGGAAGTGTCAGTGCACACAAAAGCTCTGTTGTCATTTATGAAATAATAGACGTGTTGAGACAAGCTCAGCAAAACCACAGAGAGGGACAACACAGCCCTGAAATTCTCATGGCTGGTGCTGCCTTTGGACAAAACGTAGGGTGAGGAGGAGTTGGAATCTGTCCAAGAGAATATAGATATGATAGAATATAGATACAGATACTAAGAGAAAAGAAGAGATTTGTGATCGTCAGTGGCACAAAACTATGAGAGGTGCAGTAGGCAGCTATTAAATGGAATATTCTGGAATATTCTTCATCAGTAGGATCCTAGTTAATTCTGGGTTTGCAGTAGATTAGATTTTAAATCTATTATTTGTAAAAAAAAAATTCATTCAGGTACTCAACTTTGAAATATTGCTTTGTGCATTCTTTTTATTCTCTATATATTTCATTGAAGAGTATTTAAGATGTTGACTATTGAAGGCTTTGCTTTTATGAGTAAAATAAAGGAGACTGAAAAATGTGGAATAAACAAACCTAAGAATAATAAATCTCCTTTCCTTTTCCAGAATTAAAAGAAAATGAAAATAATAATCTGAGAACTCGGGTTGGTGTTTGAATTAGGAGTTTATGCAGAGATTCTGGTTTGGGCTTCAGCACTCTCAGAGATCTCTGACTGTGTCTTGAATCCAGCCCATGAATTCAGGCAGTGGAAGCTATTGTTTCACTGCAATTAGCAACCACACTCAGCTGAGATGGCAACATGCTGAAAAATTAATTGAGAATTTAACCTTCAAATGGAAAATGCATAGGACACACTGCATTATAATCAGCTAACACAGTCATTGATGCCTTTAGAGATAATTTGAGTTTCTTACTGTTCTGCTTCTGACCAATTAAAAAAAAGGCATTTTTGCACAGGCCACTAATACCCAGCCCTCATTCAGTGTCTATTATCTTGTTTGAATAGCAGGGTTCTGAGGCTCCTTGTTGCTGTTTGCTAAATGGATGTGTAACGAGATTAACAGCAAAGTCTCTTCTCTGCAGCTTTTAGAACAAAAGCTAATCAGCACTCCCATAAAAGTTTAAAATTGTTATATTCTTTAATTTTGCATATTGTTAGCTGCAAGCTGATCCTTATTGTTTATTTTCATCTGTCAGAAGCAATGCCAAAATATATTTTGTCTGCCTCAAGTCGGTGCAATTAATCCTTAGCTGGAACAATCTCTGAGGTTTTTGTTTGATTAAATGTTCTGATCTGGTGGTGCATATTCCCCAACCATTTCCCACCCAAAAACATTAACTGGTGTCTACGTATTGTAAGAACTGTTCAAGTAAAACTCACTGACATAATTTTTAAATGTGTGTGGAAAAGGTGGAATAAATAATAGAATATTTAAACATGAAAAGTAAGTCCTAGTCTATTTTGGTATGTTTTTGGTATGTTTTTATATGTTTTTTGGTATGTGTATGGGTTTAATCATTAAAAAAATTAAAACAAACCAATAAACCTGCACATACCTACACAAATTACTCCTGTTTTAAGAGGATTTGATGATATTTTATATTAATGGGTCACTAATATTCACATTTATTGAATTAAATTTCAAAAATAACATACATTGATTTCTCTTGATTGCTGAATCAGGCTGTCATCAAAGTCTTAACAGAGCACTAAAAACCCTCATCGAAACTGTGACAATTTCCAGTGTTCTTGTTCACAGAAGTAGAGCCATTTTTAAGGGCTGAAGCTACAGCTTTTAGAGAACTTCCCCCAAATCTGTAAGCTGTTCACACCTTGTATTTTTCTCACAGCTGTGAAATTTACTTTCTTGGTTAGGGCCCACTTTTGATCTGAAATCTATGTGCTTATAAACCATTAGAAAAATTACATTAAACAAATGTTCGTCTTCTCCTAATCACCTGTTCTGTATCAGGAGGCATTTGCAAAGTCTCTGTTCCTATCAAAGCTGGCTCAAAATCAGAATTTCCATCCTGCTAACATTTTTGGAATGTGCATTGAAGCTTCAAGGCAGGCCCTGGGTGGAGGCCTAGAGGGGGGCTGGGGACTGACAGACACAGCCTCAGTCCATGATCAGGTGGAGGGGTTCAGCTAAAGAAGAAAATCTCTAAGCAGAGCAATCAATTTGCTGTGTTAGGACAAAGTTCACTTCTGCTGGGGGAAATTCTGTTCTGTGGCTGCTGGAGTTACATGGAGGTATCAATAAAGGATGAGAAGAAAAAGGATTCAGTGGGCATACACTATGTTTGCATGATTAAAGTTTGTATGTTTATGCACTAAATGATGGAAAAAGTAAAAAAAAACAGTTGCCCTTGACTTAAGTGAAACAATGACTGCAATGGTCACTGCTTGGCTTGGGAGGAGTCAGTCTCCTCCTGCCAGAGATTATTTTATTCATAATGATGATTGGAGAATCACAGGTTGGTTTGGGTTGGAAGGGCCCTTCCCGCCCCTGCAGTGCCACCCCTGCCATGGACAGGGACACCTCCCACTGTCCCAGGCTGCTCCAAACCCCGTCCAGCCTGGCCTTGGACACTGCCAGGGATGCAATTCCTTCCCAATATCCCATCTGACCCTGCCTCTGGCAGTGGAAAAGATCCCAATGGATCTGTGTCCCCATTGCAACTTTGAGCACTTACACACTGTGCCTGTATGTGTTTGCAGGCTCTAGAGATCTTTGGAATATTAGTGCAATTTCTGGTTTGTTTGTTTGGGGATTTTTTTTAGAATTAATTAAAATTATTAGGAATTCTTTGCATGACAAATTAACTGCAGATATGTTAAACTGTGTTTCAAGGTATTTTGCACAATCTGTTTCAGATTCGTGAACAAGTAAATAAAATGTCCCTATAGTGAATAAACCCATATATTTTTCTGAATCTCTGCTACTAAATGACTTTTTCAATAAATTACAAATTACACTGTTCTTCACCCAGGTAACTTGGGGCCCAGGGCTAAATATTCACAGTGTCAGGGCACGGGGAGATCCCCAGTCCTAATTTGAAATAATGCTGTTGAGTACAGTGAAGTTGCAAAGATAAGAGTGATTTTGGAATTTCTCCCATCCCATGGATAGTCTTTATTTTCTCCTGTACACTTCACATATCATAGAATCACTGCCAATGTTGGTCTGCACTGATTTCATTCAACCTTTTTTCAAATGAAAGAGGGCTGCTTTTTCATCTTTTGCAGGGGTGATTGTTAACTACAGGCAAATTGTAGCAAACAGTAGATCAATTAATTACTCAATTTTTACGCTCCCCTTAGTAAAGGAGCAATTAATTTAACTGCATTTTGGTGGATTTCTTTCTCTAGACTTATCCATTTGAAATCGCTGTAATTCTGGGCAGATAACACTGCTTTATTATATGTGACAGCTTTTCAGAAGTTCATATTTTCTTCTTTAATGAATGCTGGGACTGAGTTTGTTTTTAATTATCTGTGGCACCTTTTTATTATTAGCGGAATGAGAAAGCAGTAAACCTGGAGTATGTGAAGTGAATGGGGACTATCAACCTCCTAAAAGAGGATGTTAAATAGAATGGATTGCAAAGTCCAAGTTTTATAGGCTGACATAAAAATTATAAATATTTGCAGTTCAGAAACAGTGCAGCTCCAAGGACTTTCACAGCTTTCTTATCCCTTCCTCCTTTAAGCTTCCATTTTATTTTTTTCATTTTCATTTCAATTGGGCAAGAGCTGTGGATTGCTCAGTGCAGCCCCTGTGTATGATGCCCACTTAAGAATAAAAAGCCTGTTGATCATTAATTGTTCAGTGCCTTTTGTCCTTAGACAACATTATTTCAAATTACAGGTAATAGAGTTGGTACCTGTAGAACCAGACAATTTTAACTAGTTGTAAGTTACTGTAAGGTAACTGCATGATTGGTAGGAAGATAAAGGTCTTTAAGAAGATACTGGTGAATTCTGCATTTTAAGCAGAGAGGGAGATCCCAGCAACTCAGTCTCAGATGGATTGGTTCAAATAACTTGCACGAGATAATTTCCATCTTGAGAGACAAAGCAGCACATCACATCCAAAGTGTTCCCTGAAATGGCTGGAAGATTTGGAGAAAATAAGAATAGGGAGTTAATTTGAGGAGTGTGTTATATTTGGAGTATTTACTCTTGTAAATGGCTGTTTGACTCATTAGCATCTCGAATGATCCATCAAAGAATGGTTCAGACTGAAAAGGGAATAAATACAACATTATCCTTTTGTGTTGCCAAATGTAGGGCACCAAATGTTTGCTTCTGTGGTCTGCTGGGATCAGTGGAGTGGCTCTTTTGACTCCAGTGGAATTATGCTTGGGATGAGCCTGGCCCCATGACCCTAATCAAACTAAATAAGATGAAAGGTTTGTGGGGAAAAGAGCTCAATCTCTACATAAGATCTTTATAAAGTATTATGGGATTAGGCCTTTAAGAAAAGGGGAAAAAAATGTATAGTGGCATTTTAATCAGGCACGCCATGGTAAAGGAGACATACAAAATTAATTTAATGAAAAGGTTTTTATAGCCTCATGATATGGCTAAGGAATGAAATATGTCACATAAAAGTAAAATACAACGTGGTTTTTAGTACAAGAGAATTTGATACCTTGACTGTGCATAGCAATTGTGTTTTTCTGCGTTAACTGTGATTTACAGATTTTTAATTGTACTGAAATCTGCAACAGGCCACTCTGAGACAACTTGGTGCTTCAAAGGTCACAATAAACACATTAAGTACAGATTGGCTTTCTGTTTATTAGAAGGCCATGTCTGCTAAATCAGTGATTCTGCACTCCCTCATTTGCTTAGTCCAGAGCTGCTTTGTTTCCCCAGATTAGTGATGTGATGTTCCATGTCCCTCTCAGTGAGATTAGTGGAGAATCCCCTGTTTTACACTTGAGGGATTCCTACCAATCTGATCCCCATGTCGGAGGGTGGAGCTATTTTTCTGAATATAGAAGAGTTAGAGGAATAACCAAAGGCCATGCATTGTTTATTCTGTGGATTGATATGCCTCCATTTCCCCTGTGGTATTGGGTATTTATTGTTACTAGTCCCCACAGCAGTGTCTGTTTTCTGTTTCTTCAGGCTGACACACCAGACCTTTTCCCTTGGTTTTGTGCATGGCTATCTAAAGAAATAACCATATTGGGAACAAGGTATGTTTCCTTTTGATAAATCTCACATAATTAAACCAGGGATTCAATTTTGATGCTGGTTAGTCCTTTTCGTGTTGTCATTGTTCTTTTGTGATGATCCTTTTATTGTTATTCAATTGGAAATGCCACAAGAAAAATTAATGATTTTCTGATAATCACAGAAGAGCGAAGAGCAAACGGCTTGAGATGTGGCAGGTTGAATTGTTACATTAAATGCTTCATGTTGGTTTTTTTTGTTAGAAAATTTGTGAAAAGAGAAGGCTTATCCATGGCCACCTGACCCTGCAGGAGGGTTGCAGGTGCTGTGCCAGAGGAGGCTTTTGCAGGTCACTGTGTCCTGGCTCCAGCTGACAAACCAGGTGCCAATACAGTTCAGCCTTACAGCCATTGCAATATTGCTGTGTAAGAAGTGGCTTCGTGTCCTCAAGCTACTCAGAAATGCCACAAGTCACACACTGAAGGATTAAAAAGAAGAAAAATGGGTCTTTGAATAAGACAAAGAGGATATATGGTGGCGAAACTGGTGTGTGTGCTTCTGATTACCAAGGAAAAATGTTTCCTGCATAGCTTTTGGTAATACGGATGTCCCGAGGTAGAGGTAACTGCATTTTTAGTCCCTGGATTTCTGAGTGGGATTTCTCATGCTGTGCAAGGGTAGCAGAAGGGAGAAAGTCTATTTACAATGCATATTTGACTGTCATTCAGCTCTGTGTGTACAGCATGGGTGATGGAGGGCTTTTCTGTCCTTCAGCTCTGCGCAGCAACTCCCTGGGCTTGTTATCTGCTTCCTCAGAGTGCTTGGGAATTGAAATAAATTATGCTCAGACCAAACTTTTAGGAACTCAGGATATGGGAAAGAAGCAGGTGGCAGTGCATACTGATAGGCTGGAGATCAGGGAGAAGGAAAGGAAGAGAAGGGAATATGCACAGAAGAAGGAGAGCTGATGCAGGAGGATGGTTTTCACTCCCAGGTAATGGGGTTTGCTTTTGTTTAGGACCTGGAAAGGAGAATCACTGTTCCCAACAGCAGCAACACTGATGGGTCTCCTCTATATTATATGTATCTTTCACATAATTTATTATCATAATCTTCACCTGCTATAAGGTTTATTATTAACCATGCCAGGGATAAACAAATTGTTGGAATGGAACCTCCTGTTTTCCTGGTGGATAACCAAGGGCACTGGGGAGGGCACTAAAGCAGCTGCTGAAGGTATTTTGCTGTTATTTCATTCACTTGCAGGCAGACAGACACATAAGCACTTATGGAGGTTTTATGTCCTGTGCCTTAATATCCCATTTGCCAAAGGAAACTGAAGACTTTAATCTGTCCTGTAAGCATTTAGCTGACAAGACAATGGACAGAGCAAATGATATCACCCCAAAAACACTCTGCCTTCATGTCACTGTGATGAGCAGAGCTAAAAACCACTAAAGAACACTTTAGGTGGTCTTTAAGAAGTCAAAATCTGGTGAGAGTCTTCAAATGATACCAGCACTTTGATTAGGGCAAAAACATGAATGAAAGCGATAAGAGAGGGAAATAAATATAAATCAAGCCTTCTAGGTTCATCCTATTTAGGCCACAGCTGGGAATGACTGGCAGAAAATGTGGGGAGCAGCAGTGCTGAGTTGAGGCCAGAATGAGGAAAGGAATGGGAAGTTTTCCATTAAGCTGAACACATGGATGTCACACAGTATGGCATTGGTAAATAATTAAGTGGATAAATTTGCTGTTGTATCAGCTGCCCATGTAATTTGGGTCCAGAACTTGGTGGTATGTCTACAAAAGTGTTATTAGGTTATGAGTTTTCTGATCCCAGATTTCCCTGTTTGTTGACTGTGCTATCACTAGAAACATCCTTGTGTTCTTATGCTTGGGAGAAAATCCTTTAAAGTGGCAGTGCATCCATTTGACTGAAGCATATGCTGTGGGGGAGTGAAACAGCCACCAGAGTCCCTTTGGTTCCCTTATCCAGTCTCCCCCCTGCAGCATTCCTGAATAACCAGCAGTACTGTGAGACTGGAGCTGTGAGTTGTGTTTCTCTGTGTGGCCTTGCATGGGTGTGCATCAGAGCAGAGCAAATAAAATCCAAGGCACTGGGCTGTGTGAGACAGGAGTGGTGTGTCTGACAGGACACAGGGAGGGGAGGGGACAGGGTTGGTGTGTCTGGCAGGGGACAGGGTTGGTGTGTCTGGGAGGAGACAGGGCTGGTGTGTCTGGGAGGGGACAGGGTTGGTGTGTCTGGGAGGAGACAGGGCTGGTGTGTCTGGCAGGGGACAGGGTTGGGGTGTCTGACAGGACACAAGGTTGGTGTGCCTGGCAGGGGACAGGGCTGGTGTGCCTGGCAGGAGTCAGGAAAGTTTTGGGGCCATGTAGGTGAAGGTGTTGCAGGGCAGTTGAGCTGCAGCACACGCTGGTGCAGTGCCTGTGCCCAGGCTGGGTGGCTGTGGCTGTGCTGGAGCTCTGGGATGAGCCCATGGGGTGGAGGACTCAGCAGTGTGCTGGGTACAGCAGGCTCCCAGGGGGATCCAGTGTCCATCCCACTGTGGTTACGGTGCTGTTGGGGTTTGGGCCATGTACCAGACTGACCCAGGCAGTCCCTGCAGGGCTTGGGAGGGCTGAGCTCAGTGTGGTCACCTCAGGGTGTCCCTTCTCTGCTGATGGGGCTGGACAGAGCCCAGGTGGGCTGTGGACCCCTGCAGGGCTGTGGCAGGGGAAGGCTGATGCACCCAGGGCCCCAGGAGCTCCCCAGGGCAGCAGAGCAGGCACAGAGCCTGTGGCAAGCAGAGCCCTACCCAGGAAATGTGCACAGAGCCTGCTGGGGCACGGGGAGCTGGAGAGAGCTGTGGGTTTAACAGCAGATCCTTCTGAGCTGCCTCGGGCACAGCCCTGCCCCTGGCAGTGTTGGCTGCCCTGGGATGCTCCTGCAGCACAGCAGTGGCTCTCTGGGAGACACTGATGGATATTGACAGCGACGGGCACCGTGTGCTGGGGGTTTGCTGATTGCTTCACACTTACATGGCCATCACAGATCAGCACAGTTAGGAAAGGACAGCAATCAGTTTGATGAATAGCAAATAGGACTGCTCTACAGCTTTGATGGGATTGAAGGAACAATAGGGGTATGGGACATGAGGTGGAATGGGAAAGGTTGCACCATACCTGGTGACTGGGCACAGGGCAGTGGCTGGAAAAAATTAAGGATGAGGCCAATAAGATAAGGCTTGGATTACTAAAAATATCTGCCAAAATGTTTCACCCTGGGCAGCTTGCCATTCTTGTTGTTTTGTAGTTGTGAGAAATTGTGGAAGGATTTTATTTAGCAATGAACAAAAGAAATTAAATGGAAATATTTCTTGGCATTTTTATGCTGTTTATATTGAAAAAATTTATCTAAATGTATACCTGAATATAGTTTTGATTAAATATTAGTTTCAGGGAGCTGCAAAACTTTTACTTTCTTTTAGAATATTGAGACATTTTCGTATTTTTTTGTCCAAGCTGGTTTTGTTGAAAAAAGTTCATCTACACTGCTAACAGTCATAACACTTAGAGGCTGTTCATTCATAGTAGTAAGTTCTTATCTGTTAAATTACCAAGCAGTATTTCAACATTTTATAAGGTAATAGAGATGCTGGTTTATTTTAGTCCCTCAGCTCAGTAAATAGCGTGGCAAGACTGTGTTTGAGGAGAGGCAGAATAGAGCTACAACGTGGGATCTTTGCAAAGAGAAAAGCTCCTAGGGGATGGTGGCTTTTGAATCCTATTCCCAGTTTAAGCATAAGTGTTGAAAGGCAGCCATGTGTTCAGATATGTTATATGAATTGTTCTTAAGGCTAGTAATTTTTTCCATGGCTTCCCAGATTTCTTCTAAGCCATCTGTCGAGGAAAGAGAGCATTAGATCGTCAGACATTGTTTTCAAAGCTCAGTAAAATATCTTGTTTAACCCTTGCATTGCTTAATTTGAGGGAGACCTTTAAGTGAAGTGAGGGTTATTTGATTTACTGTTTTTTTTTTTTTTTTTTTTTTTCCCAATGGAGAAAGAGCAAATGTTGGTTT
>VZRZ01003265.1:436252-512996 GCA_013398175.1 Climacteris rufus
AGTCCTTTAAGGGAAGTGAGGGTTTTTTGATTTACTTTTTTTTTTTTTTTTTTTTTTACCAATGGAGAAAGAGGAAATGTTGAGTTGCTCACTTTGTCTAGGGTAAAGCTGAGGCTGGGATATGGCAGTTCTGGTCTTCCAACTGAAAATTCCTTTTGCATTTAGGGGTAATGTGCTGCTGTGATAATCTTTGTTAAAATAAATTTTAGATGATCGTTCAAACCCCTTCATCTTTCCTTCCTTGAGCCAAGGAAGGCAATAAATCGAAGGAATTGTTGCTCCACCTGGTGAGGTTGAGGGCATGACCTTTAACTCCTGGGGTAGCTGTGAGTTCCCACTGCCGAATTTCTTTGCTGAAAACTCAACCTTTTTGAGGTCGTGTGATGGATTCAGTTCTCAAAGCACAGGCTTGCCATTGGCTTTATAAACTACAGTAAGTTATTTGTAATGATTTTGTGGTGTGTCTCAAATCTGATCTGCTTAAAAAGTTCTCCTTAAGGAATTTAAAAGTGGAATCTTGTTCACAAGGTTAGAAATAGCTCCTTAGAGGAAAGAGTGGGAGCCTGAAGACATTAGGGCAGGTCCAATCAATAATGTAATATATGGCAGGTGTAGATGTAGATGTAGATGTAGATGTAGATGTAGATGTAGATGTAGATGTAGATGTAGATGTAGATGTAGATGTAGATGTATATGTATATGTATATGTATATGTATATGTATATGTATATGTATATGTATATGTATATGTAGTGAGCAGGTGGTGAGGATGCTTTGCTTAAGGTTGTTCTCCTGGATGGTACCTGCCAAGCAGCCCTGATCCAGTGGATCCCTCAGGAAGCAGGAGGAACTCCCTGCAGCTCCCTTCCTTTGCCATTATGGGCAGCCAGGTTCTCAAAGCCGTTGGAAAGGTTGGCACTGCTTTGTTGCTCTTTCCCAACTCCACAGCTGGAATGAGGAGCACCCTCAGAACTCAGCCTCTCCTGTTCCTGGTAGCTGGGAGAAATGCCTGGAAAGCTGTAGCTGGAGTCTGCACAGCTGTGGAGGCAACGTCATGGAAGAAGGAAAAGAGACTTTCTTCCCGTGGTCATATAAATTATGTGAGGGTGCTCTATTATGATAGTTTAGATCTAATAAAACCTGAGTGATTGCTGTGCACTGGTCCATGTGCCCTCACAAAGACTATTTCTGCAGGAAAAGAGTAGACATTTCATTCTCAGGTCAGGAAAGAAATCCAGCTTGGAGAAGGCAGTAGATGTAGTAATTTTAAAATCCCTTATGACAGGGAGTTTATTGGATTGTTCCTTCTCCTAACAGGGTCCCTCTTCCTGAACCAAGAGGTGAATTTGGATTTACCAGTAACAGAATGAGGAAAACCCTCAAACTGCAGCTTCAGCCCAATTGTGTTAGTCCTTGTGCTGGTCCTTAGAAAGACAGAGAGAACAGGAGGTAAATACTTGTGCAAAGGCTGAGTTGTGAGGGGCAGGGAAAGTAATAACTATAGAGATTAAACCCCATTCCCTCCTCCCAGGGGTGGCTCCCATAAGCACAGGGGTGCTGGGATGGCTTGATTCCCTTTCTGGGAGGACCTGCAGGGCAGGCAAGTAACTGATGCCTTGCAGCCTTTTTTATGGCCCGTGGTACAAGAGCAGCGTGCCCAGGGTGTCCTTGCTTGTCACCAGCCACTGCAGAACGCTGTAAATCATCCTCATTTTACTTTATGAATTGTAAAAACTATCATACATTTCATAGGTATCTCAGGACAAGATAGTAAATTGCAAGGTTTTTTCCCATGAATTTATAGCCAAGCCTAGAAAATAGCTTCTTATGCAGCTGGAAAAAAAACCCAACTGTAGATGTGAGGAGCAATACATTGTCTACAGTTTGGGCACAGCTCCCTCTTGACATCAAGGGCAATAGGTGGCCCACGGGGTGATTATTTAGTGCAAAATGAAGCAAAATATGAATCAAGGTGTACTAAGAGAGGCTGGCTGTTGGAAGGGATGGATGTGAATAAAACTCTTTTCCAGTAGCATTTTGTTCTTGGCTTGTTGCTCACAGGAACACAGCAAATTACAGCTCCCATCTTCTCTCCTAATTACACCATCTCTTGTTTTGGTGGTTGTTTCTTTCATATGTTTCATTTCAATGGTGCATCACTGTCCATTTGCAAGTAGAATTTTTGTTTGGCACTTGTAAAGAAGAAACCTCCAAAGAGAACTTTGTGTGTTAAAGGGATTTTTTAACCTGTTAAGAGCAAGTACATAAATCATCATCTTGCTCAAAATAGCTGACAAATTCTTCTAGGGACACTCTTGGTGTATATGAAAAAAGCAAATGATGCCAGTGTGGAGACTGAATGGGACTCCTTAGGTGGTGTCCAAGTCCATTCAGACATTTCTCACACCCTTGAGGATGAAATGTGGCCACAACGGCGGAAGAAAGTAGCAAGTGAGATGTTACACTGAGAGCACATCAGAGCATTGAAAATCTTTCCTTGCCTTCCATTCACATTCAGATCCTACATAATTGATAAAATTCCTGGCTAGAATTCTGTGGAACTGTTATTTCTGTATAGGACCAGATGCACTGTTAACTGCTCATTGACATTAACATGTTCCCATCTCTGAAATGAAAATGAACCCTGTTTTTAGCCCTCTTTACATGATCTCTTTCAATCTCCTCTTCTAAGGTTTATCAAATTAAAATGCTTTTCTAGGAATCATCTGGTATTTCTGAGAGGTTGGGCAAATAGAAATATCTGCAAACACTAAATAAAATTTTGCATTCTACCTTGTTGTAGAGAGGGGAGCAGAAGGATCAAGGAAAGCAAATGTTAGCCTTATTTCTTGTGGCAACCCAAATCATTTTTGTGTTTATTTTTTTCCCACCTTTTGTCTCTTGTAGGAACCATGAGCTTTACATTTCATGCACAGTCATGGAATGTAATAGGATAATTTCCATGCAAGGACATAGTGTTGCCAGCTGAAAGTAGTTAGCAGTTTGTATTACAAATGTATCTTCTAATTTTCTATCCTATAATTATAAAGCATTCTGTGATGACATTGAATTAAAATATCTGCATTCTATGAGTAGTTACTCACAAAAAAGGAGAAATTTTGTTATGTGGTTCTCGGGAGCAATCCAGACATAAAGGACAAAGATACCTAAACTGCTTCTGAGGTTTCAAAAACATCCCTGCACAAAACTGATGAATTTGGAGGGGTGCTTCAATATGAAAATATCAATTAAGAAAAATGTACATATCAGAAA
The DNA here is from genome assembly GCA_013398175.1 of Climacteris rufus. Lineage (NCBI taxonomy): Eukaryota > Metazoa > Chordata > Aves > Passeriformes > Climacteridae > Climacteris > Climacteris rufus. Next base: position 439,526 of record VZRZ01003265.1, read on the forward strand.
AATTACGGCTTTAGAAGTCTATTGTATGGCCACCACTTTCTGCTTATTAGATAATTGTATTTAGCAGGTGAAGGCTGCTAAGTCAACAATTCAGTTAAAAATAAAACTGCAATGGAAAAGGAAACATTTCAGACCTTTTTAGGTGACTTCAGGTTGTATTTCATCTACTTGGCCAGTGGGCTTATTCAGCAGTGGAAACTCTAATGGCTTTAATCTTATGATTTGTTTGCAACCTTGTCTTTTCTTGCACCTACAGACAAAAATAGTGCCACAGAGAGAGGTGGGCAGCTCGTTCTTTGTGAATGGAAGCTCTGTTAAAAGTTCCAGCTCAATTAGAGAAGATTAATCTGTGAAAACAATGAGATCAGCAGATGTTAGTGCAGGAGAACCCAAAACCACTTCCTCTGCTAAGGCTTCTAAAACCATGCTGTGCATTTCCAAGTGGCTTTTCTGTTAAAAAATAAGGCGGGGGGAGGGGGGGGAAGAAGAATTCAGTAAAAAATACTTTTTTTTTTCCTTTAAAGTGCCCAAGTGCTAACATAATTATAAAAGGAAACAATGAGATTCTTAATATTCATTGGCAACATGGAAGAAAAAATGCAGAAGAGAACAGCAGCTGAGAGAGTCCTTAATCAGGGTCCCTTACAAAGTCCCAGAAAAAGACACAAGAGGTCTGATGAGACACAGCTGCACTAATCCTTGTATTACCAAGTAAAAAAAAAAAAATCAGGAAAAGGGAGATATGTTAATGAAAGATTGATAATGCAAGACACAGTTGGCTGGAGAAGATTAATGCATTGAAACAGCCACCACAACAAAGGGCCCAGCAAGGGCACTGGAGCTGTTTAGCCCCATCCTGCCGGGGGTTTTACACCCAGCTCCCATCAGGAATTTGTCTGTGAGCAAAGGGACATGCCTGGAGCTGGCCTGGCTGTGGGACAGGGACACGCATCCTGCTCCTGGCGTGGAGCTTCATGTCTGGCACATATTCCCTGGAAAAGCCAGTGTGGAGCAGGTAAACAGTTTTGATGGAAAAGGAATCCAAACCATTATATTCTTCTGGAACATTCTGACTGACGCAACCCAACAGAATTCCTTTCCTGGGGAATGCTCAACCAGCTTTTCCCTGCGTATGCTTCTTTGGGCCACATGTAATCCCCACCAAGCAGCTGAAATATTAAATTAAGTCCTCCTTCCTCCTCTCACAGAAGTTTTATGGCTTGCTTCAGAGGGTATTTTTGCTTCCTGGTGCTGAGCAGGGGGAAGATGGCACAGCACACCCAGGCCGAGCTGTGCCGCCGCTGTCACGGTGTGGAACACCCTGGAGCTGCTGCCAGTGGGCACAGCCGAGCTCCAGTGTCCCTGTGCTCCTCTCTGCTGGCCCCCTGGCCCTGGGCCTGCCCGGGCTGTTCCTGGGCCACAACCGAGGCGCTGCCCGGGCAGGTTGTGGGCGCTCAGGGCTGTTGCCTTGCTCTTTGCAGCTGAAAATAACTATCCCATGGTAGCTAGTTTTCAAGGTTATTGTTCTGTAAACATGGCCATGTTATTGTAGCACTATCTTATCATATGCATTCCTTTCTCATGGACACAGACCTTTGATGGACATTCCCTTTGACCACTGTAGTTGAAGGAGGAAGAACTGATTTCCTCCAACGAATAGTGATTTCTAAAAGAGTATATAAGAAATAAAAGAAGGTGGGTCTTGCCCCTTCCTTCCTTCCTTTCCTTTGAACCCGAACAGCTGTCTCTGGCTCTTCTTTCTGCGCCTACCAGCATCAAGCAGCGTCACAGGGCCGGGGCTGTTCCTGGGCCACAGCCGGGGCGCTGCCCGGGCAGGTTGTGGCGCTCAGGGCCGGGGCTGTTCCTGGGCCACAGCTGGGGCGCTGCCCGGGCAGGTTGTGGGCGCTCAGGGCCGGGGCTGGCAGGTGAGGTGGTGGTGGCTGAGTGATGGATTCCTCCACTGTGTTTCCCTGCAGGCACCGTCGCGCCCTGTGCTCCCCTTCCAGCCCTTCACCCTTGGCCTACCTGCAAACCTGGAACCCCACCAAAGCAAGGCAAACTTTGACTTCTGTAAGTGATATATCAAATGCAGGCTTGCTTCTGCATTGCTGACTCTGCCTTAGTTTTGCTCTAATTTACAGTTTAATTTGCCTCTGACACCTTCCTTTCTCAACAACACGTTTTTGTTCACTGAATAGCCACTACCTTCTGGCAGCTCTCCACTGGATCCTTGAATTAGTGTTGTTTCCTCCAACGTTTTCATCATCTACAGGACACAAATCACAGGCAGTTGCAACGAGTTGGATCCACTTTAAAGGAAAACTCAGTAAGTGAGTGCCTATCCATCTAGTTTTCTAAATAAAACAGGATTTTCAAATTCCCATATGCTTCGTGGGACATTTTCTGTGTTCAGAAAATAGAAAAAAAGAGGGAGTTTTAGGCACTGGGTTGCTACAACCATAACTGACCTAAGGTTTTCTGGCAAATATCAGGCGGTGACATTTGTTCCAAGCATGCAGCAGGGAAGATGTGCTATTGGCACTTGGTGCATTTTTAACACTCTTTGCATTTCCAGAGCAGTTAGAAGCTGTCTGGAGAATTTCTGGCAAACTTTGCTTTAAAACTACCCATGTGGAGCAGCCCTTTCCTAACTGGCCTTAATAACCCCCCTTGATTAAATTCTCAGGGACACACAAAAGGAGTGACTCCAGAATGTCTTGCAACCAGACTGGGAGGATGTTGCCTGGGGTGCAACAATCCTTTAAAATGTAGTGTCTAACCAGGAAACATTTAGAATTCTTTGTACCTCTCCCAGTTCAGTAATTGTAAATATAAAATTATTTGTGTTGCTGTCCTAAACAATAAATTTATTTTTCAAAATGTGCTTTTAAATTCGCTCTGACCTGTACATCAGGATGTTTAATTATATTGTCTGTGGAGTGCTTTAATTTCTCTTACAAAAGAAGTTCTAAATATTGTCATGCTAAGTATTTAGAAGTCTGTGGTAGTAAATTCCATTCATCCTGCTGTCAATTACCAATTTCCAGCATTAAGTATGAATTGTAACTCAGCTTGTTTGTAGCCTAGTAAAAGTGATTTCCAAACTTCAGTGGTGGATAGTATTGCTCTTGCCAAAAGTGCCTGTTGCTATCTCTGCTGTATTTATGCCTGTAGACATGTATTGAAATCACAGTTGTCCCTGCAAAGTTGACTGCCCCAAGAAGTGGTCTGACAAGATTTTTGTTTGGAACACACTCAAAGCATGGGCTTGGGTGCATTTTCTTAATTCTATGCTCGCGTCTTTTCCTGCTCTGTGTTGTGCTGGTCCTGCTGTTTGCCTTTCTGCACTGTCTCACTTGTGTCTGTTGGAAACAAAGAATCTACAGCAACCAGGATATTCCTGGAGCATCGCTGAAGCTGTTTCACATCAGGATATTCCTGGAGCATCTCTGAAGCTGTTTCACATCATTGCACATGTGAAGATCTGTTTATAGTTGAAGTGGCACCGGATGATTGCTACGACTTCAGTGTTGTCACAATAGGGACCTCTGGAGAGCTCTGGTCCAGCCTCTTCCTTGGAGGGGACCTGTCACAGCCACTCCAGGAGGTCAAGCACAGCTTTTTCCAGCCTGCAGCTCTAAAACAGCCATCCATGAATATTCAGCCTCTGAGCAACCTGTTCCAGTGCTGATGTTTATCCCCATCCTTCAGGAGAGAGGATCTGGTGTTCATTGTGCAAAACATTTCCAGAACAAGGAAATTGCTCAGACCAACACTCAGGACTTTTAAGAAGACCATAGGGAATTTCAGAAAGCAACTTTGTTAGGGCTAAATTTCCTTCCTTGGAAGCTGAAGGTACCATTCCTGAAGTCCTGGCTGTGTGCATAGCACTGGAATTTTAGAAGTCTGAGCATAAATATTTGATCCCAAAATGTTATGCGTGAGCATGTGTTTTTGGGGACACACACTCACTGCATATATTGGTGTGGTGAGGCTGTTTTGCAGCATTTAATGTTTAATCAGACACGTCTTCCTAGGCTTGCATTTATATTGAGGTTTAATAAACAGAAATTAATGGCACCTTTATGGGAATTCTTTCCAGGAGATACAAAAATGTGGATCCAAATGAGTTTCTCTATGTGCACTGATTAATCCTTCAGACTGACAGGAACTTCCAAGGTCAGTCTGCTGCTGTAAGTTGTGGAAACACAAATCTGTCAATCCCCAATAGTAACCTTCGAATAAGGAGGGCAGGAGAAAAAGAAAGAGCTGGATTTATGGTGCTACCAACCAGCTCATCCAGACCTAAATGAAAAGCCCTTCACTCCCTGTGCTAATGAAGGCAGCCACGTCTAATGGAGCGATGGTGGACAACAGTGGTGTTTAAAAAGCAATAAAATCAACTAATGCTTTCATTAGAATAATGATAACTGCATCAAAGGGACATCCATACCCAGCAAAACACCTCCTGCAGTGCATAAACATCCCCACCACAGGAGATGTTTATTGCTTTAGACACGCTCCCTTTGATGTATTTATCAGTTAAATGTATTAGTTCTGCTTCACAGCTGTGTGCAGAAATAGCACTGAGGAAGACTATATTTTGTGTGTGCTATACATAGCATCATAACCTCCCAACACCAGGATCAATAAATAAAATCCAGTCAAAAGAGCTGAGTGCATTTAGTCAACAGTGTGGATGTTGGCAGCTCATGGCAGCACTGAAACTCCAGCTGCCTTCATGGGACAGTTTTGTCTCAGCTAAAAGGAACACAAATTCTAACAACATCTCATTATGCAAATGAGATTTTTCTTTGTTAGAAATTCCTATCAAAGATATCAGTGATAATTCCTATCATTAGGATGGAATTCATTAGGTCATGTCCTTAGATGGAAGACTGATAAAGCCAACTTTGTGCATGTTGCTCTGTGTGTGTATTTATTTTGCCTAAAAGTTACTGTTTCTTCTTCCTGGATTTTGATCCTGTGATTTAGATAATTACGTGGTGAATTATTGTGCATTAGGTTCAGCTGAGATCAGTGCTGTTGTAGGCTCTTAGTGCTCATTTCTCTGCATCTGTAATTGCAGATGTTGATTCCTGAATTTATTTCAGCTACTGAGAGAAAAGGATTTCTTTTCTTCCTGAAAACAGCCATGTTTGTTTATCAAAAATAACATAATGATTATTCCAGCCCTGTACACATAGACCATCCAGCTCAAAACTCTCCTGTTCTGTGGCCAGTGCTCCTGCCTTTTCCTGGTGCTGTTCAACTGAGATGTGGGATGTGGGAGGCCAACTGCTGAATTATCAGCATGCCTGACACCCTGTGCTGGGTTTTTGCACATCTTTTGCATTGTTTTGGGCTGTTTTTTCCTTTGATTGCAGAAATTAATTCATATAAAATAATCAGATAGATCCATAAGACCTTGTTTAGGTTAAGGCTTGTTAAAATGGGATAATAATAGAAGTTAAAGGTACATTTTTGTTCTATGTTGTCAATAGATTGAACAAATATGTTATGAAAATATTTAATTAATAATTTCATTTGTTTTCTTGCAGAATAAAATGCCCATTTTGATTTGTTGGGCTTTCCCACCCAACGCTTGCAGATGTCAAGAGTCTGCAGATGCCAGAACTTGGTTTTCCAGGACAACCAAACACAAGTTGCTGTGGAATACAACACATCCAGCAGCTGAGATTTCTCCCTGTGCTCTCCCTCGCTGAAATAAACACCAGACCTGAACCCTGCTGGGTTGGATCCCTGGAAACACAAAACCAGCAGTCACTTCCAGCTCCTTTACAGGCAACGCCTTTGTGATCCAGGGTGAGGAGCATTTGGAACACCTCTTGCCTCTGTTGAGCAGGGGTTTGCTCAGGAAGAACCTCAGTGCTGCTGGTATTGTTGTGACAGCACCAATTAATAAGAAATTAACCACCTGCCTTATTGAAAAATATTTGTCAGTACTGGAACGTTGCCTCCTCCAAAGTGCATTCCTCGTGCCAGGGTTTCAGGGGTGTGGATAACTTGGCACTTGCATCACGTCATTCCTCACATGCAGCACGTAATCAATGTAGCCAAGCAAACAAATGCTTATCTAGGAATTAAATATATGGGATATAAAACACAGATTGCACAAGATGTGAGAAATTCCTTAATCAACCCCTTTCCAAATAGGGTTTTTTTTCTGTTTGAACTTTTAGTTTAATTTTCAAATGTGTTAATCTTTAAGTAATTATTAGTTAATACTGATAATTGATTGAGTGTGGCTCTTAAAATATTGTATTGTTGATCTTTTATTTATAACTAATCAGAGACTTAATTACTTATTGGTTACATTTTATGTCACATGTAATGGGGTGATGTCTGAGCATAGGAGACTTCCCTTAATTAGACAGGAAATCTTGTTTAAAGGCAAGTAGCTTGACCAGTATATTTCTTGTAAGCTATTATTCTAGTCATACATTAAACAAAAGGAATCCAGGAGAGAAATTGTCTTCTGAAATCTCTGTGATTTTTATAAGGTCAGGAAAATGGAGCTCTCAGATATTTGCCTGTCATTTTCATAAGCCAACAAGTGTGATTGTTTGTATACAAATGTTCCCTACTTGCACATTGATTTGGGCTTCCTTAATGCCAAAATACATAATGTTACATGCATATCAACTGCTAATTTCCATCATGTCTGTCACAAAAAAATCTGTTTTTCTATAAAGACATCCTTCCTATTTGTCTGCTGCTGCTCAGTAGTGTTGAGTTTAGCGTTTTAAAAAAACTTACCTCCAAAGCAAATTGGAAGTTGTGCACCTGAAAACACACACTTTCAAAAACTGGAAAACTCCTGAGTTAAATATGAATTTCCAGTGTTTACTTCGACATCAGAAAAAAATAAAACAAATTTTGGATGCCTCAAGAAGTCCAGTTTTTCTTTGAACTGAGCTGAACTGAGGAACTTCATGAGTTGCTTTTTTTTTCTTTTTTTTTTTTTTGTTTCCCATGCTGGCCTCATTCCACAGGACACCAAAGTGTATTTCTGCATTGCTTCCCAGCTGATGTAATGTGTTGTTTAGATGACTGCCTGCATGATATCAGTTCTATACACCACTGTTATTGTGGCTGGATTTCACCTTCCAAGAGATAAGCTTGGTTTGCTTTTCATGTTCAGCTCATCTGCCTTTCCAAGGGCCTTGTCTCGTGTCCTTTAGCACAAGGCTGCTAAGTGGAACCGGTGCCCTGGACAAACAAGAGGCTCCATCTCCAGAAATGTTGGCTTTAACATTTCATGAGCGACCAGAGGCAAAGGCAAGGTGTGAAAAGGTGAGGTTTTTGCAGGAGATAGTGATTTATTTCTCCAGATTATATAAGGCAAGGAAATGTTCTGCTCTGAGGAACATAGGCAGTGGTGACAGAGCCACTGGTGACACCAGGACGGTCACCAGGGAGGGACCAGGGAGAGATTTCTGGGGTCACTGCGCTGCTGAGAGGGAAGAGGTCTGGGGAAAAAACTGCCACAGGCACAGTGATGGACCCTTCAGAGGCTCTGAGGATGGCAAAAGTGCAGGAATTATCAGAGAGCTCCCAGATCTGAGAGGGGAGCCTGGCAAAGGGCTCGTGGTGACTGCAGAGGTTACAGCAGAGGCCTCAGGAGAGCAGGCACAGCTCTGGGACAGTGACAGGGAGGGGGCTGTGGGCACAGGGCATGTTTGAGAGGGCTGGGGATTACAGGGCTGAGGGGGAGAAATGGGAACTTGGAGTAGGTGTATGGAGAAAACAAATCTAAATTGAGGTTCTACTTGAAAAGCTTGATGCTGCAGGGTCAGGACCTGTGCGTATCTCCCAGCTACCTGGAAAAGCAGCCTGTTACCTTGTTTTAATTGGAAAGTGGCCCTAGCTTTGAATTCACATCACTCCTGGAAGTGAGATCTGATCCAGATTAGTATCAGAGTGTGCTAAAGCTGCCTAAGAGCTCAAATCTCATTTAGAGATTGCCTTCATGTTCTCCCAAAAATGTCATATCACTCAATTGTTATGTTTTTTTCCCAGGTGCTGGAGACTATAAAACACACTAGATGTCTTTTCAGTAATGTGAAAAGTGATTTTTTTTTCCTCAAGATTATACTGCACAGGGAAAACATTGGAGTTGAAAAGAATTTTTAGTAGCAGTACATGAGTCTGCCACAAATAGGATGAAGGAAAATAAAACAAAATGGATTTATAAACCGTAAAAGCACTGTCAGGTTTCTAAAATGCTGTTACTCGCTGCTGGGTTTAAAGCTGTACATGGCTTTTCCTTAGTTCTTCTTGGTCCTGGTGCTCTGTGTTCCTGACAGTGTCTTATTAAACAATGAGTTCTGCCCCACACCCCTGCAAGGACATGTGCTGCTCCTTGGGGATGGGCTGGAGTGACTTCTGCAGGTTTGTGTGGAGCAACTCGGCTTGTGTTGGTTGTAAAGGAGCCCAGCAGCATCCAGCCTCATGTGAGGTTGTGGAAGGTGCAGTTGTTGAATGGATAATATGGAACAAGTTGGATAACTTTTTAAGCTTTCCAGCTCTGGAAGATATGAGGGATGAATTGCAAACTTCTGATACTACTACTACTACTACTACTACTACTTCTACTATAATACAGCAGGTGGTGGGCAGTTGGTTGGGTAACTCCCAGAGAACACAAAACCTGTCTGCTCAGTGGATTTGCCTTTTTGCCGTGGTTGTTTCTGCCGTGGAGCAGGACGAGCAGAGTTGTGCTCAGCAGGAATTGCTGTGCCCTGTGAGCAGCAGGGTCTGCGCTGGAGCTCCTCTGGAGCATCCCTGTGCCCTGGCAGAGGGAGCAGGGCTGGCTGCCGGCTGCAGTGTTGGCAGCCCCGGGTCACCTGCCTGGGGAGGGGCTGGAGCAGGACACCTCAGCCACCGCCACTGAAGGACAGGTGAGTGGGTTTAGTACTGGTTTTAGGACTGACACCGAGACTTTAAGGTCCTCCACCCTTACAGTGACAGTGTGTGAGCCTCTCTCACAGGGGCGGGAGATGCAGTGCTGACCCTGGATGTGTCACGGTGCCCCTGGGGTGTCACAGCAGCCTGGACCAGCCCTTTGCCAAGCTGCTCCAGCCCTGCCGTGTTACCTTGCTAATCCACCCCGGGAGCAGCACATGGAGCTGTTTGAAGGCTTCTAAAACAGCTGGATTGGTGTATTTGCTCAAGCAAAGCTGCCCCTCTGCCCATGCAGCCCTGCAGCCTCCCCGGAGGGACAGACTGTCCCTGCCAGGCTGTCCCTGCCCTCCAGCCCGGGACTGTCCAGCCCCTGCCTGCACAGAAAGCTCTGCCAGTGGAGAGGGGCTCCTCTGCCATCAGGTCTCATACAGCCAGAGCTCTCTGGAGAGGCTGCTTCAGAGTTCCCCTCACTTCAGCCAGCAACTTTCCTCTCTGTATTTTGCAGTGTGACCTCTGCTTTCCCTGCAGTTTATCCGGGAGCTCTCGGTTCACAGTGCTGCTGACACTCGAAGCTCTCAGCAACATATGGAAATTAGGAACAATCTTGAATTGCAACATTTCCTACCTTTCAGTCCCCTAAGGCTGCTGGAAGCCACATTGCTCATTGCCTCAGCTGCGTGCAAGTGTTGGAATTCAAATTGCTAATCAAAATCAATCATTAAGGACAATGATGGATTAAAACTGGTTTAATAAATAACATTATGCTGTCCTCTTTAGCAGAGCAACCAAATCATCACATTAATCTTTGGAGGCTGGGGGCAGGGGGGTGGGCAGCACCATTCATTAGAAGTGCACTTCTGGTGAGGATTCTTGTGATTTTTCTTATTCTTGGGGGTTTTTTTTGCTTATTTGGTTGGGTTTTTTGGTTTTGTTTCATTTGGGCTTTTTTTTTTCCCCACAAATCTGAACAGAAAACTGTATGCTTTTAAACCAGGTTAGTACTAGCAGTTATTCCACAGAGCAGATGCAGTGGTTTGCAGTAAGTGATACATTTCAGAGTTTATAAGATGTACTGTCTCCTGAAAAATCCTCTTGCTGCTCCCCAGCTTGTCAGCAAGGGCTGTGTCAAATCCATTTCTGTGAAATGTGTGCCTGGAGAAAATGCTTTTCCTTTTAAATTTCAGAAGGCACTTGGAATTTACCCTTTCTTGATTTGTGTTTTATTAGTGCTTAATGTGGTACCACCCCAAGTGTCCTTGGGTTTGGGTTGTGTACATTGATGTTGTGCTTTACCCAGGGTAAGTTCTCCTGAGCCACTTCATAACCAAGCAGGAGGCTAATCACACCCTCATTAGCTTCAAAGAGAACTACAGATCATTTTTTTCTCCCTGCTCTGGCTGGAGATTTAGTTTTAGCTTAAAGGGAATGGAGCCGATGTTAATGAGAATACATGGTCTTGATTTGCATATTAGATGAGATAAATATTGAGTTAATTTATACCTAAGATGGTTTTTATTGCAGTCTACATGTTCCACAGTTCTATTCAGTATATTTTACACACTGACTGTGTATAGTTTAGAGGAATAATGGGAAAATATATTATTTTGATGGTGAAAACAAAAGGGCGACTGTTTCTGTTATTTAGATTGGGTTTGAAAATCTTCATAATTTAAAAGGCTTTCTACTCAAACCCTCCTACTCTGTGAACATATGAACACCTGGGAGTGAGGGCCTACACCCAGTGTGGAAGCTGGGAAGCAGGAACTTCCTCCCCACTACATTCCTGCTCCCCTTAGCAAGAAAATCAGAGGTTGTGTGGTGGCCTGTGCTCCTCCTTTTGTCTGGAAGGGATTGCAGGAGCAAAATATGGGCTTGGAAATAAACCCACAAAACCTTAAATGGTTTGAATCATGTCTTGAAAGATAAATCAGGGGAATGTTCAACTTCTGAACCACCAAAACTGGGCTCTGTGGATTGCACAGATGACTCATGATGGTAGAACATGTTGTACTAAAAACATCCGTTTTGGAAGACAAAATACTCATGTAGATCCACTTAAATTATTTCAAATAATGCAGACATAGAGGGTTTGAAAGAACCCAAAGAGTTTGCAAAAAGGAACAAAAGGTGCTCTGCATGTTTTAGAATTTCTGCTTCCTCTGTCTTCCCTCTCCAGCTGTATTTCCTCATTATAGATGGGAGAAGCATCTTTGCAAATCTTACTGACATAATTTCATTCTCTGATTATCTTCTGATTATAATTCTTTTATTCTGGAGAAGGAGAATGTGTTGTTTTTTTTTTTTTTCGCATAGCACAGAGAATTCCAATCAAACTTTATGTCACAAGGCACTACCTGTGTGTCCACATTCATTAATCATATTGTGAAACAAAGTTTTATTAAATGACTGAAATTTTCAGCTGTTTTGCAAAATGCTGGGAATTTTGTTACACTCTGACTTTTCTATTTGTCCACAGCCATAAATGTTTGAAAGGCCAAGCCTCTTGTCCAAAGTCTGTCATTAATAAAAAGGTTGTGCTCTGAAGCACAGCAGCACTAGACATTTTTTTCTACATTTTATAGCAACAGTCCAGTCTGCTGTGGGAAACAGCCTTGGTGTCAGTTTGGGATTAGAATTGTGAAAAGGTACATTTATCTCTTTAGATCATGCTCACTGTGCTTCCTCTGTTTGATCAGTGATACCCAAATGTGTCAGAGTCACCAAGGCTGGAAGAGACCTTCAAGAGCATCCAGCCCAACCATCAGCCCAGCAGGGCCATGATCCACATTCCCATGGCCTCTGGGACACTCCCAGAGATGGTGACTCCACCACCTGCCTGGGCAGCTTATCTTCCTGGAGCTCATGGAATATTCCCAGTTGGAAGGGTCCCACAAGGATCAGCAAGTCCAACTCTGTAGTGAACGACCCATCCAGGGAGCAAACCTCAACCTTGGCTCTGTCAGCACAACTGAGCTCATCCAGAGCCTGACCACTCCTGCAGGGAAAACCAGCCCAGGTCTCACAGGTGCTGGGGAAGGGCAGCCCTGGGATTGCTGCTCCTGCTTTTGTGCACCAGCAGCAGTGCCACTTTTTGTCCCTTTTTGTCCTTGAGGAGCTGCTCTGGCCCTGGATCCTCTGTCAAACCTCTACTGTGCAACTGCTTGCTCCCCACTCTGTATTTATGCATTAATTGGTGCCAGTGCAGCATTTTGAACTTCTCCTGAGTTGTGTTATGCTCTTTCCAGCTGTTTATTCCTTTTTTAGGATATTACACTTGTGTCAGCTTCGCACGCAGGGCACCTCACCTGTTCTCCTGGCCTGGAAACTGAACTGCTGTGTTCTCAGCTGTCCTGGGGGTGCCTGTGCACCTGGGAACAGCAGCTCTGTGAAAACTCAGAGAGAGTGACACGTTCTGAATCTTGTTCTGTGTCGCAATAATGACACGAAAGAAAGAGACAGACACCTGTTGAGAGCAAGAAACAAACTGCCGGGCAGACCCCACCCATCTTTATTTTATATGTGTCTTATAAACCACTGTGGATTGGAGGAGACAAAGGGCCTCCCCTCAATCACACTGGTCAAAGGAAATGTCCATCAAACTTCTGTGCCCAGGAGAAAGGAATGTAAATAAAGATACTCTTACAATAACATGGCTATGTTTACAGAGAATGTGTAAGAACCAGGTACAAAAGAATGATAACATCCAGAACTGCAAAACTCAGGGCAACAGTTCTGAACCAAGCAAACATCGTACTGGTCAGGCAAATGTTGTGCTTCAGCACTAAGTGGGTGATGGTGGCACCTCTGTGGCACTGAGGGCTCCTTCTTGAGTATTTTGGGACTGCTAGGAGATGCATGAAAAAAGCAATGGAATATTTTCTGCATTGATCTCCAGTTAGTATAGCTATAATAAGCTATGCTTTACTTTAGCTGTGTATTATGGTATTCTTGCTATAAAATTGAGAAATTGTAAAAACTAATTTGAAAAGTATTATTTCTTTAACAAGAAGCTCTCAAGAAGACAACCTGTCTCCTTTGAAACATTAAACTGACTCAAAAAGTGCTTCCTAATCTTAAAGCTGATGAGACAGTACCAGGGAAGAGAAATTTTTAATACTTGTCATTATTTAATTTTTGATACTTGAAATTCTTCTGCAGCTTCTTTATATAAACAACCTCAGAGAAATACAACAAAACATCATCAAAGGTCAAAGTTTAACTTTCAAATCAATGGAACATTAGGTTTGATGCTGTTTTCCCCCTCCTCATTTTCCATTGAAAAAATACCTGCCATTGTTTTAGAATTGTCACCGGAACAAAGCAATCAGTGATTCATAAACATCTACCTAACAAAGCTTTAGGAGAGCTGATTGGGAAATTATAGAACTGACAGATCTTGCAAAAATATTTTATTTTCCTTCAATTCAGATGGAGAAGATGTTACCACATCACCTTACAGAGCTCTCTGTCCTTGGTGCTCACCCAAAGGATCATTTTTCCAGCTCCACAGGAGTGCTGAAGTAGTTTGTCTGTCCTCCCAGCCTTCCTTTGCAAGAGAAAGAGGAGATGATGTTTTGTGCTTTCTCCCTTTACTACCACACGAGCAGATAAAAATTAACCTGTCTGAACTCTGTAATAGCAGAAGCTGTCATTGTATGCTTGTGCAAAGAATAATTTAAGAGGATGCTTATGGAGCCTTTACAGAAAGGGAAAAAATATTTCCAAGTCTCAGCAAAATCTTTAAAAACAAATACATCTGCATTTGGGATGATTCAGAGGATAGCACAGGAAATAAATCAGGTGTAAAGGCTATAACAAGCATCATAAAAGATTCAGAAAGGTATTGAATTGGTCTGGATGAAAAGAAAACAAGCATAAATCACCAGGCTTCAATTAATGTTGTGTCAGGTTTGTTTCTGGGTTGATTTTTCCTGGTTAATAATGTTCACTGAAAGCAGCATCAAGTTAAAAAGGGACATGGGGAATTTGTCCTGTCTCCATCACAGATGTCACAGGCTGTCAGGGACAGCTGAGAGTGATGACAGAGAGCCTGCTAATATCTTTATGCTGCTTTTATGTAGCTCCCTGCTCCCTAATGCACTTTCTCTGCTCGAGCACAACTGGCCCACGCTCTAAAGCCATCCTTGCAGCCCTCCAGTTATGCTGCAGCTTAGGCCAGCAAGTGGGGATCTACAGCCTGAAAAATGTCTATATTGCTAGGGTTATGTGTTTGTTATTCTCAGACTTTTAGAAGCACTTCAGATATATTTTTAATTTTAAAATGAAATAAAGTATAAGCCTCACTGGTCAGATTGTTGTCCTGCTGTTGATTCCTTTTGCAGCAAATGAAAGAATTGTAATTTGAGTTTTATGCTTTTGAACTTTGTGATTATCAGTGCAAACACTTTGCTGTGATTTGTCAGAAGTCTTCTAAAATCTACTTGGATTTTAACTGGAAATTGAAACAGTTCATAAAATAGACTTGGGTTGTTTTTTTTTTTTCAAGTAGTTATTTCCAGACTGGATTTCCACAAAGAATGTTACATCTTTATAGCTTTGAGTGATGTATTGCTTTAAGAGAATGATGTATGCCAATGTACTCCTCAAAAATAATAAAAATAAAGGAACAGCCTTTGAATTTGATAAAATATGATTGTAAAAATAAAAACTATTGAATACAAAAAGAATAGCAAGAGAATCAGAGTGGTGGCAGGTTATAAAGTGAAACAGTCATTGAGGAAGGCTCATTTTTAAATGATTTTATCAAATTTAAAGGAATTAAATGATCATATATTACTTACCCCATAAATTGAAAATATGGGCTAAAACCACAGAAAATGGCAGTGGACCAGTGATTACTTTTGCTTTCTGTCTCTAATAAAGCAAAGCTTAAAAAAACTTCAGTAGTTTTCACTTTAAAATTAATTCCTAAAGATTAAAGGCAGTTGCAGTGATGCAGAGCCACCTAATTTTGTGTAATTTTCTGTAAGGAGCCCAGCTTGGCTGGGTGCAGAGCAATGAATCCAACCTTTGAACAGGGAGGTACAGAACAGCTCTGTTTGTTTATTGCCTGTTTCTTCTGAAGGTTAGTAATTGCAGTGTTTACACTGAACTTTTAATTAAGATATCTTTGATTCCTTAGATTTCTGGTTAGCTAAGATTCAATGTCTTTGTGCCTGCTGAACCATGCCTGTTATAGAAATAGTTCTTAGGCTTTGTCAGTGATCTCTTGAAACTTAATATTTTCACTTGTGTTTCTTTATAAACATCTGAGTGCCTGAGGCAGCAGATGAGGGAAAACTGGCACAGTAATCTCCCTCAAAGTTCTCTCATTGCTGTATTTTCTTCACATTTTAAAAATGCAGAGATGAAAAGACCCTCCCCTCAGGTAGGAGGATAAAAACCTGTCCTTCTTTATTAACCTCTTGAATGAAGAGATAATATTCTAGGAAAGATGAGGAAACAAGTATGTGCCTCTCTCTTTCAGCCCTATGTTTTAATAGGGAAGAGCAGGCATAGCCCTTTGGTTCTAGACAGGTATTCATGAGATATCTCTTTATCAGTGGAAGAAACTGGATCCTGAAATGTGTTTTTTCCTGGCTGTAATTGGGCAGAAATTTGCTTTGGCACGAGGCAAGGACAGAAAAGGCAAAATAAAACAAACCCAGTGTTTTCCTGGGGTTTGAGGAAGGAGGATAATGCATAATAGAGCAGTTGGACAGGAGAGTGAGAGGGTTAGGAGTAAGGTGTACAAAGATATGGATAGCTCTATATATGAGGTAAAGGCAGAAGGTGGAGAATTAATATTTTATATTAAAAAGGAGGGAGAGATTGGCTGGCTGGGTGTTGTTAAAGAACAAACACTGAAGAAACTGGAGGGAAAGGACAGTGGTGTACAGAGCAAGGAAAAGCAGTTCAGAGTAGATTGATCTCATCTCTAGGGTAAGGCAGAAGCTTTCTGGATGTGAACTCCCGTGTCTGAGGAGCTGATTTGGCTGCACTGGGCAAAAATGTTCCTTAAACTGATCAATCCTAAGTGGTGAGTTCAGGGATAGCTGAGACGGTGAGCCAGGGAGAACTTTGGATAAAAGGGGAGCAGTCACAGAGTTCTTGAGATAAAGGGCTTGAGATCACAAGAATACCTTCAGTGGTGTGAGATCACAAAATACCTTCTTCAGTGGCATGAAACCAAGGTGGGAACACAGCAAAGCAGCTGAAATCATCAGCAAGGAGGAGAATTGGAGGGTTGTGTAGGAGGAAGGAGCTGTCTCCAGAGCACCAGAATTGCTGGGATGCCATGAATGGTACAAAGTGCAGGGCTGTGCTGTGTGGGGAAACAGGAGAGCTCCTGCTGTGTGGGGCAGTGCCTGGGGGCAGGGATGGAGAGGAAACACTGGGGTGTCTGTGGGGCAGGGATGGAGATGGAACAGTGGGGTGTCTGTGGGACAGGGATGGAGATGGAACACTGGGGTGTCTGTGGGACAAGGATGGAGATGGAACACTGGGGTGTCTGTGGGACAGGGATGGAGATGGAACACTGGGGTGTCTGTGGGGCAGGGATGGAGATGGAACAGTGGGGTGTCTGTGGGACAGGGATGGAGATGGAACACTGGGGTGTCTGTGGGACAAGGATGGAGATGGAACACTGGGGTGTCTGTGGGNGTGAGATCACAAAATACCTTCTTCAGTGGCATGAAACCAAGGTGGGAACACAGCAAAGCAGCTGAAATCATCAGCAAGGAGGAGAATTGGAGGGTTGTGTAGGAGGAAGGAGCTGTCTCCAGAGCACCAGAATTGCTGGGATGCCATAAATGGTACAAAGTGCAGGGCTGTGCTGTGTGGGGAAACAGGAGAGCTCCTGCTGTGTGGGGCAGTGCCTGGGGGCAGGGATGGAGAGGAAACACTGGGGTGTCTGTGGGGCAGGGATGGAGATGGAACACTGGGGTGTCTGTGGGACAGGGATGCAGATGGAACACGAATGTCTGTGGGGCAGGGATGCAGGTAGAACACTGGGGTGTCTGTGGGTTGCAGGATGGCTGAGGCTGGGAAGAACACAATGCCAAATCCTCCCTTGGCCTGGGCTCGGGCTGTCCAGGGGAGGATTTGATGTTGTAACAGGCATTGATGAGGTGGTGTTTGGAATGATACATAAAATATCGTGTTTCACATTCTGCAAGTGCATCGACCTAAGGAAGGCAATGCCTATTTTGAAGAGGAAACGTGGCCTAAGCAATTTTTCAGCTTAGACAAAGGATTGCTCCTTGGGCTCTGCAGCACACATGGGAGCCAGCTGTGACTTTGGCTGAACACATCTTTGAGGAAAAGGCAGGCACAGGAGGTGGGACTGCATTCCTGCTGGAGCTGTGCAGGAGGGATGAGCTGGGGGCTCTGCCAGGTGCTGGGACCCCGGAGCCTGGGGTGCACGTTTTACACATGCTGACGTCAGAATAAACAGGTGGAGTGAATGATACAATACTAAATATTACACACTTTGCAGTGGAGGGAAAGGAGGGATATTTCCCTTTACCAGGCAAATATTTTGTGTCTGGTTATGGCAATCTTGGCGAATCTCATGGGGAGAGAAGTTCACAAATTCAACCGTGGTCATCCATGGCTGAGGCAGGGACCAAAGGTGAAAGGTTTCCAGTGCTGTTCCTTTCTCCAGAACTTCTATCCCTGCAAAAGGATCAAAGTTATTTGAGGTATCTGACAATGAACTGCAGCAGTGAATTTAAAAGGGCTCGCTGCTTTTTGTTGTCTTGTTATTTTTCTTTTCTTATAATGGAGGAGTTGGTATTTTTTAAAGATTTTGTGTTCCTTAATTGTCACTAAATTTGTCATGCTGCTGGTTACAACCACAGAAAAAAAATGTTTGCGTGAAGGAAATAGAGTGAAAAGAGTAATGTGCATATTGAAGGCAGTTAAATAAAAGTTCTATCTACAGAGAAAATATTCCCTTTGTTTTACAGGCTTACAAAGGTCCATGAGCTTTTACCTAGATATTAAATTTATTATTATTGTTGTTGTTGTTGTTGTTGTTGTTACCATTATTATTATTATAAACAAGTCCAGGGTCCTGTATTGAAACTTAAATGTTCTCAGCACAGGCCAGTTCTGATTATAAAATACACTTCTTTTTATGTGCTCCCAGATGCCTTGTGCCATGGCTTTCCTAATGCAGTAAAGTGGGAGAGTAGCCTAGGGATTTACTCATCATGTTTAATGTCAGGAGAAGTATTTCCTTTAGGTCTCCTGTCACTGTCAGCAACAAAGCAGCAAGGAAGGATCTCTGTAGCTCCTCTCCTCTCTGCGACATCTGCAGCAGACAAAATTCTAAAGCCCTCAATTCCCAGTCATGAATGAGCTATAAAAACAATGTGTCAGAAATGAAAATTGTTCCACCATAATTTTTCACAGTTCTTTTTGACAAAAGCCAAACAAGTCTCATGAATACACATTTTCTATAACCTTATACATTATGTATCAGGCCATAGTAGGAGTGTTGGGAATTACTTGTCCCTAGTAAGGGCCTTTGAAAATGCACACTTGGTAAATAAACCGAGCCCTAGGAGTAGTAGGTACTTTTTTCCATATTATATTATCAGCTTCACCACTTCAGCACTTTATCTTCTGAGAAATCCTCAGATACAACAGTATCTAAGTACTTTGGATCTGCTGCTATGAACTATAGTTTCACCCTACCCAAAATTATTCTGAGAAGTCAGAAACTCCCAGCAGAGCCTGTGCCACCAACTGGTGCCAGCAATGTGATAAGCAGTGGTGCTAAGCTGTGTGAAGTGTGGTGAGTTGTTCATCGTGTCCCAGGGAGCTGTTCACATGGCAGGTGTCCAAGCTAACAAATTAACTGGATTAACAGCATTTTATTATCTTACTGTTGGGCCAGAGCTTCCCAGGCTCTGAGTATGGGCTTTGTAAACCTGTGTATTCATCAGCACTGGAAACGTGTTGGCATTTCTTGGAAAGAAGCAATATTAATCTTTTGTGCAGAAGCTGGGCTCTGTCTGTATGTAAACACTAACAGAGGTACCAAGGGGTGATGGATTTCCAGGGAGCAGGAAATAGGCAAGAACAGAGTTGTGCTTCCCATCAAGGGGGTATAAAATTCCAGGGTAAGGAGCAATTAGAGGAAGTTGCAGGAAATTCCTCATCATTGTTAGTCAATGAAGATTTATGGTGTTTGCCTCAGCAATAATTTACTGATTGGTGCTGCCTGACTAATGCAGACACAAGGCAGCTGAGGGCTCCAGTTAATTGAAATGATAAGGCAGTTTGCAACTGCTTTTAGGTGTCACTGATAATTTACTCATGTGATTATGATTTAACTTTTCCCTGGCTGTTCCTCCCCCAGTGGGAAATAAGAACATTACAGAAGTGAGAGGATAAATTAGCTGCAGACAAACAACATATGTTTGTATCTGCTCTATAGTGAGACAAGTATTTTTAGTGAAACCCCATCCAACTTGTTGATCCCTGTTTGGCTGAGCAAAATGCTTAAGCCCTTTAAATCAGAAGCTACTTTTGCCTATGCAGCTGTTGGATATGAACTATAATGGGGCTGTAAAGTGTCTGGGAGTCCCAAGTCACTTCCAAAACTGCTAAAAATGGTTCCTGAAATACAAGTGCAATGCTTCAAACACAAGGAAAGCCTTGTCCAAATGAGTGTGGCTAGAGCTTGTCTGTGTAAGGAGCACTGCCCAAAGCAGAGCAGGGATAAACAGTTTTTGGCCCCAAGTAACTGCAGCCATTTCCCTAAGAGTGAACTCAGCAAACACTGCCAGCTTTAAATATGATCAAAGTGCTGTATTTTTTGTTTCCCTTCACATTTATATAGCTTTAAAGCAGAAATGTGACCTGTGCACCAAGGAAAATGAGAGCCAAGATGAATGTCCACCTTTGTTATTTCAAGGCAGAGCTGCAGCTTTCCAGGGAGCTGCTCTGCTGACTGTGCAGTGCCAGAGCTGTCAAAAGCATCAAGGAAAACTCACAGGATGACTCCTTAACTGCTGGTGGTAGGGGAGGCAGCAGAGATTTCACTGAGGGTGTGAAAAGGGGAGCAGTGATGTCTTTTCCAGCAGCTCTCTGATGTGGCAGGAGCACAACCAGCTCCTTTATTTATCCTTGGCAAAGGTATTTGGCCTGCCACTGCAGATTTTTTATTCTGGGAGAGCATGTATGTGTCAGATACAGAAAGTTCATGCTTTTTTCCACTGAGGACAGCGAAACAAGAAGTGCAGCAGGTTCATATTCTCCAGGCAAACCACAAGAGCAATAAACAGGGCATCTGAGTGTGGTCATATCCCTTCCCTTGCCCACAGGAACAGGTAGTGCTAATAAAAATGATTGCAGAAGACAAGATGATCTGAGCTTCTGTCAGGCAAAGCCTGTGGTTGATTTATGTGCAGTGAGTAGCAATGTCACAGCAGGGCAAGATTTTGTACTGAAACAATGCAAAACTTGGAGAGTTTTTGAGGCCTTGCAGTGACCCAAGCAATGGAGGCAGGTAGGGAAGCTACAAGTGAGATCACAGACCTGTGCAGGTGCCAACCTGAGATCAAAAGTGTGTGATTTGTAATTTTTTTTTTTAACAGAATCTGTAAGTGCCTGGTTCTATCACTTATCTTTTCTAAAATTAGAGATCAGCCTTTGCTTTGTTTTTAAATGGCAGGCATTTAACTTGTATGCATAGGTGGCTTGAATAAAAACACTTTTAAGAGGTTTTGATTTTATGGGAATGTGCCTCTTGCAGGAAGATAAATCACTGAGTATTAAAATATACCTCATTAAAAACCTGACTGTTACATGGTATGGTGTAATCTCTTCCCTTCATTCTCTAAACCTCTGGTTTTAGTCTCCAAAAAAACTGGTCGCTTTAGTGGTCAGTAACAGAAATGATAACTTCAGCCAATCCACTAACTCACTGAGTGCATGTAGTGGGATATAGTAGCATGTATCTGTACCACAAGTTAATATTGATGTGAAATTACCATTTTACACCATTTCAGATGGAATGATTGCTTTATATATGAAGCAGAAAGGAAGGCTTCAGCATCACAAATTCATTTCTATGATTCCGTGTAGTTTGCCTTTTATTACGAATAATGAAATAAATGTTTTGAAAATTTCTTAAAAATATTTAAAGAAGTATCTGGCTTCTAACAAGTCTTCATCATGCTAATTTGGACAGGGACACTGCATGGAATTTCAGTCTTTAGATTGAAGTGTTTCTGGGAAAGAAGCACTGTATTTTATGCAAACTTAACTTCTGCATTTAGCAGTCAGTGTCGTATTGGATATCCCAAAAAAACTAATTTTTTCTGCTTTATTTCAATAATCTTTCAAACTGCAGAGAAAGTTGTCACATTTATGGCTTCATTCTGTAGGAAATTGCTGGTTTCATTAAGAGGCTACTGGAGTCAAACGTTTTATTTAAAGCTGTAAGACTGAGTTTATGATGGCAACAAGAACTTAATCACTTTTCAGTAAAGCCTGAGTGGTGATAAAGCTGCTGAGCATATGTACTCTCTGTCCAGTGCATAAGCCTTTCCATTTTATTTTCTGATGTTTTTAAATGTTTTCAACTTGACTGCAGTAAAGCAAAGCAAATCACCTAATTCTGGTTATGAACTGGTGTTTCCTGTAATGTGTCTTTGCATTTGTATGGAAGAAATTCCCTGATCAGAGGATAGGGACAGATCTGCAAACACACACGGGGCTCTTACAGCAGAGTGGGGTTTTTGGGGCCCTGAACCCGCAGCAGTTACTGCACTCAGTGTTGTTGCTCTTTCCAAAATTACTCCTGACCTGGACCTTTGGTGGCTCTGTGAAGATTGGTTGGGTTGGGAGGGACCTCAAAGCCACCCAGTGCCGCCCCTGCCATGGGCAGGGACACCGCCCACTGTCCCAGGCTGCTCCAAGCCCCATCCAACCTGGGCTTGGGCACTGCCAGGGATCCAGGGGCAGCCACAGCTTCTCTGGGCACCCTGTGCCAGGGCCTCCCCACCCTCCCAGGGAACAATTCCTGCCCAATATCCCATCTGACCCTGCCCTCTGGCACTGGGAAGCCATTCCCCCTTGTCCTGTCACTCCATCCCCTGTCAATAGTCTGAAACTCTTTTGTTTTTACACAAGAGTAAAATTCTCCCTGCAGAAATAGCCAGACAATTGCACAGTGTGACTAATTAATTATAGTGTCTTTGAAAGAAACAGAGTTGCCATCCCTTGGTAATTTGGTAACATAAAGGATTTGTGTTTT
This sequence comes from Climacteris rufus, assembly GCA_013398175.1. Taxonomy (NCBI): domain Eukaryota; kingdom Metazoa; phylum Chordata; class Aves; order Passeriformes; family Climacteridae; genus Climacteris; species Climacteris rufus. The sequence goes on from VZRZ01003265.1 coordinate 461,727, forward strand.
ATTTTCTTTCAGTCTCTTTCCTGCTACATATTTTTTGGAAGCTAAACCGAGCTGATGGCAGAGTGGCATTGAATGGATATGGATTATTAAAAAATGTTCTTGCCACAAAAGGACTAAAGCATGCTGGGCTGCCTGGGGAAGCAGAATTCCCACTGTCTCACACACTGCTAAGCACAGGCATTGTCTTCAACACCCTCTTTATGTGCTCCCAGGTTTGGGATGTTGGTGTGGTGGCAGGGGGTGCCACTGTGGTGTGGCAGCTGCCACATGGGCAGGACATGCACTGTACTGCAATACAGTGTGCACAGTGCCCACCACGCTCTGGGGAGGCTCCCAGTTCTCTCCCTAGGATTCCCAGGAAACCCATATGCATCCTGTAAGACTGGCATCCTTTGGGGTTACAGCTTGTCTATAATCCTGCACTTTCCGGATGTGTCATTCTGACTTTTCTGAAGGGTTTCTGTGGGAGGGATTTTTCACTGGGAAATTCTGGCCAAGTGGCTGAAGTGCTGACACCCTGGCAGAACAAAACTTCTAGGAAAGCCATCTGCCTAAGCTGTGTGTTACATTGAAACTACCAGTAGGCAGCAGTTTATTGTGCATTAGCTACATCATCCTGTGTAACTAATAAGGAAAAAAAAAAATATTGGGAATGCTGTGGTTATTGGACAGATCCATCAGCAGTGCCCATGATGGAACAACACAGGGCTGAGATTGCTCAGCGAGTGCTGCACACACAGAATGCACAGTTCCCCTTTATCCCTGGTGCTGGTGTGGGTGAGACCCTGGAGCAGGGACCAGGGGAGTGCTGCTGCCCAAATCTGCCACATTAAAGGCAGCTCTGCTCAGCCTCCCCTGTGCTGGAGTCCTGGGGAAGCAGCTCTGCGTGTGCAGCTCCCCCAGAGCAGCTCATCCCCAGCATTATCATCCCCAAAACCTCGTGCAAACCTCGACTGATGATTTGCTTACTGTACTCCCAAAGCTTTGCAAACTGGGCAGGAACCTGGCAAAAGCAGTGGGGATCTAGAGAAGCTGTAATGAATTTACCCATCACCAAGGTGTAAAGGGGAGTTGCTCTGAACACTTGCAGTGATACCTCTGCCAGTGGCCAGGCTGGTTTTTCCAAAGCCAGGTGGTGTCAGAAAAGAATAAAAATTGCCAAAATAAGGTCAGTGTGACTGGAACTGCATTCAACACCAAACCAAGGTACCATAAGTGCCATCAGCTTTCTTTGCTACTCTCCAAGTAAATAAACTTGTCAGGAAGATACGGGATTTTTTCCTAGCAAATGTGAAAATAATATATATCAGCACACACATTCCTGCTGCTTGGTTTTTAAAATTTACTGGGGAGTTCAGCACCTTTGATTACTTGATTTTCTTTGAATTGTCCATGCATTCATGTCTGGTTTAAGATCTTTTCTAACAAAGGATCAATATTTTCGTGTATTTTATTTCTTGGAACAAGCAATTATTTGCTGTATACTTGCATATATCTAGAGTAATTAATCCCAATACTGCAGAAGAATAATTTTGGAGCATTCCTGAGGGGTTTGTAGAAAATTTTTGATTTCTTAACTGCTATTTCCCACTTCCATGACATATGGTAGAACTGATGTCAGCTCTTGTTCCAGCCACTGTGAACACACTGCTCTCTTGGGATATCTCCCATCTCTTCTCCACACTGCCAGCTCTCAAAATCCAGGGAGGTTTTTTCAGTGGGCTGAAGTGGTGGTCTGTAATTTCAGAGTGATTAAATTGAGAGTGATTTCTTGGAAAACAAGAGCGCTGGTGCATTCTGGTGATGAGAGTGTGGAACATGAAATACAAAACACACCCTAATAGTAATATTGCTAATTAGAATTACAATGACTTTTTCTTGCAAAGGATCATGAAAAGAACAGAAAGTGTGACTGATTAAAAACAGTTTAATGAGGATAGAAAGTAGTACAAAATTAATCCATTCTCACTGTACTCTTAATACCATAATCTTTGGAAGAGCTTTTAAATGTGCCAAAGCTGTGCTGTAGTACAGACCTGGCAGTGCAGTCACAGCACTGCAGCAGCCCTATTTCTTGGGGCTTTTCCCTGTAAAAAGGTTAAAATTGTGTACTGGAAATTTACTAAAAACAACCTGGATAAACAATATGTAAGTCTTTATTATTTGTACTTCATTATTTTATTTTACATACTTTAAGACTTATGGATTGATGATTTGTTTACTGTCCTCCCAAAAGCTTTGGATGTGAATTATATGCACACTCCAAGTCTAGAGAATCCCAGAGTCATTAAGGTTGGAAAAGACCTCCAAGATCATTAAGTCCACCCTGTGACCAAGCACCACCAAGGCCACTAAGCCTTGTAGTGAAAATAGTGAAACCATATCATTATATATGAATATGATCATTCCTTTGCAACAATTAAATTCTTGATCAAATGAGGAATTTGCCTTTAGCTTCTCTTATTTACTCTCATTTTGGAAGAGAGTGGCACTGTCTCATTCCCAGGGGAGTCCCCAGGAAAAGGGGGTGCAGAAAGGGAACAAAAAGCTACTCCTGGCACCGGTTGGGCTCTGGGGTGGAAGCTCCAGCTCCATCCCAAAAGTGGAGAAGACTCTGCTGCTTTAGACGCAGATCCAGAATGGGGGGATTTTGCACATTACACTTTCCTAACTTAAAATTGGTTTGTTTTCCAAAGACAGCATTGGGACTTGCAGGCTGCTTCTGCACTCTGGGCTGTTTTGTTTGCTTTTAACAGATGTTTTCTTCTTTTTTTTTTTTCCTCTCTCCCCTTTATCAGACAATAATATTTTGTGTCATCACATACTGTTTGTTTTGTTTTTTTTTCTCTACCTGCTTAATTTAGTGACAGGTTGTCAGTTAAACTTCTATTTGGTTTTAAGCAACAAAATCATGCATGAGATGTCCTTGGTACCTTCATCTAATTTACCTAATGAACATGTCTGTCACTAGGATCCTCTTAAACAGGTATGAGGTTGTCAGACTGCTCACAGTGGCTCTAACTCTATATTTTCCATCTTCATCCATTTAGTAAAATTATTTAGGGCTGCAAAATATACTCTTCTCTTTTGTACAAATACATTCTGATTCCTGGCTGCTGGTCACATTTTCATTTGTTTGAAATCTTCAGTGAAAAGGTTTGCTAGGAGAGACAATAAGCTCAATTTTAGCTAGAGATGTTTAATTTCTGTCTGTTTAATGAAAGCAGAATTGTGCCCACTGGCAGAAGAAAACTGTGTTATATTTCAATGCGATATTTGCTTCTAGATAAATTTTGCTATAAAAGGATTCCCCCATTTTCTGTTCTTCTAACTGCATTGACATATTTTTACCTGTTTGACCGTATAGGAGTTATTTCATTAAATAAACTGTGTCTGGGGAAATGTCAGACACAATCACCTGGAATATATCTGATCACACCTCAGTGGAGTTATCCCCAAGCCTTCCCTTGGCTCGAGCCAGTGATGTCAGCATTCCCTTGCAATGCTGTTGGCAGACAGGACATATTAAATTAGCCCTGTTCCAACATTAACATTCTGTGATTGCACTGTGTTGGCTCAAGGACTGTGACCTGTGGGACATCAGGAACGAGGTACAGAGGCAGATTTTCATTTTAATGGGATGTGGTAGTTGATAACACACCAGATTTACAGGTTTGCTGGACAGTGTGTGGCTGGGCTTGAGGTGGACTCTCAGGGTTTAGTAAAACCCTCCTGTGTGTCCCAGGAGAGAACTTTTGGTGCTGGTGAAGGTTAAAACCCAGCTCAGCGCTGAGGGTGAGTGGAAACCTCTTTAAAGCATCCTTAGACTTGAGTTCCTGAAGGAGAGCTCCTGTCACAGTTATCAGAGTCAGCACATGTTCCCTGCCTGTGCAGCTCACCTTACCCAGCTTGCAGGAGAAAAGCCACAGCAGCCTTCCACCAGAATGGTGTTTGCTCCCTGCACCCACGGCTTTTCTGGTAGCTCTCAGCAGGCTCTTCCTAGGCTGACATGGAGATAGCAGTGGGAAGTGCTGGCTGCTTCTTTGGAAAGTGCATTATTTTTTTAAACCTTTGGAGCTACCCTAATCCAAAGGGGCTTTTGTGTGTGTGTTGTGGTTGGGGATTTTTTTGTCATAAGTTTTTAGAAGGAGCTGTAGACCTGTTCCAGTATCCTGACAAGGATGGGAACTGAAAAGGGGTGGTCACTTGAAAAATATCTGATGGAAAAACCCAACCCAAATTAAAACCAAAAGCATAAATGCATTAGTCCACTGTGAAAATTACCTTTTTTTTCCTAACAAATTGAAGAACAAAAGGAAGAAACATTGTTTCTTTTATTTCCATATACTTCAGACTTTTCCATGTGCCTTAAACTGGTTCTGTCTTCCTGGTGAACATCCTTAAACCATCTTTATTAACCACTCTTTCATTTCAATTTCTAGAATATCTGAAACAACTACCATCTTAACTCCTCTTGTTAAATCCCTTTTAAGTCTGTAGTAGTAGGTCTTTCCTGCCTAATGAGGGCTGGGTTCAAAGAGATGCAGAAAAATCTTGTGAGTTCTTCGGCTTTGAGATATCCCACAAAATTAAATGTAGATAAGTACAGTGTGATTAACAAGGGTCAGACTTTCATACGTGAAGTGAAAACATTGCCCAATACTCCTCAGTAACAAGGCAAATCTAGGGAAATTCAGGACAGAACAATAAGGCTCTAGAAAGGTGTTAATTTAGAGTAATGGATTAAAAAGAGGTCAGATATTAGATATTAAGGAAGGAATAGGGAACAGAACAGAGGAGCCTCATGATACAACTTTAGAAATCTCTGACTCATCAGCATCTTGAATTCTGTGTGTGGCTCTGCCACATCAAAAAAGTACCACACAGCTGGAAAAAGGTCAGGAAAAGGAAACAAGGATGATCAAAAGCAGGAGATGGGTTCTGCGCTGTGAACAATTAAGTTGGCTGGGGCACTTCAGCCTCGAGAAGAGATGACGGAGCTGGGGAGGGAGATGGGGATGTATCCCATGGATTGCTCACTGCAGGGATTGACTCTTCAGTGCTTTTTATGAGCAGAAAAGAGGAACAAAGTAGTTAAGAAAAACATCAGAGCAAACCAGTAACTTGTTCACACCATGTGCAATTAAGCTGTGCAGAGCTTCTGCCACAGGATGTCCTGGATGCTGGAAGCTTTGGTTCGAGAGAAGTTTGGGGTAGATACATCCATTGGGACTTATTAAATACAGAGAAAACACCTTTTTTTTTCACATGAAAATACAAATGGTTGGATACTGGGAAAATATCATGGGGATAATAGAAAAAATATCATATTGTGTGGCTCCTATACACAGGTCTAGGTCGTTTTTGCTGGAGAATGGAGCAGATGATCCTCTGGTTTGAGCCTCTGTGTTTTTATAGCCTGTACCCTGCAAAGGTCAGCTCTTGCACTAGTGAGTGACTTAGGAATGTGAGAATTAAACCCCCCTCAGCTGAGAATTTATATTCCAAAGTCTTTTACACACATTTTTTTCGTGTTTATACACATCACTGGTGATTCTGTAGATCTAGTCAGAGTACTGATGCTGCTTTTCTTTGTGGTGTACAAGTATTTGTTAAGTATATAAGTATATACATAATAAGAATTTATTTTCCCTCCTTTTAATACACTGAAGGAGCATGATGTCATCAGAGGTGTTTCTGGCCATCCAGAAAATGTTTTAAAAACTGGAGGCAGGAGGTCTCTTTACGACATCACAAAAATAATAAAATGAACTATCTTTTTTTACTATGCTATGTGTTTGGTCTGACTCCAGCCCTCAGAAGGAGCTGACTTTCAAACACCTGATGTACCCGTGTAGCTCAAAATGAGTCCTGTCTTGCTCTTGTGTACCTGAGACCCAGAAGGAAAGAGTGCTTAAATTTTTGGATTAAATGCACTTTCAAAACATAATGGAATGTCTTGGGGCTTAGGCAGCACAAGGGAGAGTGTTTCTAAAGGAAACACTTGTCTCCATGGCCATGCAGGGGGGCACAAGGGGAGAGAGTGAGTGCAGGGAGCGCTGTGCTCCCTGGCACCCAGGGCTGCCGTGTGTCAGAGCAGAGGGTGCTGGAGCTGGGAGCAGGTGCCAGGAGCACACCCTGGGATGGGTTCCCTGCTCCCAGCTCCCTGTGCCAGCTCTCTCTGCTCCCCCCGAGCTGCTTCCCTGCAGCCCCCGAGAGCTGCACTGCCTTCTGCTTGGCACCGAGCTACAAACTGGGAAATGCTCCTTTTCAGAAGCTTTTGTGGAAACCAGAAAGTTTCTGTGCTAAGTTTTGGGTTTGGTGAGTTAATGCTTTCCTACTGTTTCCTTTGTAGGAAGTAATTAATAGTAATTAATGGCCAGAAGTGATTTTCCTGCTTTCTATTGGAGAAAGTGTGTACAAGTCAGCACAGCACATAGCAGCTTATTTTGGTTTCTCATTACTCTGTTTAACAACCTCCCAGCTTTCTCTGCTGAATCAGAGCATGAAAATTAGCAATGACAGTGGCAAGAGGCTGTCTAACACCATCATAACTAAAATAATGGTTATCAAGCATTTACAGGTCTGTTCTTTCACAGTCCAGTGTGATCTCTAACCCACTTCAGATACCCTGAGGAGATAAAGGTTTGTACAGGTAGGTGTTACACGTCCCGAGGTCATCCATTCTGTGAGTTTTGTTTAAATAATGCTCCTGAATATGAAACACTTGGAAGTCTCCAGACCAGACACAGATTTATCACGCAGTGACTCCACTTATTTTGATAGTCCTGGCTGATTTTCTTGCATGTTTTCTTATTCTAATGCTGCAAGTATCTGGTATCAAACAAAACAAAACAAAAAAAACACTGCAGTCTTTGTATCCAAATGTTTTCCCAGGACAAAAAATAATAACTATTTACAAGAAAAATAAACCCAGTGTTAATATCACTGACAAACTTTGTGGTTCCATTTGGAAACCTTCAATGCCTGGGCTTTGTAAACTGTTTAGAAACCAACACAAACATCTCTCAAATATTTGGTTCTGGGAAATAAAACTGCAAAACAAACAGATTTTTTTTAATATAAGTGTCTGTAGAAGGGAATGTCTGCACTGTGCTCCTCTGCTGGGGGTTTTTGTGATCTCAGCCACCGACAACTACCAATTCCTGTAATGAAAAATAACTGAGTTTTTTATGCATTTATGTTCTCCATAGCATAGATTTGAGCACTAGTTTGTGCATCTGAATTTGATTTAGAATTTAGAATTATCACAAAGTCATGGAATGGTTTGGGTTGAAGGGCCCTTGAAGCCCATCCAGTGGCACCCCTGCCCTGAGCAGGGACACCTCCCACTGTCCCAGGCTGCTCCAAGCCCCGTCCAACCTGGCCTTGGACACTTCCACACTTGTAAAAACTCTAGAGAAAATTTATGCTTCATATGATGCTTTTCCAGAAGTTTTCATTCCTTTTCCTACTTCTCTGAAACCTTCAAGCATCCATTTGGAAAGCCCAAAAAGCCCATTTGAGTTTTGCACATTCACATAGTAACAATTCCATTAAAAACACGTAGTTGAAATAAGTTTTTCTAAATTACTGAAAGAACAATATTAATAATAAAAATTAATTTTATACTTTTTAGTAATTACTTTAAGGAAAAAGGGCAAAGTTCACTGGAATTGGTTTGTCTACTCCTAGTTCCATATGAATTTTGTTATTCTTTTTTCATTTTAGAATGTACCTCATAGTCTTTCTGATTTGATTACTAGCAAAATATTAATAAAAAATAACAGCTTCCATAAGGTATTTTTATGTTTTGCAGATTCTTAAAAGTCATTTGATAGTTTGGGTGCTTTTGATTTCCAGAAAATCTTTTAAAATTCTTTCAGCATCCTGATTTTCAGTGCATGGATGATGAATATTTTGAGAAAATCAGACTTTTTGATGAGTCACAAATTCCACTCCCCAAATCACAATAAATTTTTAAGACATTTTGGCCTTTTCTAAGGATCATCAATTTTACTTTTGATATTGCAGCATAGATTTTGCAGAATATTGTCAGGAATTATTGTCCTGAGAACTTTAAAGGAAAAATTAATTGTTATACTTTAATTTTTCTCTTCACACTTATGCTTTTCATAATACATCTTACAGCAGCTTTAAAATGCCTGACTCAACCATATTTTAAAGGGGTTTCACACATTACAATTGTTTTTGTCAGAAAGTGGGACAAATATAGGAAAACACTTAAGCATGTAAAATATCTTTAATAGTCATCTTAATCTTTGCTTCTCAAAGTCTTCTCTTCCCCAATCTGGGCCTGTATTAAGGATGAAGGTGGTTTCACTCCTTGCTCAAGAATGTGAAAGGAAGTATCTCAGATAACACAACAATTCTTGTCATCTCTCTAATTTCTTGGCTGCTAATATAAATTTGCATTCCTGCGCTGAAGCTGCTGGAGATTTGCATAAACTAACATTTTTGTGGGACTTAGAATAGCTGAGGCTTTGGCTATTGTCCAAATTGTCATTTTAATACCAACATAGCACTCTCTGAAGAACAGTATTTTGAAAATGGACTTGTGAAACTCGATCCCTGACCCAGCCAGTTTGATTTTCAGTCACTCACTGAGGGCCATGGGCCTACTAATGAAGTTTGAAGTTAAATACACTTTCAAGCTTTAAATACCTAAATGAGGACTTCAAATTCTATCTCCTTTGAATATTGCCAGTGTGAAAATAATGGCCATATGCTGTAGGTGGTGACTGACTGCTGAAGGGAAAATTAACAGAAGCAATGCTATATTAATGCTGCTGTGCTCATAAAATCAGATTAAGGGTCTCAGAACGTGACAGGAAGTTGTAATAATGGAGCTCAGCACTTTGCAAGGGTGGGTGAAGCCATGGTCAAGTAAAGAAAGAATTACATTGGCCAAACCATCAAATCCTTATGTTTGGATCCTTTACATTGCTTTTCCTTCTTCAAGGTTTTTCCTAAGGACTTTCATAAGGAAACGCACAATCCTTTCATAGACACCCACTAGCATTAGGGATTCAATTTAGTCCTGTTATTTAGGAAGTACTAATAAAGGAAAATAAATAATAAAAGAAAACAAAGGATCTTTAATGCTGTGGGTTTGTTGCTGTTCTGACCCAGCCAAGCAGGAGATGCAGCACGAGGTGCAGTCAAGAAAGGGCTGCAAAGCTGGGGAAAGTGTTTGTAGTGCAACAGAAACCCAGGATGTTGCCAACTACAAGGAAACCCTTGAAAATGTCCACCCTGTCACTTCAGAGTTTTGTACAATGGTGTGCTTCAAAACCCTACTGAGGTTCAGCAGAGTTTGCTGGGTATGAGCAAAGTGTGATTTATTGCCACGGAATATTGTTGTATAATAACTCTTCAAAGTCTGTAATGCTGTAAATAGATGTCTTCAATTTTCCAAAATATGCTATCTGCCCATGGCAGTCTTGTGTGTTTATTTTTGTCAGACAAGGCAGCCCCACATCCCAGATGTCACTGCATGACCCCTGGCATGGGTCACCTTGGGAATCCAGAGAGAGTGGGGTTACATCCCACGGTGTGACAGTGCCAGCTAGGTGGCTTTCCTCCCAGTAAAAGGAGCTCAAATGAACTCCAGAATGCTCTAAAATGCAGTGTAAAACCGGACAAGAAATATGTAACCAACATCTCTTTCTGGGGGGAGGATGGGGCTTTCCTCTCACAGCCTCTCCTAAATCCTTTGGGCTCATTCTGGGACATTGACATGAATAAGTAAAAAATGTAAAATGAATGACATGACCAATCCCTATATTTGCTTGACATACTTTTAAACCTTCAACTTAAAATCACTGATGAATTTAGAAGCATTTAGTCCCACTAAATTTGATGGCTTTTCAAATTCCAGATGTGCAGTTCTCAGGTGGACTCAGAGTGTCAGGGCCAGGGGCAGGAATGGCTCCCAGCTGCTTCCTGGTGGGATCCTTACCCCTCACTGACCCCAGGAATTCAGCTGAAATTGTTTTGTTTTACATGTGTGAGAGCCATATTAAATTCTGACATGGCACCACCAAAAAACCCCACCAAAAATCCCACTTCGTCCATATGAAGCAGAATCATATTCCTGACTCTTTTAAAGTCACATTTTTTCAGGAACAGAGTAGATTTTTTGCCTCTGTTCATATGTGTCTGTGTGCCACCCTTTAAAGTGTTTTTACAATGTGTGGAGTGAATGCTCCAGTGTCCTTGGCTGTCTTTAAAATAACAAAAACCAGGTGTCATGAATTAAGAGAGGAAACTTGAAGGATCCTGTTGCAAATGACATGCAGCACTAAATTAGAAGCAACTTGGTCCAGACAAAAGATTGAAAAAAGAAGAAAAAAAAAAGTAGGATATTGAGTGGATTTGATTCCAAATTATAGCAGAGGCAACCGATAAAGTATTGTCCTAGGGTAAGTGTCACAACAAAGCAATTAATAAAAGGAATTGAAATATGCAGCCTGCTTATGACTCCAGATTGAATGCTCCAGACTTTGTATCCTTTCTCATTCATATGTGAGAAAATCCACTGCTGATTAATTGTTTCAGCAGGCAGTGAGATTTGTGTAAGCAGATTTAACAAGTAATTTCCTTAGTTTCTCTCAGTTTATCTTCCACAGAAATGTAACCATGTATCAGTATCTAAAGCCTATAAGGGAGATTCCTCTGATCATGTATGTCAAATTTCATAAAAATGAATTATTTTCAAAGTAGAGAAATCCTCCTTTAATGCCAACAGAGAACACATTAAAATTTCGAAAGTTTGTAAAAAAATGTGCCTGTCTGACCTATTTGCACTGTAAATATAGGATTTTCCTGTTGAAGTGCTGCCTTTGTCCATGGGACATCTTGCCCAGCTGCAGGGATGCTCTTTGTGCCATTCCCCGGGGAAACACTGGAATTCTGGATGCAAAATCATATCAGTTCTCTCATGGTGCCTGTTGCTCTATTTTTAAAAAAATGTATTGTGTTTTTACTTTTATAAAAAGCTGTTTCCTGGGGCAATGCCTGCTTGTGTACACATCTGAGCCACTGATTTTGGTTTTGTTTGAAAAAGGGAAAAAAGTCCCCCCTCACACTGAGGGGAGAAGGGTGAGTGTTTTGTGGAAAGGTTCAAACGAGCTGTTCAGAGGAGTTTGAAAATTAGCAGGGGCAAGTTTTTTATTGTTTATCATATGCTGGTTAATTTTATCACCAGGATATTTACATTTTGAAACTTGCAAGAACAGAGCTGATGTGTATTTTTCATGTTGGAAGCATCTTTACTTTCATCCAGTCCAATTTTCTTTTTTTTTTAGATGAAAAGCTGCCACAAAATTAAGAGGTTCAGAAGGCTGTTTTATGTATATTTTTGTAAAAAATCTCACCTGGGAGCTCAGACCCCTCCTGTTGTGCTGACTGATGTGTTTTTGGGAAGGGATCACACACCAAGCGCAATAGGCACGTAAAATTCTCAGGCTGGCAGCGACATCGAGATCCTCAACCAAAGCTGCTGCTGTCAGAGAAACAGGAGCATAATTTACAGATGTTAATAACTTCCCTGAGATATTTTGGGAACACTTATGGCCCCGTCCCTTCCTGTGTGTCTGCCCACGGCAGGGCTGCCTGGATCCATTTGTGCGGGAGACGTGTTTTTCCTGGCTGACACGCAGACAGCACAATAAGTTGGAAATCCTGCTCTTTCTGTGCCATACTTAATAATGGAAAATCATATAAATTGGAACAAGCTTATTTCAGTCCTTCACTCCTGTATCACATTTCTGAGAGACCGGCCAGAAATAGCGAAATAAATTACACCAGAGCCTTCAAAGGAGAAGCGTTTCCCTTCGCTCGCAATCCAGTCAGTCTCTTGCAGGGCTAAACAAATACCAGGTGTGAGCTCCAACGAGAAGCACACAGTTCAAAAGTTTGTGGTGCCTGTGACTCCCACGCCAGCGGTGAGGCTGCAGTGCGAGGCCCGAGCTGATCAGAGCCATCCGAGGAGTGTCCGGGCCTGGTCCGGGAGCACCGCGGAGCTCGGCAGGCCCGGAATGCGCCGGGATTAGCGCGCTGTAATGGGAACCACATTTCCATCAGCTGCGGGATGGGGCTGCACACGAACTGCAATATCAGCCCTCTCCCACCACTGCAGGATCCAGCAGTGCCGTAGGAAGTTGAGGAATCCCGAGGCTGAGTGGCTCTTGCAGTGTTGATCCCCAGGAATGGGCCTGGAGGGAGCCCAGCGCAGTTCCGAGACACGGCAGCAGTTCATAAAACAGCCATAAAAGCATCGACTTTCCATCATCCCGCCTTTCTCACCTCCCATTTGTGCCCCCAGAGATTCCCAGCACCTCATTTCCCAGTGCTGAGAGACAAAAAGCCAAGGGTAGGGCAAAGGAAAGGCCCTAATTCCAGTGAAGGTCCCTGCCTGGCCTCCCGTCACCGGGAGCTGCTGTCGGCAGGGAGGCTCCTGGCACAGCCTGGAACACCTCCATGGGGCATTTGCCTGGAAAAAAATACAAGGGTTTAGTGCTTGTTTACATGAACTTTCCGGGAAAAGCAGTTCTTGTTGTGTTAACATCAGTATGTTGTTAGGAGACAGAATTTTTCACCTATATTAAGGCTTTTTATTACTCCCTATCTGGAGTTTCTGAATACATTCCCTACATGATGGATTGGCAGGAGATTTTTGTGGAGTTTCTGACTCTATTATCCAGCAGTGAACTCTCACAGAAAGTAATTTGAAATTCATGATGCTGACTATCATATCAGGATGTGGCTCTGTGAGCTATGTTTGTTCAGATCACATTTCTCCTGTTATAAATAAAAAAAAAACTTACCAGGGGAAAGAAAATGTTTATAGGAATAAATATGCTTAGAACAGACTAAATTAATGACTGAAAATGAACAATGCAGTTCAACTGTAAGCTGTTCACAAGCAAGTTGCCACGAAGTGAAATAGATTATTGTTGTTTGTATGAAAATATATCTAATTGGGCTCTTATTAGAATATGAATATCTAAATTATGTAGCTCATTAGAATGAAATCCAGATACAATCTTAATCACATGCTGCATTACCTTGTATTTCATATGCAATGTCCTTACTAGAAAACCATCTAAATATTCAAAAGAGTTAAAAATAAAGCAAAAACCTTTTCATTTGAAAACAGGCTACTGTAAACCCTCACCTCACAAATATTTGTTCAAGTTCTGTCTCATAAGCAATGCCATTTATTTTAAATCCTTGTGGTAAGTGCTGAAAGCTGAGCAGACCTGCACAATCCGTTTGCAAACTTGAGCCCTAAACAGTCAAGCACAAAAGCAGAGAACATTTTACTAATAAAATTTAGATTTCTGTAAACCAACTTTAGGTTCCATTTGTTCATGTCAATGCCAATTTTCAATTGTTTTGCTTTATTGTAAAAGGAGTGTTATAAAATATCTGAGTAGGTTTTGGAGTCAAGAAACTACAGAATGGTACAGAAAAATACATCAAAAATATCTGAAGCATGAGAAATTGTAGAACACCTTTGAAATACCCAAAAGATAAGGTTTGCTCCAGCTTCTCTCCAGGCTCTCGTTCTCTCGGTGCTGGAAAGAGCTCAGTGAATAATCTGTTCAGGTATTCCATTGAATTTCACTACCTTGTTTTGCTGGCTCAGAAGGCTGGGCAGGAAGGGGGAATTCATGCCAAGGCAGGCTGGAGGCACAGGAATGCCACTCAGTATCATCCTTAGCACCATCCAAATCGTTGGAGCAACTCTTAAGGTATTGACTAATAAAATACCAGTGTAAAACTGTGGGGCAGCAGAAAAGCTGCTTTTAAACATGGGAAGTGGCTGACAAACAGCAAACGTGCAGAACTGTCTGGACTGGGAGCTGAGGAGTCTGGAATGAGCTGCTCTGCACTGGGAAGTAGCACTGGAGCTGCTGCATTCACGAGGTTGTTCTGGCAGCTCCTCTGCATCGGGCATGGCCCGTGCACTGTGTTCTTTGTGTACATCTCTGCCATAGCAGGTGAGATTTAATCTGTGCACACTGAGGGGATGCTGTGCCCCTGTGTACAAAAAGAGTTGCATAGCATTGCAAACATTCCCTAATGTTCCCCATCCCTCTTTTGAGCCTCTGGGCACAGGCTATGGAGAGCAGATGAGAGAGGGGACCTTGCCTTTTCCTTACTCTCCTTCTGAGTGCTCGCCCTCAGTTTGTGTGTTCATCACAGCACACCACCCTAACACATGCAAAGAAAATGTGAAATACTTTTTACATGTTTATAAAGTTTTCTATTTTTATCCACGGACATACAACAAGAAAATATTTTTAAAAGACTCAGGTTATTATCCTGGATTTACTGCACAAGGCCCAGAGCAGAGTTACAACTCTATAGCTCCTCAGTTACAGAAGGATGGAGAATCTGCCCTTATCAATCTTGTGAAATTTCAGCATTTATTTTAACTTGTTCATTCAGAATCTGCCTGTTCTGACAGTCCAGACAAACTGGAGTTCAGTTGTCTGAAAAGGAGCAGATTCCATCCTATTGATTTCAGTTCTTTGTGGCAACTGGACCTGTAACATCAATTTCTGACAAAGTACTGAGCTGAATAATGAATGTTGACGCCTTCAGTTCTGGCTGAACTCTTGGGCTTGCTGGTAGAAACCTCTCTGAGTCAGGAGACATTTTTTGCTTCCCAAATGCATGGATCTGTGTAGGTAGGTGCTCCAAATATTTAATCCAAATAGGCTGTCTAGAACTAGCCAGGAGCAATCTGAACTATTTCCAGGCTCAGAACATCAAGATATGAACTGGGCAACATTTAAGATGAATTTAAGGGAGACTCAGGTATCAGAGGGTTTAACAAAAATAGAAATCTGTAGTGATTTAGAAGAGTTGTGTCTTTTAAAATATCCCCCAACGAAGCAATAAGTGAGTTCATCTTAGAAAACTGTGCTGCTGCCACATTTTGTGTAAAATCCTAGTGGTTACAATCTTCATTCTGGAGAAAGGAACTTTTGCATTTATTTCTCTTTCCTACTGCAGAAATGAAGGGCTTCTCCATGGGAAGAGCTCCCAAAGTTTTGTTATTGTGCAGAATTAAGGCAAATACTGTAAGGAGGAGGACAGTGCTGACTCACCCCAAGGACTTTTTCCTGGGAGGCAATTTGTAGGGTTTATAAAGCCCTGGATGTGCTCTGGGACAGACGTCCCTGGGGACAAAAAAAGCTGTTTATGATATATTTGGAAAGCCAGGTTTCCCATTTCACAGAATACAGTAAGCACAAGGCTACCAAACCGTACATTTTTTAGTCTCGTAATTGTGGTTTTCATTTTCATTAAAAGTAGAATAGTTTCAGGAGATGGAGTGTCTGCCCCTTTCTCCCAGTACATCCAGAGATGAAGAGTTGATTGCAATGACAGTGGAAGACACAGCTAGCTTTCCATGGAGAGAGAACATGTGTTTCTCTGCTGGTTTGTGAAATTTGAGTTTTGCACAAGAACTAAGAAATTTCTTGCACAATCTGGGCTGGTAACAGCATTACAGAGAACTTTCAGTTGGAATCTTCTGAATATTGGAAGGGTTTTAGGTAGAAATGTCTTGGCATGAGAAGTTTGACTTGGGTTTTGAGTTTAGTCCAGGTGAAAACAATAATTCCATCCCCCAGCCCCTCACCAGGGTAGGCAGGGTGGGAGCAGCTGCTGGTGTTCAGAGGATCACCTGTGTGGGACAGGGCTCAGGTTTTCCCTTTTAAAAGCTGAGGGAGGAAGGGAAGTGTGTTCTTATGGAGGTCTGTCCATCGAGAAAGGAGTTCCTTAAGGTAAGCTGGTCAAGGAGTTATCTCTTAAATAAACAAGTTTGTCCTTTGATACAGTGATGTGCATTTATAGAACTCTTTTATTTATGTATACATTCATTTATGTCTTTTTCTTTCAGAGGGTGTCCCAGGGATAGATAAGGAGTTCTGGGTAATGGAGAGAAGCTCAAAGTGAGTTTTCTTGGTTGTAGAGTTTGAGACAGTTGCACTTATTGCTTTGAGCTATTTAAGAGAGCTGGACAGTAGAATTTGAGCTTTTTATTCTATAATATAGACCCAATACAGGAATAAAAATAGCAGAATGATATTTTCCTGAAGTTAAGGTTGTTGTTTGTGCTGTTGATGGCAATTAGGGTGGTAAAAAAAATGTGCATGTTATTTGGATCCTCAGTGCCATAGGACTATTAGTGCAATGTGTGCTTTCTTCCTCAAAATCTTAGCTTTAAAAACTGTAGTTGAAATTGGACCATTGGGGGTGATGTAAATGAGTCTTTTTATTTTTAAAGCAGAAGGGAAAGATTACTTAACACAGTTACAGTAAACAAGCTCACAGTGCTCTGTAATGAGCAAGTTTAATTGTTCCTGAGTCCCACTACTCGTATACCCCTGTTCATAAAATGCTATTAATTGAAATCATTAAATGGCAGACAGTCGTTGTGCTTTTAATCTTAAAATAATCGAATGAGTTGGTGTGGAAAGGATTTGGCAGTTAAAGGTGTGAGTGCTGTGATTTGGGGGGTGATTAACTGAAGGTGTGGCTGCTGCTGGTTTGTGCCAGGGTTTTAAGTTGGAGTTCACTGATGAGGGTGACTTGGAGTATCTGAGCTCTCTTTTCTCTTTCCTTTGCATCACATGGAGCACTGAGGTGTCCAAGAGTGAGGCGTTCCATGAGGAAGGGCGGGGTGACTGTGGCATTGCAGGGCCAAAGCTGAGGGCTCTGAACTCAGCTGTGGTGGCAGCTGTAAAGAAACTGTGTTTGTGTATTCTGTATAAACACGGGAACTTAATACACCATGAAACCAGATAAAACTCCCCCTCCTGAATGTAACTGAGGTCCTGGCTAGGCTTTAACACCCAGCGCTGGCAGCTGACTTGTTCTGTGCAGCACAGCACCATCTCAATGCTGTGAGGAAACTGCTACTTTGGGCTAACCTTTTGATGAATTCTCCATTTCGCAGTGTTCCAAATACGACTGTTCTTGTCTTGTGCTCAGTTCCTGGGAACATACCCAAGTCCAGCCAGACACTGGGAAGTGTCTGGGATGATCAGTGGGATCCTGGATAGCCAGATGAACCCAGTGAGCTGCAGAACTGGAACCAGCTGGGGCTTTCCACTGCCACTGGCAAAGGGAGGAGCTGACTCCCAACCTCCCCGAGTCTCCCATCTGCAAAACAGGGTGTAAAAGGGTGCTTGAAGAATGAATATTGAGATAATTTTGAAGGTTACAGCTGAGCAGATGATGATTTATTGCTGGGATGGCAATCATTATCAGGCCGGTGTTAGCACAGCAGCTTTGTATGGAGTTATATTTTACAGCTGGGACTTGTTATGGGGGTCTCTTTTCCTTTGCTTTTAAGCTCCTAAAGTGTTTCTGTGCTGCTGAGCTATGTCACACCTCTGGCATAGCCAGATGTGGCAGGATCATTGACTTTTTGCTGACTTCTGCATGCTATAAATAGAAATACACCGGAATGGAACCAGTAGCAGAGCCTATAGCCAGTGTTAGTGCTCCAGTTTGAGGTTAGCTCATCCCTGTAAGTGAAGGAGCTCCTACAAAGAACATAGAATATGAATTATGTTGCAAAGAGATTTGTATGGGGGGAAAAACTATTATTTTCAGAAAGTTTATCTGGACTTTTGGAGTTCAAGAGAAGTTTATATGTCTGGCTCATAGTCCATAAATTTCAAAGGAGGAAAACCCACACTTTCTCCTTTTTTCAGTGTAATGAAGATATTCTCCTCTCTTTGGTGTAATTGTGTTGTCAAATGGAGGACTGCTCAAGTAATCAGCAACATAATTAGAAAAGCTTTTTTGCTCACTCTGTCTTCAGCTGAAATACAATCCTTATTTCTAATGTCCTTTGCAGCAGGGCAGTTTCCTTAAAGGAAAGGGAGAAAAAAAATCCCAACCTTTAATGAACAAGAGAGCCCAGGGAAACTGATATATTATATTTTTATAACTGTCTCAAAGGCAGCTTCAGCTTTCCATTTTTAGCAAATAAAAACCAGGTTATGAGACTTTGAAAACGTGTTGTATGAAACTGATCTTTTCTTTCCCTTCTCATCCCCCATTTTATTCCTCCTTGGGGAATTGCAGATTCCCGTGCTCTAGGACATCTTATTTATTAAGAGAAGTTAAACTGAGTAGCTGGAGCAAAGTGTGCTTTGGAATGATGCTGGCACGACTGGCAGAGGTTGGAAATGAGCAGCCATGCTCTGAAGACTGTTTGATTCCCCCCACCAGGGATTTCTGCTGCATTTTAGGGAGAATTTCTCAGCTTTTGCATGCTATGATTTATTTATTTCCAGACACTGTTAGCTATGTTTTTCTGCATATAAGATGCACTTGGAGCTGTTGGTGAACGTGTGGGACCAGAGGTTTAAAAGAGAACAGCCAATTTTTGAGAGCAGGATATTGCTAATGAAGGAACTGGTTTCCAGTCTCTCATCCCATGGAAAAAAAACAGAAGTGGTAGAAACCAGTCCATTTACCCCCCAGCAACGTGTGTAAAATCCTGCCTGCCTTGGAGCCTGTGGGATTCCAGAGGTGCCATGCAGAAGTGCACACCTAGTTGTACTAAAAAATGGAGTAGGCTTTTGTTTCTACTTTCCTCATGATCATTTTGACCTAGAACTTTTTTATTTTCCAGCACTTGATAAACTGTTGACTTCCTCCCATCACGTCACCTGCTTAAAATAATATCTTAAATATATTCATGTGCAGAAAAGAGATGGCTGCTACACGAATGAAAAGCAGCGACCCTTATTGTGCTTTTTATAATAGCCTGCATAACATTTTATTTAATAGCTCACCATAAATTTTCATTGTAGTTTGTCTTTATCAGGTAAAACCAGATTCTCTTCTTTCCTGGCTTCTTTTTTTAATCTCAGCTCCCCACAATCTTTGTTGTAAGAACATAGGGTGGGTGGGAATCAGAGGCTGGTTGTGCCAACATTGCAATCTGATCTTGTTTAGAAATTATATTGAATGTTATTTGGAAGAGGGACCATTTGACCACAACCTACACATTTTAGTGTATTTCAGTGTGGAACCTTTTGATTATAGCTGATAAAGATACTGAAAATCCTTCTTTTGAAGGATGAAGGCTAAATTGTTTTTCTGGCTAGAACAAGTAGCAAAAAAATAAGACATTTTTCAGAATTTATTCAACTTTTTAGATGAAACTTTACTTTTAAAATACTATATTTTGTGGCTTTATTCAAGTAAATCAAGTTTTAGTGTAATTTAGTGTAGATACAATTTCTATCATTGTCATGTTGAAAGATGTACTTACAAAAACTGGAAATCCCGCCTTGTGTTTAGCTAGAAGAAAGTAAAAATAACATTTGGTAAAAACCAACTTTTGAATCAAGTCTGGATTAGAACAAACTGAGTTTTGTGCTTTTGCTCTTCTGCCTTTGTACCTGTTGTGTTTAATGTTATGGTGTTTTGGGTTTTTTGTTAGACTTGCTCTTGAGCTCCTATTATTGATATCCCCTTCTAAACCAGCGCAAAGACACACTTTTCTTGAAATAGAGAATTTTATTTTGATAATTTCTGGGAAAATAAGCACAAATATATTTTCAATGTATTTTAATAGACATTTAAATAATTCCTTTATTTTTTACCAAACATTTTGATTAAATAGCATGTGAATATATTAAAGGAAGATTAATAAACACTGAGTATTTTCTATTAAAAGTTTTTTCCTACAGTGTATTTAGTAAAATTTTTTTTTTCTGTTTTCTCTGATTTTTAAACTGGGTTTTTCCACTATAGGGAAATAAATAACAAACCAGGGATTTAAATCCCCTTAGCAAAGGAAAACAGTCTCTTGTGCAATCTTTATGGAGATCAGATACAATCTGAAGAGGGTCAGATTTTACACCCACTCCAGCACAATTTGCTAAGTCAGATACTGGAGTTATCCCCCAAAATAAATTGAAATACCTAAAGAGATCGGAGATTTTCTGCAAGTGTGAAATAGAATGATTCCAAAAGCATAGGCTCTCTGTACACCAGTACAGGTAACTTAGTGTTTTATCTGGAAATATTTTGTGTTCTCATCAAGGTCCAAAACGCCCAACTTCTTCCTCATGTCACACTAATGCCAGCACAAGGGGGAATGGCTTCCCAGTGCCAGAGGGCAGGGTCAGATGGGATATTGGGCAGGAATTGTTCCCTGGGAGGGTGGGGAGGCCCTGGCACAGGGTGCCCAGAGAAGCTGTGGCTGCCCCTGGATCCCTGGCAGTGTCCCAGGCCAGGTTGGATGGGGCTTGGAGCAGCCTGGGACAGTGGGAGGTGTCCCTGCCCATGGCAGGGGTGGCACTGGACAATCTCTCTTCCAACCCAAACCATTCTGGGATTGGATGTGTGCACCCCCAGGGCTTTCAGCACCACTTTCCTGTGTCTGGGAAACACCTGTGATCCACAGGGGAGGGAGGAACACAACTCCACCTGTGTGTCCCTGCCCCCTCTGGTCACTGCTGCTGAGCTCCAGTGCTTAACTCTTTCAGACCAGTTGTTGGAATGAATTTCCTTGAGGTCTTTCAAATGGAATAGGGACCTCTGAATATAGGCAGCAACAGACCTGAATGAGAATGTGAACTACAGGTTGTGCTGGTATTGGGTGCTCAACCATCTTCATCCTACATTGGGTTTTTCCTGCTCTTCCTGGTCTAAATGCCAACGTAGCCACAGGAAAATGTGTCTGCATTAGTGCCAAGCATTGTAAATTCCTGTGTCTGCTCCAAAGCAAAGCCTTTAACAGATAAAGGAGCTGTAGAGCACATGGTTCACTTGGCATGTGTGATGTTTCTGGAGGCTGCAGTACCCCCAGAAGAGAGGGAAGGGGCAGTGAGAGAGGCTTCAGCTCCATCCTGGGCCTGGTTGACATGGATCCATGTGGAAAGTGTCCTGGGTCAGGGGGCAAACCAGAGTAGCCCAAGCCACATCTTTAGGTCATAAAGTCCTGAGGAGGAGCTCTTGGCATGACAAGAGAGGATGTTAAAGTGTGTAAATCCAGCTCTGGGATGGCCCTGTGTGGCAGCAGGAATGCTGGCTCAGGAGTTTGGGGATTTTTAATAACTCTTCCCTTGAGTGCTGTGAGTTTTCTAAAAAATAATTATAAGCCAGCTTTGATCCGTCCATTCGTAATGGCAAAAGAATAGAAAAGATCCCAAACCGTATTAATTTCTTCACAAAACAGGCAAGATTTTCCTGTATCTGAAGTTGGGTAACATGGAGAGATCTTTGTTTTTGACATTAACAGTAGCAATTCATTTAAGCTTGTATTGTGCTTCTGGTGTTATGCCTGCAGATGTAGAGGGAAGAATGTGTTGTACATTGGAAAGTGCTGCAGAAAGATCAGCAGGAAAGGAATCCTTAGGGGTTTGAAGCCTTCCTTGCCTGTTGCCCACTTAAAGCAGACATTGCAATGGAGTTTCCAGCCTGAACACGCTTTCCAGACCCTTGGAATACTGGAAATGCTCCAGTGCACTTCCTGCTCTTAAACATACCTCACTAAAGTTGGCTCAAGATGTTTTGGAAGGATTATTTTAACCTCAGAAGTTCTGCATTTAGCTTTCAAGGATGAAAGAAACCAAAAAAGGGAAAGGTTTCAGAAAATGGTTAGGGCTTATGTTCTTAATCAGCTGAATGCTGCATGTGGTGGTTGATGCTTTTGGGTTTTGGCTTTACCCCTTTCTCTCTGTTCCTTACAGAATGACAGGCAAGTTGAGGGAAAAAGAACATTTATAAAAATTGTTGTTGTGCTATATAATTTTAGCCACTCTTTGAAAATTGCCTTCTGAAAATTTTACAATTGCTTTTGCAAACTTTTATTTCCTAACTATGCTTTTAACCACTAAGCTTAACCATGTTGAATGAAGCAAAGAACTCCTTGGAATGCAATACCTTTGGAGTAGGTAGAAGATGAAAATATTTGAATTATTTTCAAGTTAAGTTATCTACTGGTGGCTGCAAAAAAAATTCTTAAATTAAGTGTGTTTAAACCAGAATATTTTAGGTATTATTTGGTTGTGATTGTGTTGCTTTTGCATATGGCACCTAGTAGTGATTAGAAAAACCTCATTTTTTTCCTTAGTTGCTGTGAAGATAAAGGTCATTTGAATACCATGTACCTACTAAGTAATTTCTGAATGCATCCAGATGAATCTGTTTCAGGAGTGTGTGTAGCTCATTAGTAGTAATGGTTTGAAATCTTTGTTCCAACCTACAGAACATAACCTGTCCTGTTCCCCACCGTGACATCCCACCTCCTGCCACAGGTTAGAAACTCTGCATTAACAAAGATAGGTCCTTCCAGCTCTGAAATTCTTTTTACTCGTTGTATTTCCTAATTGGTTTCATTTGCATTTATGTTATTTTTCATTTTATGAACTTCAGTTCTGTTTCCTTTCACTGCTGTGTCTCTCTAAGGCTTTGGTAGAACTCACATGGCACTGGATAAACAACTGAGCACATGTGCAGCCAAAGATGGGAAGAAATGTAAATATGGTTGGAGTTTGAGGTTTAGTCTCATAAAGAAGAATTACAGCAAGGTTGAGGGAGAGATTGTTAATATCTCAAAGCCTTTTATCCTGGTCTTCTCCTGTTTCTCACAGTCTTTAGCCTTGCTCCAATTAATGTCTCAGCCTTGCTGAAACATAATTCCTTGTAAATCAAAACCACAACAAGAGTTAATTCCTCTGTCCGTGTTTCCTGCCCAAGAGTAGTGGCACCAAACATGATCTGCAAAATACATCAGCTTTTTAGCTCCATGGTAGGTCCATGAGATCATCCTGGGGAGAAGCCAGGGAATATCTGTGAAGTGTCAGGAATGTACTAACAAGTGAAAGAACACCAAGACGTGACAAAATTGCAATATGTGAACCTGAATTTCTCCTCCTTGGCTCGTGGATGACTCCAAGCTGACAGAAGTTTCATGACAAAAGCTTCCAAGGAGAAACCAGCGTGAACAGACAGCTCAGATGCTGAGGAACTGAAAGGGCAAATGATGCAAAGGACAGAGAATGGTCCTAACATAAGGATCTAAATTTTCAAAATATTTTCATAATGTCTGCAGGTTCATTAACTGTCAAGTATTGTTAACAAGAGCTGCTGATTCCTGAGGATTTTCAAAATCTGTCTGATTTGGTTTAGGTGCTCCAATGAAACCCACTCCTATCTGTGGGATCTAAAGAACCACCCATGGTTTATAAATGGGAAAAGGCATCCCACTCAAAGGAGTAAGGAACTGGCATGGCTCTGGTTATCAATGTGTCAGTGGGTTTGCATGTGAGAAACACTAGGGAGAAAGTTTCTTCTTTGTTTAAAAAAGAAATTAAAAATTATTAAAAATATAGTCAAGTGCATCTGTGAGCTTTCTGAAAAATAAATGTTATCTTCTCTCTCATGTTTCAGGGGAGCAATGGAAATGTGCTCCAGTGTTTGCATTTTACATTTCCACCACAATGAACAGTGTGACACAAAAAAGGCTCTTGTTTCAAGTAATTATAAAAATTCTTTGCCCTCTGTAAAGAAAGATGCTCTAGGAATTCACATCTTTCCAACTGAGCTCAGAAGTCCTGGTTGTGCACAGCATTTCATGTGTGCTCCAGGTGAGACAGAACTGCTGTGTGGAGGTTTAGATTTGTGGAATTGAGGGCCTCAGCTGCAGCTGAATTCTCAGAAATGTCATGAGTCATTGCAGAAAATGTCATGAGTCATTGCAGTGCTGTTCTACCTCTACCAAACGCGCCACTGCTATTTCCAGAAAGAAACAATTTATTGTACTTTACAACAATATAGAAATATTTTTTTCTGAATGGTTCTTTCTTATATTTGACTTGGAAACCTTCCAGTGGGGTTCCAGCTCTTCTTTTCTCTCTCCCCTTGTGCTTTGAAATAGAAATGTCTTAAATACTTTATTTCATTGTTCAAATTCTGAGCTATTGCGTTGTGTGACTGGAATTTCAAAAGCTCAGAGATTGTTTTTCTTTTTCCTTTTCAATCCACACACACAAACCCCAGAGTGAGTCAGAAATCCAAGAGTTAAGTTTCTCTGGAGAGCCAGCAGTAACCTGCAGAGAGCTGCTTCAGTAAGTCTGTGGTTTTTTTGGTGTAAACCACCATCCCAAACCACCTGCCTGTTGCATGAACAAGCCCAAAGTTCCTGCCACACTGGTGTAATGCTAAACAGAGCATAGAAAAATCACAATATGGCTGATTGAAGAGTTAAAAACACACAAAAAAAGGGTGAGTACCTCAAAGTAGGAGGGTATGGATAACTGGAAGCAGTGATGGAAGGCCTGAATTGTGCCTGGAGTGGCTGAGAGCCATCAGTGAGGTGACAGTCGTGTCCACAGCTTGGAGCGTGGTGCCAAAATGCTGTACTGCTTGCAAGTCTGTGAGCTCCCTGGAGGCTACCAGTTGTCTATCACTTCTTCTAGAACTTCGAAATAATATTGTCACTTGTTCTGTAAACAAGTGGCAGAATCATTTTATCTGGCTCAGTGTATGTCAAAACATACTTGAGGTTTCCCCAGAACACTTTCCAATGTCTAAAGAGCCTATTGCTAAAATGGAACAGCCTTTATAGTGCTTTAAGGATACTTAAATGTTAAGTAGTAAATAAGAAAAGAGGTATTGGAGCAGGGAAATAATTAGAATTTTTTTTCCATACCCTCCATGCTACTGTTTGGTGTGGGGAGGATTGGTGTTGTTGAGGCTTGGTTTGTTTTAAATATGTATTCTAAGACTACATCCCTCAGATAGGGGAACAATTATCAAATAAATTATGTCTTGAACATGTTTCTTAGAGATGGAGAGGTATTTAAATTGATTCTTCTCTCTATGGAAGTAATAGATGCTAAAGTTCAATCCAGTTGGGATTGTATTGGCTCTTCAGTGTCTTAATACACTCCAGATCATGATTTTATCTTTCATTTCCAGGACACTTAAAGAACTAGAGGCCAATAGAGAACAATTTGGGGTTTTTGTTTGCCTTTGGGATTTCTTTTGTACTCTTCAGTGTGAAACTATGCTTGGAGATGGGTCTATTTTACTTCATTTTGGGAATAAAGATAAACTCATTGGGTGAGTTTTATCTCTGTGTGGGGCGATAAATGCAGTCCTTGGCCATCAAGAGTTATTTTGGGTTTAGTTACACCCTGTATTGTCACTCAGCCTGTAAATGAGTCCCTGCACTGCCTTTCCTTGATGAGATCAGCACTTTGCTGTTGTCCCCCACAAATTCCATGTACCTGCACACCTATACTGCAGCTCCTGCAGCAGGGTCTGAAGGGTGTGGGATGCAAGAGGGATGCAAAGGACACAGCTACAAATGATTGCAAATGAGGCAGTCAAATTTGCACCCCAAAGAAAAGAGGTACAGAGCTGGAAAAATGCATCTTATGTGGCAAAAAGGGTGAATACCATGGGCATTCCTCAGAAACAAGAAATTTTCAACTTGTGGACAGTCTGTAGAGTGACATCTGACTAAAGGGGTAGGAGCCTTCCAGACTAATTTCTGGTCACACTTCAATTAATTCTTGGCTAACCATCTATAGTTTGTTGTTTACTTTGTTTTCATTACAGAAGGCTTTTCTCTCAGCAAACATTTAATTTGTGCCATCCGCCACCCTTTGTAGATGGAAAAGCCATTATAAATAATGACAGTGGCTTTTCAGGATATCACTTAAAATTTCCAGCAGCATGCTATAATTTTAACCTTTAGATGTGACACTGTAATGATATGTCATCCCTAAAGAATGAAATGCTGTTTACTGAAATTAGTGTAAACTTATTTTCAGCCTGAAAATTGTAATTAATCCTCAAAGTAGCTGAACTTTCTCTGCAGAAGTGTGGTCCAGCTTAATGTTCTGGTGGTGAGCAGGGCAGCAGTGGTGGGAGGAACTCTGTCCTTAGAATCAAATTAAACCAAAAAACAAACCAACAAAACAAAAAACCAAATTAAACCAAAAAACAAACCAAAAAAACCAAAAAAAAACCCCTGAGCCTGCCTTGGTAAGAATTTCTTGATTGAAAACATCCCTTGGGTATAGACACTTGAAAAGTTTGTTGTGCTAATTGTTAGCTTCCAAACATGCTGTGGTTCTCAAGTGACTTTAATTTTCAGGTAGAAAATGCAGAGTAATAATGTTTTAATTGACCAATGGATCAATAATAAAATAATTTAAAAATCTACTTTATGAGTAGTAGTAACTTCTGGGTGTTTGAAGTCCCTGCATGTAATCAATCGAGCTTCTAAAAACAGCACAGTTTTAAGCTGTTCTCAACTTCCTGCAAGGGATTTTCTTTAGGAAAAAAAATGCTTTTAAACACCAAATTCTTCTCACTATGGTCTTAATCTGGAAGTACATCCTCGTCTAATTTCACTGTCAAATCCTTCTTTTTTCCAGGAACCTTTTCTCTGTGCCGTTGTGTTGTGTCATTTCCTGTGGGCAACACGTGGGCACGTCCTTAACAAATGGCAGTGTGTGCTTCAAACCTCTCCCATCCTTGAGGCAAGAGCCTTTCCCTTTCAACCTCCTGCAAAAGGCATCCTCAGGGCAGCATAAATATTGGGGATTTCTTGGTTTATGTGTGGGAAGAGATTTTGCAATTGATATGTGGGGGGAACCCCTGTGAACATCTTCCTACAGCAAAACAACTTTTTTGTGCCCTTAGATGAATCTGTGCACTGTAACCTCAAGTACACAGTCATCTAATAAAGTTATAAATGTAAAATTTAATCTTTAGAGTGCAGAAAGTCTTTGCTAAAAGCTTTAGCTCTAGATTTATAAGAAAACTAATGAACTTACTATATATTTAGGCTATGTTTTTAGACTTGAACAACAGCTGCCTTTTGCTATTTTGTGCAATTTCTCATTTTTGAGTCTCTGATACTTTTTTATTCTTGATAGATCCAATAATCAGATGATTGACTAACAGGATGTGTGTTTGGATTCCACTGGGGCTGAGCAATGGAGATGAGCTGCACTGGCAGGATAATTAGCACATCCAGAGCCATCATGGTTTCAGTCACTGCTTCACATGTAAATAATGTCTGACTTTACTGTGCCCTGTCACTGGCTCCTGTAAGAAATGAAAAGTTATTGATCTTGTTTACCACAGTGTGTCTTTAAGAAGAGGCCTGTGTTTCCTTGAAAAATTATGCTGGCTGCCAAGCCTGCTGGATAAAGTAGGATTAAGTGTATATATCTAGGAGTCACTGCTATAGCCAGGAGTTATTAGGGAGATAGTAGTTGAATGGTGTTAACTTAAAAAGGGTAAAGTCTTTATCCCCTATCTCACTGGGCTCTGTTTGCTTCGAGGAAAATCATTATATTGACTCTTTATAAAAAGAAAAAAAGAGAGAGAAAATTTGGATTTATGTAGCAGTCTTTTTCAGCATTTCAGTTGCTCAGAGGAGTTAAATTTTTCACCCCGTTTTGGGGGAGAGAATAAGCAAATGGAGATACTTTCTTCAGCCTCTTGGTGCATCCAGGAGCTGCTCAGCTGAAGAACGACACTACAGGAGAATTAAAAACTGAGGGAGAACTGAACAGGGAGAGTGAAGTGAACCACTGTGTGGTAACTTATCCTGAACTTGATTCCAGGGCCTGAAGGAGCCTGCAAGGAAGATGGAGAGAGACCATTGACAAGGGATGGAGGGACAGGACAGGGGGAATGGCTTCCCAGTGCCAGAGGGCAGGGTCAGATGGGATATTGGGCAGGAATTGTTCCCTGGGAGGCTGGGGAGGCCCTGGCACAGGGTGCCCAGAGAAGCTGTGGCTGCCCCTGGATCCCTGGCAGTGCCCAAGGCCAGGTTGGACGGGGCTTGGAGCAGCCTGGGACAGTGGGAGGTGTCCCTGCCCATGGGCTCCTCCTGTTTAGCAGTGTAGCACTGATTTATTATTCTTTTACAATTGATAATTTCCTTCTCTCTTGAAGCAAACGGCCTGTCTGAAGGGACTGGATGAATTTTTTTTATTAAATACCACCTGATTGCTACAATAATGATTTGAGAAGGCATTGATCCTGAAATATTTGTACAGTGCTTCATGTTCCCTTCACATTGACCTCCTGGTGTTCCCTGGTGCACAGAAGTTTTCCTACAGGCATGATCCCCCCCCTTGCCAAGAGTAAGAATATGTGTTATAAGAAGATCCTCAGAGGTTGCCTTGAAGTATTTCAGAATTAAGATGGGTTGACTTTCAGATGTATTTACTTGACTTTAATGATGGTACCACAGTTTTAAAAGAAGACAGCAGGTACAAAATATCAATTCTTAGTCTCGTTCCTATCTCTAAATTGTCAGTTATGTGGTCCCCTTGTGTCAGAAGTAGTTACTCAATTAAATGTTTCTCAAAGTGCTTGGGATCTCTTCCAAGGCTTGTTCTTCTTGGTGAGCAGTGGGAAGATAAACCTTCTGGTGAGTAGGAAGTCAACCTGCTGTTGACTTCAGCTCTCTTTTCAGTCTTGGGTAAAAGAGCTTCCTTCCCCTGTATTTACATTGATTATCATGTTGCTTCTATGCTTGTCCCAAAGATTACCTGGACTCTCTCCATGATTTACAGGTGGCTGCTCCATGATGCATCCAAACCTTGCTGAAAATCAATGTTGTTCCTTCTGGTTTGGCAATTTCAGTGGAGTTTGTAGAAAGGTTTCTGGGTTTGAGCATTCTCTGAAAAATCAGGACTGTTGTGATAATAGCTCTAAAATGTGTTATAACGGCCAGGGAAATACTTTATAAATCTAATTTACACAGGTCAATACAATTAGACAACAGTGGTGTGTTATACAGTAAATTATATGGGCTGTAATTTATGTCTACCAATGCGAGCCAAGATACATAAAGCACAGTAAGGCAAATGTGCTGCTCAAATATCTGCAGCACAGTCAAACTGTGTTTTACTGAAGGTGATGAGATGAGGAGTGATTAAAATAAAGTTATAATGATGTGAACAGGAAACTCCACCCAATGAAGGGATGGTTGGCAGTGCAATGTGTTTCTGTTTGCTGTTCAGTGGAATGAGAGTTCTAAGAGTTTTTTATCAGCTTTCCTTCAAACAAAGTGGAAAAGTAGCTCAAGCTTGAGTATGAAAATATCATAACTACTGACTCCAGTTAGAAACTGCAGTGGTTGAATGAACAACACGGGAGTACCTGGCTGAGCAACCTCATGGCACCTGTAGTTATTTGTCAGGCAGAGGTGAGGTGACAGCAGGCTGTCATCTGTGACTCCTGGAAATGCAATTGTCGATACCAGATCCTGAAAGGGTTCATGAAGATGAAAGGGCTTATTGTCATGCTCTTAAAAAATTCAGCCTTTTGAGAAAATGGGTTACTAATTACTGCAGTAATGTGCAGTAGTCTGTTGTTAGCTGAGCCTGATAATAACTTCATAAGTTAAAAATGACAGGTGTTTAAAATGTTTTCATAGTAAAAAGTCCCAAATTAACTGTAGCTATAAAAGCCATATGCTTCAAAATTTCAACTGCTCTGTTGACTCTTGAGAGTGAAATCTGTGTGGATCAGTCACGACTGCATGGAACTTTCATTTTTATTTGGTAGGCTGATTAAATCCCCCATTGCACCCACTGACACAAGACTGGAGAATGACACCAGGTTTTTAACTTTCTTTTAGTATTGCTCTCTATTGAGACTTGTCTTTGTATGAAACATTTCATGTGACACCTTCAGATGGCACAAATTTTAGAGCCAGACCATCAGGAGGAGAGAATATTGATTATTATTTGAAACTCCTGATCATTTATTGGCACATATGTGCAAGAAGATTTAACAAAGGCTGGAAAACCTGAATGCCATAAAGCAGCCAAAATAGAGCTGTTCCTGCTGTGCACTGCTGGGGTCTGAAGTGGAGCTTTCAGTGGTGATGTAAAGGTCAGGGTTTTGGTGGTGACTGGGAACAAGACACAGGGACCATTAATAAGGGGGGGTATTGCCACTACTTGGAGTCCAGCTTGTAGTCTGTGGTATAAAACCTGTTTTCTATCCAAGGGATAATATGGCTGTGCTGAAGCCTGAGATAATTGGTACTGTTCAGCCTGGAGAAGAGAAGCTTCAGGGGGACCACACTGTGGCCTTGCAGGGCCTGAAGGAGCCTGCAAGGAAGATGGAGAGAGACCATTGACAAGGGCTGGAGGGACAGGACAGGGGGAATGGCTTCCCAGTGCCAGAGGGCAGGGTCAGATGGGATATTGGGCAGGAATTGTTCCCCAGGAGGGTGGGGAGGCCCTGGCACAGGGTGCCCAGAGAAGCTGTGGCTGCCCCTGGATCCCTGGCAGTGCCCAAGGCCAGGTTGGATGGGGCTGGGAGCAACCTGGGACAGTGGGAGGTGTCCCTGCCCACTGGATTATCCTTAAGGTCTCTTCCAGGCCAAACTGTTCTGTGATTGTAGGAAATGTCTTCTGTCTGATGGATAAACCCCTGATTTGGTGTTTTCAGGGTTTTTCTTGTTTTCTTTCTTGCTGCTGGGCAGTGTCACTGCGCTATTGTGGGGCTGGCAGAGTCTGACATGGCACAGAACCGGTCCCTGCACTCCCACGGGTCACAGCTGGGAACAGACACCCAGCACAGTGTGGTGGCACGTGGGGGTTCAGTGTCAAGCTACCCCATGGCCTGCCAGTGACCATGATGTGGCATAATGGATTTCTGGGCTTCTGAAGAAGCTGTTCATACCTGTAGACAAGGACAGTTGTGACTTTTCTTGCCTCATGTTAAATGCGCTACATATCCAACAAAAACTTTTAGGTGTTGGAAAAGATTGCAAAAATTAGGCGAGTTGTATGCAAATTTATTTTTGTTTTTTTATTAATGAGCTGTTCAATAACACAAATTTGAAGGATCTTTATGTTTATAAATCTTTTCTTTCTCATGCAAACCCTTCTGAGCTTGTCCCATCCCTCCCTTCTGTGCTAATTTTGCTCCCTGGGATCAGAGGGGCCGAGTGACAGCGAGGCACTGAAGGAAATTGCAGTTGCAGGGCTTGTCTTTCTCCCTTCTGGGATCATCCCTCCTGCAGCTCAGCTTTTCTGGTTGGCTGGGTTTTTCTATCTTATCTCCTTACGTTTTGCATGCAATATGTTGCACTTCTGCCAGACAGCCCAGGGTACTTCACCACTGCATAACTATGCTTGACATTTAATTTAAAATCAAAGACACCATTCTGTAATAGTTTGTTAAGCTGTGCCTCAGTCCCAAGCAGTGTAAGTCACCTGATTTTCAGGGTAAGAGGCAATTCACTGCTCTGGCTGTATTTTCAGGATGATTCTGTCTTGGAATAGGAGTGCTGAAAGGTTAGGTGCCATTCCCTGTCACCCAAACTCAAATTGAAGTCCCATAATTTATGAGTTGTCAGCACAAAACTAATTTAGCTTCAAATATTTTCATTTCTTACTGGTCTGTAAGCTCTGAAAAAGGCAAATATGTGAATAAACCTGGAATTCTCTATTATCCTGTAATTGTGTGGAGAGGAGGTTCATATGTAAATAATTACTTGTGTGGCCTTATATTTTCTGAAGGGAACAAGGAAGCAAGGTGAAAACAATTAAATCTATATTTATACCATGAACTAAGGGTTGGGTCTTGCAATGTTCATTTTGGTTGCTGGCTGGAATATTTATTGGAACTGAAGCCTTTTGTGCAGTTTGTTTGGGTTTCTTTAGTGAAATAGAAATGCCAAAAATATCTCAATTTAATGAAAAATGTACTCGTGTCAAATGTACCTACAAACTTGTCAATGTTTTGTAGCCAAATGTCTACATTTATAATATAGGATGTGCATGCTCCAGTTCAGTTGTTTCTTCCAGAATAAACAAAAACCTGAGGAATTTCTTGTTTCCCACAGTGGAGCACTTTGCCTACAGTGATTTTGTCACTGATCCCTGTGAAAGTTCCACTGTGATGCCAGGAAACCTTCCTGGGAAGTACTTCACTCAAAATTAAGAAAAACACATGTGAAGTTTTGGTTCTGTTAAAAGAATGCTGAATACTGGAGGAGATCTGTGCAAGTTATGACAAAATCTCCAGATGTATCTTGGATAACAAATTGTAAAGTTGTTTCCAGGTTTCATTACTTGAAACATTCTCTGTGACAATACCTGATCCAAAACACGGAACTGATGCATCCACAACGTGTCTTGTGTCATACAAGTGTAAGTGAAGATGTTTGAAAATATCAGGGGCATCACGAGGTTGTATCTGAAAGAGCAGATATCTACATTATACATGACCAGATGGGATCTGGATAAGAAGTGAGAAGGGTCACTGTACTGCTGCTCCATAACACAGTTAAATCCAGCTGCTTCCTTTGCACAGGTGACACTGTCAGCAGGGACAGCCAGTGTGCTCTGCCTGCACCAGGGACTCTTGGTGATACAGAGGCACTGTGGACCTTGTTTTTGGGAGTCGTAGAATTGTTTAGGTTGGAAAAGGACTTTTAGGTCTGAAGATCTTAAATTAACCCAGCGCTGTCAAGGCCACCACTGAACCATGTCCCCAAGTGCCACATCCACAGGGCTTTTAAATAACTCCAGGGAGAGAAGTTCACCACTGCCCTGGGCTGTGCCAGGGCTGGACAACCCTTTCTGTGAAGAAATTGTTCCCTATAACCAAGCTGAGGCTGCCCTGGCCCAGCCTGAGGCCGTTCCCTCTGCTCCTGTCCCTGTTCCCTGGGAGCAGAGCCCGACCCCCCTGGCTGCCCCTCCTGGCAGGAGCTGTGCAGAGCCAGCAGGGCCCCCTGAGCCTCCTTTGCTCCAGGCTGAGCCCCCCCAGCTCCCTCAGCCCCTCCTGGGGCTCCAGCCCCTTCCCCAGCCCCGTTCCCTGCCCTGGACACCTCCAGCCCCTCAGGGTCTCTCTGGCCGGGAGGGCCCAGAACTGGACCCAGCCCTGGAGGTCCCTCAGCAGGGCCAGCCCAGGGACGGGCACTGCCCTGCTCCTGCTGCCACCCATGGCTGGGACAGCCCAGGGGCCATTGGCCTCTTGCTCTGGGCACACCTGGGCTCATGTCCAGCCCCTGTCACCAGCACCCCCGGGTGTTTTCCCTCTGGGCAGATTTCCATCCCCTCTGCCCCAATCTGGAGCAATTCAGAGGGTTCCTTCTTGAAGAATGTCCAGCCTTCCTGGGCAACTGGAGTCTGTTCCAGCATTTGCATGTTTATTAACTGTGAAGCAATTTATACATTCTGGTAACATCTAAGAACAGTCTCAGCCACTGGGTGCTTTAAACCATAACCTGTGTTTTAGAAATACAGTATTTGTTTTGGAACTAGGGAATTGGTAAGTCTTCAAACATACCACTTGCAAACCTTGCTGGAATGAATGAAGCTTAATTTCACATATTTCAGGTGCTCTGACACTTGTGTCAGTGATGCATTCTGCCTTGAGGGTGACTAATAGCAATTAAGAGCCATAAGATATCATTATGAGCCTCTGTGAGGGGGCAGTCACTTTGGAAGCTGTTGCAATTTAAACACTGAAGTAATGGTTAAAGCACAAACCAGTACATTTTTAAGGCTCTAGTATTTCATGTAAGAAGTATCTGTAGTGCTTTATCTCTAAGGAGATGAGATGTGCTTGCTGTCCTCAGAGGTCAGCACGTGACAAATGATGCAAAGGGAAGTTTAGAGAGGGGCAAGGTCCTTCTGGAAGGTTTGGTTTGGTGTGAAGTGAGTGACAGCTGCAGTGAACAATTATTTGTGTGAGATATTGCACCAGGGATAATTATTTGGATTTGGGGAGTAAGGAGGAGGAGTGTTTAGGTATTGTTAGGGGAGCAAGCAGCAGAGTGCTTTTCTTCTTCCTCTGGAATAGGCAGAGTATGAAAGGGTTGGATGACAGCCCTTTGGGTTTTGTGTTTGGTGATATTCCATTGGTTTGGGGTTTTTTACCCCCCTCTCTGCCCACGAACTGTCAGGACTTGCTGATGGCAGCTCCCCAGATTTTGAGACTCTTTTTTTCTATGGGTTATAGGGCTGCAACAGAACCTCAGCTTGCCCAGGAAAGGTCTGGGCACACACTGGGAGCATGTGCCTGAGCCGGTTTGAATTAAAGCATAATGGAAGAGCCATGTTCTTTTTGGCATCTCAACTGGCTACCAGGGCCAAAGTTATCTGTAACATATATTTTCAAGTGTTTGGGGTGGGGTTTTGATTATTTTTTGTTGTTTTGGTTTTTTTTTTTTTTATGGGAGAGGAGCATTTGATTAGAAACCAGAAATCTGTCTTCTGTCTGATGAGATCCATGTAAGAGAAGCTGGAGTTCTATGGAGCGTTTCCAGAAGTTCTTCTTGTGCTTTACCTTGCTTTGAGGCTTTATTACAAACTCAGTTTTTTTTCTCTGCCAGAAATTGTGTCAGGATCTTAGCTTTGGTGGGAAGCCATTTAAAACTACTGCTGTGTGGTGTTCTGTTTGAAAGGTGAGGAAATATCTGGATGGCAAATGCTGGAAGTTTAAGGTGCTGGGGGAAAAAGAGACTGAAACTTCACACAGGGGCATCTGTTCAAAGAGCTCATTTCAAGATTGTGATGGAGTGGGGTCATCAAATAATGGTATTTAAATAAATTGACATGAACTTGGGGAGATTAGTATAAAAAAAATTCAGATTTTAAGCTTACAGGTCAAATATACTGCATTGAACCAAAGAAAACAATTTATGTGAGAACAGATGAAATATCTCCTTCCAGCTTTCTAGAACAGACCACTAAATATTTTTTAATTGTGGCTGGTCAATAGTTACTTGATATGATTAATCACTGCAAACCTTTAACAGCTTCCTGCTAATGAATGGAGATTGTTAATGCTCATTTCTCTCCCTCCTCTTGCCCTCCCTTGCTCCATAAGAATGACTTTTTTTGTGTTGCAATAGGAAGCCTTCAGAGACTTTCAGGAAATTATTCCTGACAGCCAAGCTCATGCTTGCAGTAACAAAGTGATCTCATAGCCATGCATGGGAAAAATAATGTTATTTTTCATAGCAATTAACTTACAACTGCAGTGATTTATTGAAAATCACTATGAAAAAACCTGCCCAGGATATTTGCTTCAGTTGAGATCATAATCCTCATTTTCTACTGAATCAACAGATCAAACTCTTTCAATCCTTCCTTTCCTTGATTAAGCTATTTCCCCTCCAACACTGCCTCCCCTCTCCACTTCTGCATTAGTGGGTTTTGTCCTTTTTCTCCACTCAAAAGGACAGTGGCACAACTTTTTTGATTTCAAGAGATGTAGAAGGGACGGATTAAACTCCTTGTGGGTTCTCATTATCCAACACAGCTAATGGCTGCAAACACCTAATTTCTGTTAATGAAAACACCCAGACTGGTTTTTAGAAGGTTTAGAAAAATGTGGCTCTCATCAACTGTGCTTTTTCTGACCTCAAGACACATGAAGGTTCCACACAGGATTTTTCTGTTGCCAGCTTTGACTAATTTCAGGCATTGCTAACTTGAGGCTGGTGCAATGCATTGATATGAACATTGAATGAACATTTTTGTAATTTCTGGGTAATTCTGTTACATTTTCTTAAGTGAATACCTCAGAATTCCACAAGGGTGTATAAAAAAGTTTCTTACACAAGTAACTGCTCAATTTGTTGGCATGCAAAACAAGCCAGAAGATTTAACTGCTGCGTGCAGAATGTTAGCTACGTTATGAAGTACTGAAAAACCAGTTTTTTCCTGGCTGTTCTTCCACTTGGAAGTGCTAGTGGACACTCAGGCTTAATTGGAAATGGAAAGCATCTTGCAAATTGGGTTTTGGGTGTAATTTGGCTGTTAAGTCAAGCTTGCCAAATTATTTTCTTGTATTTATGCAAAAATCTGGTGGTTTAGTGGGTTGGTATAACTAAGTGAAAAAGTGTCTACAAACCAACCCCCCCAAAAACCACCACAAAACCTCAGTTTTTCGGGCAAAATTGCATAAGTGAGAGGCATTTAGTGCTGCTGTCCTGAGGGATCCCAGCACAGAAGCTCCTGTTGCAGCCCACATGGGACATTTCCTCTCCACCCCAGCACTATTGCATAGAGAGACAGTAATTTTTTGGCAGGTAGGAATTGCTAACACATTTTCATCTCCCTGTTTCCTATTTGTTAATTCTTGCTAGAACTTCTGGAGACAAAGAACTACAGTTTTTTGTAATCTGTTTTCCAGGAGCTTTCCGAAGTGAGAGGTTTGTGTGCATTAAGAAAGAACATTCTCTCTTCCTAAATGAAGACAGCAATTAAGCTATTTTTGAGAAGGTAATACCCTGTTGATACACACTGTTTTGGAGGGAGATCTTCCACGATGGGAGCTTTTCAAAGGGCTGCTCCCGTCCCAACAATGTGGAAATCTTCAAAGGCGCTTCTTCATCAATATGCAAATCTTCAAAAGGGGAATTACACAATAACAAGAAAACTCTCAAAGGGAAAGCGGTTACCCAAAGATGTAAAAATCTTTGTCGGGGACAGCTCCTCTGTGATTTAAAAGTTCTTCAAAGTGGAAATCACCTCAAGCAATGCAAATTCTCTCCGTGCATGGGAAATCACCAAGAATGCTTCCGTGTGTAATCTTTAAAGTGGCAGGAAGTGTTCTCTTGAACATATTTTTTTTAAATGGCATTTTTAAGAATTGGTGCTGTACGTACAGTCCCACTAGTGTAGAATACCTTGGGGGTGGTGTAGCCTCTGAGTTTACCAGAGGAGTTTTGGTTATGTCTTTATCAGAAGGAGATCATGTTGTAAAACAGTACTTTGAGATGAGTGGTTTTTATTAAGCTCTTAACGTGGAATTATGAACTGCTGGATGTGGTTCATTAAGCAGCTATTTGTCAATCCTTTTCTATTTGCAGCAGATACATTATTTATGTTTATTTTGAAGCAACAACTCCAACTTTGCAGGAACCAGAAGCCTTCCTTGTATAACAACACAAGGGACATTAGGGAGGGAATTTGTGTTGTCTTGTGCTTGTCCCAAATGTTTGGTGATGGGATGCCTGCCAGAGACCGTGCTGTCTTGAGGCACAGGGACGCACCACTGGCTGGCAGGCATCTGATCATGTGCATCTTTGCCCCTGACAGCTTTTTCATTTCCTAAAGATCAAGA
Organism: Climacteris rufus; assembly: GCA_013398175.1. Lineage (NCBI taxonomy): Eukaryota > Metazoa > Chordata > Aves > Passeriformes > Climacteridae > Climacteris > Climacteris rufus. Next base: position 498,885 of record VZRZ01003265.1, read on the forward strand.
TGTGTTTCTAATAGCAGTAACCCAAGGTTTGTTCTGTAGATTTTGTGCAACTAAACTGCACTAAGAAGTGATTTTTCTGGAAAAGCAGCACAACACACTGATCTTTGCTACGGCCACCTGCTCAGTACTCAGCCTCATTTGAAGATTTAAGAGGTCCCAGTCCTCAGAGGAACTAAGAGGGATCTTGTTCTCGTGTTGGGGTGTGCTGAGGGGGTGTCAGGTGTTGACTGTGAGAAGAAAATTAGCATGTTGTCCCAAGTATAATTTGTTTTAAAATATCTTCCTTGTATCTCAATTACCCTGACAATTCTGACAGCCACAAGTCTGTTTTAATAGGTGTCAGCTCCTGAGTTCTGGAGCCCTCTTTGCTATGCCTACCCTGCAAGTCTGGTGCCTTTGCTGAACTGGTTACATCAACCCTTGTGGGCATGAAAATGGCAAAAATACCTGGTGTAAGGAGTCCAGCTGAACAAGTATGACTCACAGGGAAAGTTGTGTTTATTTAACTGGCTTTTTGCTCACTCATTGAACTTGGTTGATCCTTTCAAAGGACAGCACAAGCCTCTCAACTCTACGATGGCTGCAACGTATCTTCCTGTATTTCAGTTTGATTTTGAAATATCACCCAGATGATTTGTGTTTGCTCTTAAAACTATGCTGAAAGAATATAAAGGAAGTCATTATTCTAGTTCTGTTTAAGCTGGAGATTTATTCAATTTCCATAAACCTAAGACGACAGCCTCTTTTCAAGATAATTCACATACTGTGCCTTTGCAAGCTCCCTGCATATGATATCTGAAAGGGAAACAGTTAGAAAAAGAAAAGAAAAAGCAAACCTTTTTCATTCAGTAAGTAGACTTCCCCCCAAATATCTGGAAAATGATGCTGCTCTCAAATGATCTCTTAGGTTTTGGGGTTTGCTGCCATGAAGTGAAATGCTAAATATTTGCAATTGAGTAATTAATAATGGGGTGAAATAGAGTCTGTTTTAAGCAGCAGTTATTTTATAGCATTGATATGTTGAGTACACATCCTGTTCAAGCATGATTTTATTATTTTAGAAAGCAGTTTATGGATTCTGTGTATGGAAGGTGACCTGGAGGTTAACAACTATTACAGTTTCCTATTAAAAACTACAGCTGGCTTGTATTGAAGGAAGCTGTCGTTCTGCCCAGGAAATGTGGGCTCTGTTAGTGGTAAAAGACAGAAATAGACACTGCTCTGTACCACACTCCTGACATATTTTACCTCTACCTGGGAAACTTCTACTCTTTGCATAAACACAGTTATTGTGGTCATTATATAAAAACATGATCCACACAAGCAGCATTTTCTGAAATAGCTTCAGAAGTGCGACTGTGGTAGATATCTGGGGGAGAAAACCTGACAGCTTACATCTGAAGGATATTTTCTATCAGGTTATGATATTTGCAGGGTACAAAGACTAATGTTGTTTTGCTCTGTAAACCTACAAACAGCAAAACAACAATCCTGTGGCACTGCATGGAAAGTGCAAGGTGTGGGTGGACATCCCGGTGCTGAGTGCTGGCAGATAATTAAGGCAGTGCCTTGATGACCTGAGTCCCCAACACAGGCTTGGAAAATGGTAACAAAAACTGAGCGGGGGACAGCAGCTTCAGGTCCTGCTGCTCAATGCACACAATTCTCAGCAAAAGAGCTGCTAAGATGATTTTGTTCTTGAGGGACACTTCTACAACCTCTGCCCAAAGCTCCCGCTTTTGGCAGCGTGGCTGGAGTCTGGCATTCCCAGGCAGGTAAAGGAAGGCAACACATTCACTGGGAGAGCCCGGGGACCAGGGATAACTTTGTCCCTCCTTCCAAAAGCCCGTGAATTTGGGAACTTTGTTACTGCAGAGAAGGTGTTTATCCTGTGGGGCTTAGGAGGGAGCTGGAAGGAGAGGGGTGGAGGAGAGCTGACATCCATATTCTAGTGAGGTAAAAGAGGTACTGGTATTGCTTTGATTTATGGGATAACTACACTAAATTTCTGGGATTTTCCCTTTCTTTGTCAATGTAGATATGTTACAATGACTTGTAAAAGAACACAAAGCATCAAGGCTTTCGTGTTTAGAGAAATTGGACTTTATAGCATCTAAGCATCCTTACATAAATTACTTATTTTATTAAAAAAATAAAAATCTCTCCATCCCCAACATCAAGAGAGATATTAATTTAGATTCCCACTGGATCTCTCCCACAGGGCTGACTGGTTGAAGTGTAGAACCATAATGACAGGGTACAGGTTCTGAAGCATAATGCTGGTTTCTCATACTTCTGAATATTTTTCATGCTCTACTCACAGACAGTGGCAAGATGTTTAGAGGTGCTATTTTTATATGAAAATACAAACAATGAATGGTTGGTTTCTTGCTTTTGAAAATTGTTTCAAACTTTGTACCTTGAAATGAAAGCAAACTTGTTCTGCAGTGCACAGGTGGTGTGAAGGGAAGTTCTCCTCCTCCAGTGCAAAAATAGACCTTTGTCATCTGTGTGTCAGACCTGTTGTGGGTGTCAGAATTGTCTGGCTAATTGAGATATAACTTATTTAACATCTCTTCCTTGTATTTGGGGAAAACATGCTAATTTTCTTCTGACAAATTCACAGTCAACATCTGACAGGTCATATAATTTTCTGTTATTTGCTTGAGTACAAGTGATGGAGCCCTGATAGTCACATGTGCACACATATCAGACACAGAAGTGATTCTAAATTACATTTTAAAACAAATATTCTTCTCCAGCTTGGGCCAGAACTCTCAGGGATATATGTATTAAGTGGATTTTCCATACAAAAAGGAACACATTAAGCCTTCTTGTCCAGAGGTGACCAAGCAAACACGACAGAAAGATGTTCATGGACAGATTTGTGTGGAGTTCACTGTGAACCAGCTGGTCCCACCTGGGCTGGAGAGCCTTTCTTAGAACAGCAGATGACCCAGCTCCACTTGTAGATTCTAATCCAGGTTTCTGGAGGAGCTGGAGTTCGGGAGGGCCCAGTGGTTTCCTGGAAAGTGCTTGGGTTGGAAGAAGGGAGTGAGCAGTGCCCGGGGTGAGCTGGGTTCTCAGAGTACTCTGGATGACACCGCACACCCAGGGCTGGGCTTTGGGGGGTGCTTGGGGTTTTTGGCACCTCACTCACCTCTGTGTGCTGAGAAATTACTCCTTGCTCTCTGGTCCCCAGGCCTGTGACACAAACATCAGCCCAAGCTCTGGTTTCTGTTTGGAGATGGGATTTGTTTGGGATCCTCCACCAGAGTCTCACCGGGCTGGTTGGTGCTTCTCTGTTTCCCTTTCCTGCTCTGCCCTCGGATCTCAGCTTGGTGGGAGGGAAGAATTTATGTAGTGCTCAGCAAATGGGAAAGGCTGCAGAGTTTTTAGCCTGTAAATACACTTTGTTTGCTGTCCAGGGTCTCAGCCAAGTGTCAGTGTTGGATTTAAAGGTTGAAGTGACTCTGTTGTGCTCCCAGTACATCTTTAGCACCCTCAGCCAGACTCCTGGTAGGACTCATCTGAAACCCCTCCAAGGATGAGCAAAAGTGTTTGAAAACTACCTCTGTGTAAACAATAAATGCAGGTTTTAGTCACAATCAGTTGTAAAACATTACTGATACAAATAGAAATATTTAGAAAATGGATTTGAAAGTGAATGAATAAAATGATTTGCACTTAGGCACCATTTTTAAATTTTTTTCTCCCATGTGAGACTGTATTTGTTCTGTATTTAGTGCAGGATTTTCTTTGAGGGGACCAATTTAACATGAGTCTTAGTCTCTGGAGTATTTCATTAAGGTGTGTCTGCAGAAATGTCAGGTATTTTGAATGGTCTAATAACATTTATAGAATGTAAATGTAGTGTATTTTTAAAATCTGTCAAAGAAATAATGAAATACCTAAGGAAGTCCATTCCATGCTTTAGAAAAGGATCTTCTGTAGTGCGTGTGTGTATACGTGCACCTTCTGTCTAAACAGATAAATAAAATCTGGGCTCTAGGCAGGGGTTTTGAACCATTCCTTCTGAGGTGGGTGATTTTGGGGTTTGGCTTTTGTTTTATTAAAATTAGTGTTTCATGCAAGTTTTAATAAAAATTTTGTAGAATTTTTCCAAAGAACAATCACAAAAGGTAAAAAACCCCCAACCCCCCCATATTTGTGTAGGTGGTGCTCTTTTCTTTCAAAGATCTGCATTTTACCATCACCTCTACAGTAAAAATCACCTTTAGATTTTTAACCTGAATTTGTTTACTTTTGGTACTTGAACATCAGGGCATTAAATCCAATTGTTGAATACACAAGGCATTTTAAAATGTTAAATGTCCCAGTAAAGAAGGAACCTACAAATGAGACATTGCTGTAACTATAATTTTCTTTCAAGCTGACATTTCCTGTTGCATAAAAGCCTGGTCTGCCAGTAACTATAGCAGTGTCTAAACATGTACTCCATGCCGTTCCTGTTCCCCACATTGGCAGTGTAGTTCATGTCATTGATGGATTTGGCTCTTTATTCTGCATCTGAGCTCTTTGCAGCAAAACAGAACGATGTATTCTGAATTTACTCTATGAGTAAACTCCTCTCTAAGTGTTCCTTCTGGAGGGCTGCCTTGCTTAAAGAAGAACTGGCATAACTTGATCATGTCAGGGTTGCTATTTTAACAAGATAACTTAAATTTGAGAATAGTGCATTATTCCATTGGAACAGTGTAGCTGGCGAATTTCATATCGGTATAAAATACTCCCCCAAAATAAAAAAAAATAATGGCCTCTTTATGAGAAAGAGATCTGTCTCTCAATTGACTGTTAAAAATTCAGCACTTGAAGGACAGGAAGAAAGACTGTAGTGAGGAAATATCAGTATTTATTTAGCTTTTAAAATTTTTTATTTTGCAAACTATCTGGATCTCCCTTTCTCCTGGGACAGTGAGGTGATGAGAAGCTTTGACTCGTTTGACTTTTCTGTTAATTCAAGAAAGCATTGAATGACTTGAGCTGTAAAACTGAGTCCACTGTGGCTTTCTAAAGTGCTCAGCATTGGCTAACTCTGTTCCTGATGCCTTTGTTGCAGCTATTGAGAGTTTTAGGTGCAAGGAGCAGGAAAGCTGCTAATCAGATTCTCAGTATTTTTGTTGTTTCTGGAAGCATTTGTTTGCAGGGTTGGAAAAGTGAATTGATTTGCATAGTGAAGGTTATTTCTCCAGTGAAGAGAGCTCCTTTCATTTTTGAATGAAGGTTTGTTTTGACAGAAAACAGTTATGTGAAGAAAATGTGAGTTTAAAAAGACCTTGGCAAGCATTTGATTCTTATTCTCCTTTTCCCTTCTACAATGAAATGAAACAACTTTCCAGGTATGGCCATCCTGGTTCTCTTGGCAACTGATGCAAAAGAAAGTAAATTTAACGCATACCATGATCAACTGAACTTAGTATTTGCTGAAAGATAAATATAAGTATCAGAGCCTGTGCAAAAGCTTCATTAATCATCTCTCTTGCTGAAGTCGGGGAACACTGTGAGCACAGGGTTGAAAATGTAGTGACAGCAATTATTGACTTATTGTGTTAATGATATGACAGCCTGTTATAAATTACCAGAGGTTAATGGGATAAAGAGTTGGTATAAAACCTCTTGAAAAACTGTTGATGTTTTATTTTCTTTACTTTCCTTCATACATATGTATGTGGAGCTGTAGATATAGCTTTGGAATGCTTTATTTCCACTTGCAGTGTGGGGAGAAGCATGTGTAGTATTGAATCAGTGATTGGTGTGCCCAGGTTCCTGTTGGCCACACCCAGTGGGGAGTGCAAATTTTGGGATCCTGGGGTGTGAGTGGAGCTGATCTCTCGTTGCCTTGCTGTTCTTCCTGCAAAGTTGTGCATTGGCTGTTCTGCTGTGCCCTGCCTGGAGAAACAACAGAGTAATTTTCTTCTGCTGAACCTTCTGCTGAGATATTGCTGTTTGTATGGGGCAGGGATAGGGATGGGCTGCTTCCCCATCATGCCAGTCTCTGCTCTGGGGTTTGAGGTTTATCTTGTTCCCTGATTTCTGCTAATGCAGCCTTGCCTACAAAATTCTTCAGTTTTGGTTCTTAGAGATTTGAGAACTGTTTGTTTGCTGTTCTGTGTGCAGCATTGCCTTGTTTATGCAGCATTGTGCTGGGCATTGCCTTGACAGAAATATGTGCTTTGGTTATAGTCTAAGGCTCCTTGTTTTGGGAAGGGAGATACCTTGATCAATGCAATATGTTAAAAACACATTTCAAAAAATAGATAAACATGGGTTTTGTCCCCATCATGATCTGTACATGTAAACCAGCAATTATTGACTGTAAGGTAGAACTGACCTAGTACTGGGTGCTCAAACCTAAATGTCTTTTTCTTTTAACAAGATAATTTTTGTATTAAGTTTATGCTCTAGAAATATTCTCACTGTAAGAACCATCTCTTTTTTTGTGACAGACAGATGATCTGTTGGTGATGACAGACTCAGATTTGGCAAATACATTTAATTCTGAAGCATGCTTCTTGCTGATAAAACATGATCAGGCATGGCATAAGGATTAGTTAGGATTTGGAGAACCGAGGCATAGGATGTAAAGCACTATTATCCCTGGCACAGTGGACCAAATTGTAACTTTAATAATCATGATGCTGGAAGGTGTTAAACTGTGTTTAAATCCATATCTTTTGCCAGTCTGAATTTTTTTAGTTCTGTTCAACCACCTCTAGTCCAGGGGCTTGGATATTCCCTGTTTCTTTCTGGATTTTAGACCTGCTACCAACAGTCTTGGTTAGAGCAGCTGTCCAAAACGAGGTTTTGTAACCAAATCCTCCCCTCAGGAAACTTCATTTCACAGGTTACCAGTATTGCTCTGGATCCAGCAGGAAAATGCTCCTTATAGTGATCCTCTGAGTACAGGAACACAAAAATATGAAAAATTCCTTTATGATGGTAGAAGAGAGTTTGCCTCCAGAAGTTCCTTTCTCTCTCCTTCATCTGTATAATTTTTTTTTTTGTTTTTAAATTTTGAGCCTTTTTGGGCCTACATTTGGCCATCATCACCAGATCTGCTTTCAGGGTGGTTTCCTTTAAGCTCTTCTTTGTTTCAAAGGGTGACATCTGCCAAAACATCGTTTGCTACACGTTAGCCAGGAAGTTGTGTCCCAGCTCACAGGTCCACAGTGATCAGTGTGTCTGTGACAATGACAAAAAGACTATCTACGGCTGCCTGTAACTTATCTGAAGTGGAGAATCTCTTAAACATGCAGCTGCAACAGATCATCATTTTAAAAATTATATCCTATAAACTTTTAATAGTCCTGTTGTTGCTAACTGGTTTTATAGATGTCAGCTTAACACCCAGCAAGGATTGCTGTCACCCCACATGAAAAATGAATCTCTCCTGTTCAGTAGTCTCAAAAATGCATCCATTAGAAAAAAATGTTTATAATTAACCAAAGCAGAATGGAGCAAAAGTTTCAGTGTTACAGTGTGTGACATTGCTGGCTGAGTCATATTCCTGGTGAGATAATTTTGTGTCTTTATTTAAATGCATTCATGTGGTTGAGTAGAAAGTAATACATCAGGTACTGAAGAACAATCAGAGCACATCTTGTAAATCATTTACAGAAACAAGACAGGCTTACATCAATGCTAATTAGTTGAGAGCTTCCAGAGTTTTCAGGAGGAAAACTTCGTGTAAGCAAAACCTGAAGACTGTTATTTCTGGAAGAATGGATAGGGAGGATTAAAAATATGTATCGCTAAGTTAGATTGCTATTGACTGTATAAATAAGCTGAAAGATTGCTGTCAGAGACCTGTCAGACTGTGTCTGTAAACAGTAAATTTATTATAATAAGTAAATTTTTAAAGCCCTGTAAAACCCCATATGTTCCTTAGGAAGTGTAGTGCCATGATGGGTGTGACACACTTGCATGGAAATACTGTTCTTTCAGTTTGAATCAGTGTTTCAAACCTAAAGCTTCCCTTTCTCACCTGTCTCTTTAATTACGTATTTGTAATTTATTGGGCCTTATTTTCTCCAATGGTCTCAGCTACTCATCCTACCCTTTAATTGCACAAGGACAACTGTGTAAATTTGTAGGGTGGTAAAAAATCCCAGACCACAAACTTGCAAAATATTAGGGAGAAACAACTGCAGTGGTTGTCTTTATAATTGGTTTCCAGTGTTATTAGCAAGGAAGGGTTTATTGTATAAACACCTCAGCAATTAGGAAGGGAGCCCAAGAAAAATCGGTTTTTAGTAGTCTGGACAGTAAATCTGTCCTCTGGGATTTTCTTGCCTGAGATTACCTTGATTATATGTTTAGCACATTAATTTCTGGGTGAGTCCTTATTAGAGATCATGATACTACAGTAGGGGAAAATTAGTGTTTTTTAATGCCCTGCCTGTAAGTGCTGGTCTCTCCAGGTGTATTAGGAAAACATCCCCGAAAGGTTGCAGAAGCCAGGCCAAGACATACTTGTACATAATTGGATTTTTTCAAGAGTTTGAAGCATCCATTTACTCTGTCAAAACCAGAGGAGCAAAGTAGAACTGTCTCAGAGGGAAGGCAGGTGCCAGACAAGACCAGGGTTTTAGGAGACACATGGATTTGGCTGTAATGCTCCTTAACATCCACTCTCAGGGCCTGGTGTGGCAATGGAATGTTCTTTTCCAGCAGGAATGAGTGGTTTGCAGTGTGTGGGGTATGGCCCTTTGTTGTAGTTGTAGAGAGTTAATAAATTTAGTTTTTGATTCTGTCAGGGTTCAAAATCCAGCTCGGTCAGTGCTGGTTGTTCCCCGTGTCACTTTTTTCAAATACTTTTTTTTTTTAAGGCTTTTTATCCATTAGTTAGTATTTCCTCAGCTTGGGGAGAGAGGAGCAGGCAGGGTGACCTGTGTCTGGAGGAGTATGAGGTGACAGTGACAGGATTTCTCCTGTTTCTGGTGCCCTGCAGTCAGAGTCCTGCTCCCAGCCAGGATGAGCCTTGTGGGCTCTCACGGTCATGGGGTACCCTGGACAGCAGTTTGCAAACCATCCATCCCTAAACCATCAAAGATACTCTGAAATCTGAACTTATCCAAGGGCTTTATCCCTTCCTCTCTTCATTTTGTTTAGGAGACGTTTCAGTCAAACTAGGAGTAAAGTTGACTTTTTCCATCCTTGTTTTCTTTTTAATTCCTCAACTCACCTCGCATTGGGATACAGTTGGTGCCACTCTATTGAAACATATTTCTGCATCCAAGATAAATTCTTGAGATGCCACAGCCTGATCTGTATCATTCCCTCCCTTGATATCTTTTAAGAAAATTATATTTTTATGTCCCCTTTTCTAATTCACAGCCGCATGCCACAAGTCAGAATCCAACAACCCAAACTGCACAGTGCATTGCTGTGTTCAACAGATAGTGGTGATATTTGGTGCAGGGAGTTTTTGCAAGCTCTCTGAGCAATATTTTCTTTCTGTTCCAATCTTTCTAATCTTGACCTTATTATTAATATGTTTCATCCCTCTTCCTAACTTGGGAAATTGTTCTTGCCTTCGGATTGCCTTAGGCCAGCAGAAGGGAACAAAGGGCCAGCACACACAATCAGCCCTGAAAATGTTAATTGATATTTTCCCACTTCTGAATAGCTAAGTCCCAGAATAACAGACCACAATTCATTGGGCTATGTCTACATTTTTCAAGCTTACACAAATCTGTGTCTAATGAGGAAAACAGACACTTCTTGTGTGGAGACACATTCCTCACATCTGCCTGTCCCAGTTTTTGAGGATTCCATGAAGCTGGAAGCAGTAGTGGACATTCCTCCATTGAGGCTATTTCCCCAGTGTATATTTTCCTTTTAGATTAGTGACTCCCATATAAATGTAATTGAACAACTGCAACTCTGATATTGTAATTGCTTATTTAGGCCTCTAATCCTGAAGGAAGCCCTGGATAAGAGACAAATTTTATACTTGCAGAATTCTCTTATGTCACTGCCTGATATAGAATGGAAGCTTAAGGAAATGCTTTACTTTAAGAAAATATAGACTAAATTTCTCTTGGAGACAATTTAAAACTGGAGAATTAATTTTTGTAGGGATGTTATCTCAAAGCCTTTTTTTGGTAATTTTATTGTTACTTAGTTAAGGGCCCAGAGTATAACTAAACTCAGTTTCTTTAAATAGCTTAGATATAAATTTAGAAATTCTTAGAAATAAAGATTCATTTAAAACAAACAAACAAAAACAAAAACCAAAAAAAAACCCAAAGCAAAACAGCTCCAAATGAAAAGACCTCAAAATGAAAACCCTAAACCAACATAAGGGCAGAGAGATGAGAAAAACTAAAGCTTTGCTGAATGGCTTGATGCTGCTCTAGTGACTGCTTATATTCTCCAGTCCTGACCAGAATTTTGATCATTATAGCATTATTAAAAGTGCTTTTTTAGTTTTGTAACTTGCCCACATTCCCAGTATTAGCTGGCAGTCTCTTTAACGCCCTGCTGCACAGCATTACAGGAATAAAAAGTGTGGGCTAATAATGTTCATGGACCTTGGGTTTGGAATTAGCATAATGGAAAGAGATTCTGAAAGCAAAAATGATATTTCTGTAAGTGACCTGCTACCAATGCAATTACATTTTCTTCAATAAAGTCAGTGAATTCTGTGAGAAGTTTGGGAAGGTGAAGGGAGGAAATGGCTCATTGTTTGTGGGAGTCTTTGGGAAGGCAGCACAGCTGGACAGACAGATGCTGGAAACAGCCAGGGACTCTGGGCAGCAACAAAGCCTTTGAGACATCACAAATGTTTGGTACCAAGGATGGGTTGGGTTCAGCTGGTGATAAATGTCAGTGGATTGTGTGGGTGCTGACCCAGGGCTGAGGCTGCTGCCACCTTGCAGCAACACCTTTGTCTTAGGCAAGGTGGCTGCTGAGCTTTCCCAGTGTTGTCCACTGATTACCATTCCTTTTTCCATTCAAATTATTTCCCTGGTTACAGTAATTTGTATCTGAGTATTGTGAAAAAATTTCAATTAACAAATTTCTCAGATTATCCATGAGTAGATGTAGCTATATAAGGATGAGAGTAACCATAAGAATTCAATAATCTTTTCAAAAATTTAGATAAATCTAGCTAAAATTCTTGTACAGAAATCACATACAAACTGGAGCTTTTAGGATTTTTCCAACTGTGTTGATCTTTCGCAGTGTTTGCAAGAGAATATGCAGTTCTGTCATGGGAAGAATGAGCTAAACAAGAAAAGTGATTAAAATATCCACAAAAATACATGCTGTGATAATATTGTATTGCAGCTCACAGAACTCTTTCTATTTTAGCAGCATTATGAGGTCATGATCACCCTGCTGCTCTCAGCCCTGGTGTGGCCTTACCCTGTGCAGTTTCACAAGGATGTGAAGGCTCTTGGATGCATCCACAGGGCAAAAGCAGAGCTGGAAAGGCTGCCAGGAGTGTCCTGTGAGGACTCTCCAGCTGCTGGTGTGTGACCTGTGCTGTCTCTGCAGGATTCCTCTGAACCCAGCACCTTGTTTTCTAATTAGTCCTTCCACAAAAGTTGGAGAAATTGGGTTGGACAAATTTGTGCCCGTGAAATAAAACTGACCATCCTCATTTGGTGTGCTTGCAGTGAAAAAAGAGCCTCATTTCATCAACCACAATGCCAAATGTTTTCTAAGAACAAATGTTGTGCTTGAAATGAAATATTAATTACTGTAACATCAAGGTAAGGGGAACATTTTGTGACATCCATCTTGTTCTTCTGTGGGAATGTTGCAGTGATTTATGTAGTGCATTGGGCTTTTTCCCTATGTAAATGTTGCAAAATTATGTAGCATTGAGAAGAGCTGCATTTATAAACTAAAAATATGTCCTGCCTTGTAAACAACATTCATTATGGAGCAGCAAAGGAATTGAAGGACCAGCTGTAAAACCCAGTGAAGTCAGCAGATACCTTTGCATTGATTTCACAGGACACCCAGACCTTCAGTTAATTGATTGTGTGTGTTCTTGGTGTATGAAACCCTGTGGAAAATTAATTGGTGGTTAAGCTGCCATCTGGGCAGCCTGACATCAGTCTAACTACTCTAAGGAAAACCAAAGAAAACCTCTGTCTCGAAGCCTTAGTATTATCTTTTGGAAAGGAATTTCTGGGAACAATTAATTTGCTTGTACTCTGGGTTTATGATGTATTTCAGCTCTTTGTCACAATGAAGGCCAATTCTTCAAATCTTTCTCATTGTACTTGGAAAAAGCTCATCTTTCTCTAATTAAATCTGTTACGAGCCCTGAAAGTCCATCTCCTGGTGCAATCTTGGCTTGTGATCTCCAGACTGAGCTGGGTGGTAGCTGATATCAATTCTAGGATCAGACATCACTTTCTTCAGTTTTCTCTACTGGAAGACAATTCCTTTATAGGATGCAGTGTTCTGCATGAATGATATCCCACCCTGGACACCTGAGGCCAGTTTTGGGGCATTGTTTAACTCCCAGGAGAAATGTGGATTTCTCTTTCTGCCTAGAAGTGTACCCAAATGTGCTCTTGTGCTTGTTGGTGGGTGGTGTGTTGCTTTGCCTTTTTTACCCCTAGAGAATTCCCACTGTTTAAGTGGGTAAGTAATAAAGTAAATTTAAAATTTGGGGGTTGAGCTATGACTGAGGAGAGTGGAAAGCAAAATTATTTGTGTTAGACTCTAGAAGAGGCATATACATCCCACTTAGGACTATTTTGGCAACACAAAATTTACCATCCCAGTTGAGCAGATGGCTGGGATGCTGCAGCTCACGTCAGCTCTGCTGTCTGGTGTGTGGAATCCAACATCTCTGCATTCTCACCACTGTGGTGCCATGGGTGTGTGCAGCCTGGGTGTAGCTCAGCCACTTCTCAACACCTCAGCACCCAGAGTTTTATTCTTGGCAAATCCCAGGCAGCAAAAAAAACTTTCAAATGATAAGGAGAAGTCTTGTTCAGGGCAATTCTCTGACCTTAATAATAACTATCAGGAAGAATAAGCAATGCTGAAGATGGTTTTGAACTTAAAACCAAATGCAGCATTGGCTCCTAAACCTGTATTGCAGTGGTCTTCTAGAGAGTGGAGCAAAAAAAGAAAGCATTACCTAAAAACTTGGTCAAATGTAGTAAAAAATTCTGTGCCACTTTGCCTGCCAGCTGTAGTGGAGAGGATGGGAGGGAGTACTGAAGAATGTTCAAAATCAATTGAATACTATAATTTAAGAATTGAAAATAACTGCCAGACTCAATCAGCTTTCCTTATTTGTCACAGGAAGAGTGTGCAAACTTGGCAAGTGTAACTTGCTGTTTGTTTTCAACTGCTTGCTCAAAATAATTTGTAAATTATTACAGTAACAAGAGTGTGCCTAAACTTTTAGGGATATTGGGCCACGTGAGGTCTCCGTCATAAAAATACATCATTTGAACCTATGAATATGGAAAAAGATGGCACAGGAACAACTGAATCAAGCTCAACCTCTTGTTCCTTCCCATCTGGATGGAGTTGTAGAGGTTATGCTGGAAGAGCAGAGTCCTCAAGTGCTGTGTGTCTTCCTGAAAGTTGCCATATGCTGAACATTCCACAGAGCCACTTGCACTTACATAAGATAAGGAATTCTAGGTCTTCTAACCTCGATTTAGGGTCACTTAAACCCCCAGTGTCTTCACTGTGCTCAGTCCTGCTGAAAAAGACAACTTGTTAGTGGCAATTAGGTGGCATTGAAGAGTTCATCCTGTCAGCTCAGCTCCAGCTTCCTTGCAGATGCAGCAGTGTGTGTGTAAGCATTCCTGCTTCCCCAGTCCCCTTTGTTGTGTCCCATTAGCAGCAGCACGTTTTAATTACAGCCAAACCTTCGTGCCTCCTTCTGGGTGTTCTCACAGTTCAGCCACATGGCAGGGAGCACTTTGAGCTGTGATAGTGTTCCATGTCAGAAATAACAGGAGAGAAGGACTGCTGGCAAAAAAATCTTTCATTTTTCTGAAAAAATCCTAAGCAACTATTGATATTTGTCTGTAAGGAATAGCTTAAAATCGAAAGCAATGAAAACCTGAACAGGCAACCTTTTATTTCTTTTTTTTTGGG
>VZRZ01003265.1:513057-540281 GCA_013398175.1 Climacteris rufus
GGGGGGGAGAGAAAATGACCCAAAAGGGCTCACTTTTTCCCCCCTTTCTCCATTTCCCATGTTTTAGTATCAAAATACTCTACATGGTGTGTGGGGGTTTTTTTAGGGTTGTCTAAGTGGTTTTGGATAGGCATCTGCTGACTTAGCTCTGGAAATTTTAACCTTTCATTAGCTCTAAGTGCTGAGTAAGGCAAAGAGAACACAAGAAGTTTTATTCACAAGGTTTGGGAGCTCTGTGATGAAGGTGAAGCCTGTTCAGCTCTCGATTCCATGTCCTGGTGCTGTTCCAACAGCCCACAACAGGTTAATCTCCCAAAAAGCCTTTCCCATACACCCAAGACTAAACAAGGAGCAGACTTGAAAGGCTTTGAGCAGGGCTGCAGTTAACCATGAGCAGCTGCTGGGAGATAACAGAGTTTCCACTGGAGCAGGGAGCCCCCCTGGCCCTGTACAAAGGGACCATTCTCAAAGTGCTGCTTGCAAGGGGCCAGTTCTGTCTGGCAATAATCAGAATTAAGTGGTGGGGGTAGGGGAGCCAGTTTTTGGATCTTTCCCCTCAAACTGACATTTATACAGCAATTCTGCTTCTGCTACTGAAAGCCAAAACATACAAATCCATCTTATCCAGACTATTAAGAAATAGGGAGTGAGTGATTATTTTGCCCCTTCCATTCTCTTTTCTTTGCTGCCTCTGCTCTGCATCAACATTTATTTGAATAATGAGGGACAAATGATATTAGCAAACCTCCATCAATCTTTTAGAGTTTAGAAACATGACATTGGAATTAAACCCAAACAATACCTGGTGTAAGAATACATCTTTAGAAGTTCTTCTTGCTTGTTGAAGCCATATTGTAAAACATTAAAAGTTTTCTTGTTTTACTGTTTTCAATAGACTGAAATGTTAGCAGAAGTATCATTTTGAGGAGAGATCCTAAAGCCAATTGGTTCTGTTCCAAATCAAAAGCAAGAAGGCTATGAAAAGATCTAATTTGAACACTTCTTGGCAGACTTGTTAAATAGTTTGCTTTTAATTGCTTTCAAAAGTGAAGGAAAAGGAGAAATCTTTTGTAATTTATGCTTCTAGAGGAAAAAAAACCCAGTAACTGTGGGAAATCAGGCTGTTAATATTAGAAGTTACAATGTGACTCACACAGTGCATAATCTGTGCAATGGTACAACCAGCAGAAATAGAGACAAAGAAACAGATGTGCAAACTTCCTACTAGTTAAATTCCAGATATTTAATCAGCAGCAGGACTTGTCCTTTGTTTCATATTGCCTAGCTCAGACACAGCTCAGTAGGAGGATGTGAAGAGGTACTGCAGGAAAAGTGCTTTTACCATCTGCAATCCAGTAAATCCAATAAAGCAACCTTCCCAAAGCTGGCCACAGGGATGTGAGCAGAGGGGTAACCCAGCTGTAATTCAAACCCAGCAGCCTGGCTGGGACCTTCTCTGCAGCTGAGCCAGACAGAAACCTGGTTGTCTTATTTAGTAATCACTCCAGATCCAGAGAGCTTTCTGACTGCAGGCAATAAAGAAGAGTTATGCTCCTCAGAGCAAAGCCAACGTGTAGGCTATTAATGTAATCAGAGGCTGGGATAATTGTTCTGTGCCTTCTTCCATCCTGGGGGAAGTCCTTGTGCTTTCTGGATGTGGAGATGATCACTGACCTCTGCCAGGAGCTGGGAGGAGAGAGGCAAAATCCATTTTGTCAGCAAGTCAGGAACACCACAGGTGGGGTAAAAAGTGTCCCCACACTGCCCTGTTTGCTGCCAGGAGCGTGGCAAACAGCTTCTCAGTCCTGCCACCCAAGAGCTCCTGATAAACTGCTGCCTGTTCCACATTCCATGGGCCCTGGGCTCCTTGGTGTTTCCCATTCAAGGCTCAGGTGCAGAAGGATGCTGAGAAAAGCCCAAAGCTCTGCCTTTTCCTGGTTTCCTTGTTGTCTGGGATGCTGGACTAGCAGCACCAGCTCCTGTGCCTCCTGCACATGCCCTGCTGGAGGCTGGAGAGCAGAGGTAACCCAGCCTTGCCAAACTGGCTCTGTCCTTCAGCCTTCAGCTGCATCACTGGAGAGCTCTGCCTCGCAGGAACAACCTGGAAAACAAAAAATCAAAGCATTGTAAAACGGAGACACTCACGGGATGGTGTCTGACTGAAGAGGTGTCTCTTCACCCCGTCAGAATAGCTATTAGCAACATTTAAAAGCTTGTTGAAAAGTTGTTCATGGATCATTGTTTGCCAGTGCTTTCCTTCATTGCAACTTCCATGGTGCAATTATAAATGGACTTTATATTTAAATATAGGAGAAGAAATTATCAGGTAATGTTCAAGTGGAGATTAATAACTTGAATCTTGAAGTAATTAATAAACAGTGTACATTATCAAAGCCATTAATATTTAAAGTGCCATCCACTTGTTGCACAAATTTTATCACTTTTTTGTGGAATTACTGTCAGGCTAAAGAAAATTTGGCAGGATATCTGCTGAAACTCCTGGTTATTTCTGTTACATTATAATATGCAAATCTGCCAGCAGACTGTGACCCTGGTTGTGTTGGATTAAATTGTTCAGTCCTGTTCTCCCTCTGCCCAGTCCCAGGGGCTGTTCTGCCTTGGAAAAGACCTTTTGAAAACCAGCCCTGATTTACATTGTGCTGCTAAAAGTGTGAACAACTTTGTTACTGATTTAAAACATGCCCCAAATCCCTGCTTGTGATCCATATCCCGGTTCTGTAACCTTTAATCACCTGATCATCACAAAGCCTAGAGCCTCTCTCGTGGGGAAGTGTCCCCCATGCCCACGTGTTCCATCATCCACCTGGACAGCCAGGACTGCAGGTTGTTCCCTCTCCCTGGCAAGGAACAAGGCACCCACATCCTTTGAAGTCTCTGCTTTCTGAGTTAATTTGTTTGGGAAACAGAAATGTGTAGTAGAGATGTGTTCAAACAGAGATTAATGCAGTTACACTCATTTACACAAGCAGGGGATTTGCTCTGGATGATCTGAGCATTTTCCCAAGCACATGTACATAGTAACCAGACTGTTGAATAATTTTTAAATACACAGTATAGATCAGGTGGGGCAGTTGCTACAGAGCTGCTGTCCTTTAATCAGGATTGCAGCCCTCAGACCACACCAAACTCTGGCATAGCCTGGATCACACAGTGGAACAAATTCGAAGTTGCTGAGTTCTTCTCTGCAGTAGCTCAACAGGATTTTTGCTCCATTCTTCCTAAAATGGTGTCACCAGACAGACTGGGGCAGATTTTCTGCTTGGCCTTGTCATAAATGGTTTCATCTTTACTGAACGTGTGTGTTGGTGGATTTATAAGACAGAGGTAAATGTTATTTAATGAAGACTGTGCCCATTGTGTACAGGTTGTAAAGAGTTTAGTCATTATGAGTCAAGGAATTTATATATTTGTATATACACGTGCCCTTTTACATTGTCACAAAAGGGAAAAAAAAGTACCCACAAAAGTTAGAGACTGAGGAACTTAAAACAAATAGAGGAAGATTTCTCTGCCAAATTCAAAATTTGTATTTTGTGTAGTTGTGCAATTCTTGGGCGGCTCACTCAGTCTTCGTTATTTGCAGGAAGTAATTGTCTGCCTTACAAATCACTGGAATCTTGTAGCCTAAAAATAAAATTGCAAGAAGAATAGAAACAGTTTTGGAATTAATCAACACTTTGTGTCTTTTTAGTAACTGTTCATTTACCTAAATAATTAATACATTTCATTTTCTGTATTTTCATCTTCAACAGTGTAACATTTCTCTGTCAATTTTTGTTAATACAGTGCCTTTTTTTAGACTGTCATTCTTTCTTCTGCTGTTGCTTAAGCAGTGGCACACACTGAGTATCTGAACCCTTATCAAATATGATTTGTCAGCTTTCAAAAACTCTTGTCCTGGTCAAGAACATGGACTTCTGTAAAGAAAAGAAAGACCATGTGCTTTTGAGGGGACATAGAGTCATTTTTGCTGTGTTGGGGATGTGTGTGATCTTTGCAGGGCTTCTCAGAGATCCTGTGCAGGGAAAAGATTAGGACTGAAGGATGGATTTTGATTTTGCTTTACTGTTCCTCTTGCTTTCTTTTTTTTTTTTTTCCTCCCCTTAGGAGCAAAGATCCCCTTTGTATTTAAGTCTTAAATGGCCTTGAGAACTCTCTATACAGCTCAGAGTGTCTTGGTACTATAAGCAGCCAGGGATTTTGGAAGAAGTGGCAGAAACTGGGGAACTTCCAGTTCTGTTCCATTATCACTCTCATCAGGTAAAGGCTGTTAAGAATAATTTCCTGCAGACACTTCTGGGTTGCGTTAATAGACTACAGAGAAACAATCAAAGAAATTAGAAGGGCTCTGCTTCAGAACTCCTGGAAGAATCTCTTTGTGGGATTTATTAGCTAAATGACAATAAATAGAAACAACCCCCCAAACCTGTTAGATTTCTTTGTTCTTCCCCTTAGAAGAACTTCAATTTGTTTGGGTATTTCTGCCCTCTCTGAAAAACGATATCTTGTGGGATAATTTGAAACACCTTGCCAGTGTGCTTTAAAATGTGTGATTATCCCTGGCAGTGTCCAAGGCCAGGCTGGACGGGGCTTGGAGCAGCCTGGGATAGTGGAAGGTGTCCCTGCCCATGGCAGGGGATGGAACAGGGTGGCCTTTAGGGTTTCTTTCAACCCTGTCCTTTTCTAAGCCTTTCTTGCAAACAAATATTTTTATACAGGGGACTAACCTGTTTTTATTATTGCTGTAAGTGTAATTTTTCATGCTCTAAACCCTTGCAGAGCCAGGATGGTCACACAGTCCCCTGGCAGGGAGAGCCACTGCAGTGGGAGGAAGGGAACCAAAAGGAATAAATCTTTACTGCTAGACAGAGAATAAAAATCCTCATCGAGGGAAGTAATTTTCAAGGCCTACAGCCACAAGGATGCCAACCACACTGTGTCTGGCACCACAGCTCTCTGGGAAGCTGAGCACAGCTCCCAGATCCGATCACTCCATTGCTCGGCAAAGTTTTGCTTCGTGTGTTTGGCATTTCTGACTTTATTTAGTCTGAAAGACATTTGGCAATTCTTAGAAGGTATTGCACCATTTGGTTGCATTTGGAGACCTGTCTGCTTTCAACACTGAGATGACAACTTTGGCAGTCAAAATAAGTGCGAGAAGCTGCTGGTTTTTTTCTTGGGTTGTGGTTTTTTCCCCTGTCCTGGCAATAGGAGCGAAGTGCTTGAGTCACAGCTCAAATGCAGCTGTTCCAAACATGACTGCAGATCCTGTGCCAGAGCCCCTGCAGGGTTGGAGGGGATGGTGCAGCCCCAGCAGCCTGAGAACCCTTCCCTCCACACTGCAAAATCTGCTGCGCTCACCTGGCTCGGGGGGAGTCACAGAATCCCAGAATTGGGATGGGTTGGGGGGAAGGGACCTTAAAGCCCATCCAGTGCCACCCCTGCCATGGCAGGGACATCTTCCCCTGTCCCAGGCTTCTCCAAGCCCCTCCAGCTTGGCCTGGGACACTTCCAGGGATGGGATACCCACAGCTTCACTGGAAGCCAAACAAGCTATCCTACATTTCAGTCTTCCTTTAGTCCCACACTTTTTTTATGTTTGTACTTTATAAATAATACTCAAAACCACAGAGATATTTTATTTTATATGTTGTAATCTGTCTGAACATTTGCTGATTATTTTGGTGTACTTTCAATCAGAATAATCTGTATCAAAAATGAGAAGGTGAAGGTAGATTAAATGTATCAGGCTCCATTATTTTAGCAGAAACAACTCTTTGTGCCTTTCAGATTTCTTGCAATATTTTTTGCCCTTTTTTTTTGCATTAGTTTGTTTTGTAATTTTGCATTAGGTTTTTTCCCCCCATCATGGGTGTGTGTTTGCACACCTTTTTCACTTTGAATGAGACTAAATCTCAAAACTATGATGCATTTTTTAAAGTATTCCTAGACTGTGGTGTCACAACTAAATCAGAGTATTTAAAAGCTGCTCAAGGATTTAAATCATTAGCAAAGTTTGGTTTGAATCTGAAAGTGTAGCTAAATGACTTCATTAAAAATTAGGTGTTTTTCCCCCCAATGTAGAACTTCCTACCACTCATACTTCAAAATCTGATTTCATGCATATGAGAGACTGTAATAGATTTCCAAAACACAGCCTTTTGCACCCAGTGGGGTGGGTGGGTTGTTTAGTTTTTTCTTTCTTTCCAGAGAACTTATTTTGAAGCCTTTCTCTATCTTATTTCCAGTATGACCAATTAAAGATGGCAAATGAAAATAGAACCAGAAACAAGAATATTTGGAGGTTATGAAGTAGGTGATGAGGCCTGGTGCCCTTCTACTTTGCTATCACAACACAAAATTTTACTCTATCTATCAAGTTTTATTTCAAAATCCTAGAGATAACACTGTCATAAGAATTATGTCAACACTCCCTTTCGAATCCTAAATTACCTGACAGAGTATTGCATTTTCTCCTGTCTCTGTGGGATATTTGGCTGTGATACTTTTCTGGTAAGTGATGTTATATTTGGCTTTCTCTGCTTTTTGTAGCTTGTAGATAAGACAGCATTAGAACTGACCTTCATCTGTGAGAGGTCAGTGGTCCAAGGGTGAGAGAGTCTGGTAGTCTTTAGTTTGGGGGGCCAGGAAAGAAATGTTAATGTATTTAATGGCTGTAACAGAAAGGTTTTAGTGACTCATTTTGGTCTTTAACTATTGTATTAATTGCTATTATTTCTTATTAAAAAAAATAGAGACTTTGACAAATACGACAAATTTGACAAAACAGAGATGGTTTGTGTGGCATGCTTAAGGAAAGAATTGTTCTCAAAGTTTTCTCAGAGTTTATAGCAAGGCTGTTAACTTCTGTTATTTCAGCTGGTAATAATTTATTTTTTGTTGTTGTTCTGGATGTAAAGTACAGGAAACAAAGGAGACACAGGAGATCTTTTTTGGGAGGTTTTGATCAAACCACCGAGTGTCCAAAAATGTTTTAATCACTTTGAGCTTTTGTGGGAGGGAAGGAGAAGAGAATGTTTATCATCTGCTTTGTAAAAAGGCACACAGGACTAATTAAATGTTGATTCATCTTTTTCATTTCACATTTTTTATATTATGAAGACATAATTCACCAAGATTACATTCTGATTTTTATTTATTTATACCATAAATAAGTTTGCATGTGTTCTGGGCAGAAAAGTATGGGGTTTTTTTCTGTCAAGTGGTTGCTTTCTATGACTTAAAATTAACTTCAGTAACAGTAAACAGGATTATCTCTAACATAATGGCACTATCTCCTCAGAAAGGGAAGAGTGCACTGTTTCAAAAATTAGCTTGTTTGTTAATTGTGTTGCATTATGACTTATTAAAATAAACAAATTAGTTCTTGCAATTGTTACTTGCAGGGTAATGGTGAAGCAATTTTGCAGGTTAGCAGTTGTGTTTCAACTCAGTGGCCCTGCCTGTGAATGTAAATTCAAGAAGTTTGGATTTCAAGGAAAACATCCTGATTTACATGAGCTTGTCCCAGATTTGAGGGAGATCTCTTACCTTTTCTTACAGGGAATGTCAGAAAGTGTTAGAAACTATAATTTGTCTGAACTGTGTTTTCCCACAGAATTTTCTAGGATCTCCACGTGTGCTTTCCATTGCCCAGAAGAGGAGGTGGAACAGCTGGCTCTGAGGGATGGAAAGGAATTTTTGCCTCATTTGGAAAACTGGTGGTGTTAGTAAGATGTGGAAACCATGTTACAGGATAAGTAAGTGTTTCATGACTTCAGTTGATTTTATGAAGAAGTTTTCCTCTTGTTAAATTGAAATTATTTTACTGAAGAGTGGCATTGCTGGACAAAGTCCCTGATGTGTTTGTGGCACTGGTGAAGGTCATTCTACACACTTTGGTGTCTGCTTCGCTATTTCAAATATTTCCAGTGTTTGTATAATTATTGGACTGTCCTGGGTCAATTTATGAGACTAATTCAGAAGAGAGGCTTCTGACAAGGCTTCTGATAATCCACTGAGGCAAAGGCTGGGAGCTCTGAGGCTGCTCCACATTTGGCTGAAGTTGAAAGCCCACAGTGTTGTTTATTTTCAATTTTCTGATCTACAGAATTCAGTGAGAAATGCAGTTCAGCTGCACCTGAGGAATGCAGGCACTATGTACATGCTCCTTTAATATTAATGAAGCGATTGGGCTGTCAGTGTTCTCTCTTCACATCTGTTTCCTAGCAAGGGAAACCATTCCCTGAGCACTGGGGTCTGAACATACAAATAGATTTTTAAAATGAAATCGTTACAGGAGCAGAAATCTAATCCTTCAGCTAATCACCAGCAATATTTGAATAGAGAGGAGCTATTGTGTATCTGCCTTGCCTCAGCTCAGATGAGCAGCAGGAATAAAGCACCAGGAAATGAAATGTGTGTAAATCACTGAGAAGGAGAACTTGACCAAAGTTGCATTTCAAGGCACTCAAAGAATGGGAAAGGTCTCAATGAGAGGTGGGAAAAAAGCTGCTCAGCTGCTGAAAAATGAAAAACACTTGTCTTATGTTCAAAAGGTGATGTGTACTAAGACAAAAGGGGTTTAGTCTTGGGGGCTTTGAGGGGTTTCTAAAGGCAGGCAGCCTTGTGTATTCATGATTTCAGGAATTTCAGCAGGAACAGAATGATTCCTTTTGTTAAATTCTGATTTCTTGAAAATTTGTCCTTCAGGTAAACAGGCAAATCTTTCTTTTCCTGTCTTAAACTATAGAGAAATACAGGCTGTTTCAACAGTTTCAGTAGTGGATTGTGAGATTTTTTTGGTATGATTTAGAGAGGTTGTATTTTTAATACTTATACTCTAATTGATACTGTGAATCTCAACATAGAGGACAGGTTTTTCCCCAGATCTGAGGAGTGCTTGGATCTGTTTGCACGTTCCCATCTGTGGACTGACATGATTGTAGGTGTCTCCTAGGAAAACAACAGCTCTTCAATGATGCATTCCCTGTTCCTGACAAGTTCACTGTTCATGTGAACAGGGCTGGGAAAGAGAGACAAACACATCAATTTATCATGGAGAGAGGAAAAAAAGGCTGCAGTCAATAGGATTGAAAATGAGCAGCACCTCTCTCCTGCTTCTGAGGTGTGGGGTTTTCAAAGCACACGTCCAGACTTTAATGCTTGCTGGAGTCCCATTTTAGTGTGCTAGAATTTTGGGTAGAGCTGTCCCTAAAAGGATATTTTTTTTGGTTGCAGAAAGCACAAAGTGGGTGATGCCTGAGCTTCGATTCTGCACTGTTTTCCAAGAGATTCCCAAGTAATTAATGGATTAGTCAGTGAGAGTGTTCTGCTGCCTTCAGCCTTGTCGTGTGGCTGTGTTACAGATCTGCAGCTCGAGCTGCTGGTGCTGTCGTGGGATGTGTCAGACACTTTGTACACTGATAAATTCCAGAGGAGCAGCCTGAAATCCTGGGATTCCTGGTGGGACAAGCTCCTCTGACCATAGAGATCCTCCTGAAATCCTGCTCACACCCTGACCCTGGAGGGAGAAGGTGCAGTGGGTGGAAAGCTCACCTTGTGTTTAGAACATGAAATACAAAAAAGTGCAAATGAAATTACACACAGACCATGGATGGAAATTTCTCTAATTCCATAGTGAAAATATGATAAACCATATTATCTTGGGTTAAGTTTCAAGGGTTAGGGTCAGACTGTCCCTTGCTGTGGTCCTGGGTGCCTTCATGCAATAAATTAAGTGTTTCATCTGTCTCTGAAGGAAACCCTCCTTCGGTGAAGAGTTCAATTATGCAGTTTATGCTCATGCTATAGGTCGAGGGCAAAAAAGTGTAGAGGTTCTTTGGGAATGGGCAGTTTTTCCTTGGGGTTTCCCAGGGAAAGACACTTCTCTGCATCTCTGTGTGGTTTGCTGGGAGCCAAATACAGAAGCTTTGCAGACCTGTGCCAGGTTGTTTTTATTTTAAGAAGTCAAACATTTAAGAAGCTGTGGCTGCTGCAAAGAGCCTTCATGCAAGAGTTAACTCCAGGAGTGCCTGGGGCAGGGATTGGGGTTGGGGTGAGCTGTGGCAGGGCTGCTTAGGAGGGTTTTTTCCTGCCATCGTGGAGCTGGTGGTCTGTGTGTGAATCAAGTAATGTATTTCTTCTGCCCTTGGCATTTCTCTGTGGAAATTTGCTATAAAGGCAAAAAAACACATAATATTTTAAAATTTTTTTGGTATTCAGAGTAAGAACATTTTGTTGTCAGGGGTTATGTGGTGGGAAAACTATTGAATATTCTTAGGGTGGGACTCCTTCATTGTAGGAGAAAGCTCCGGATATGTCTGATCTGATGAAAAAGCATCTTTCTTGCATTTTTCTGCAAAATGGGGAAGGCCAGTGCTTCCATCATAGCAACTGAGAGGTAAGAATACTATAATAATTCGAGAATATTAAAATATAAGAACATTATAATAATTTATTCTGCAAAGCTGAAAGATAGATAAATGAGAAGTTAGTCTTTAGAAGGACAAACATAATTGCTGTCAGAATACTGGTATCTTATGCTTTTGTTGCCACTACTTGATTTTTGTCCCTAATCTAAAAAGAAGGTATATAAAAGATGGTTTGAAAGATATGGTTTAGGAAATTAATATTACATTTGGTCCTTGTTTGACACAGGTATTATAAGCTGAATGGACCTGGCTAATATAACTAGAATTTTGTGCATTAGGAATTAACTAATGTCACATGCACATCCAGACAGTGGAGCTGAGCACCTGAAGCTGTCAGGATTTGTCTGATGGCCCTTTCATGCTACCCTGGCCACCTCCTGATCACACCTTGACACTTAAATTGAGTCAGTCCAATATCTCTAAGACGGCTTTTGAACATGCAGAAGGTGTCTGGCCCAAGAGTTACATCTTTAGCACATCCAGCCCTGCTGGAGGCAGGAGGAAGGGAGAGGGGGAAATGGGAACTTGGTGGTGGGATGGGGCAGGGAACCCAGAGTCCTCCAGGGATGTGTTCAGGGGTGGTGGCCACTGTGTCACCTTGGTTTGGCCTCAGCAGCCTCACTGTGTTGACATGAAAAATGATATCGAGGTGGTGCTAGGCAGCAGAATTTGGGGACAGTGAAGTGTAGCAGAATTAGCACTGTTATGTCATGGGTTGAATGATGTGAGTAAAATATTTCCCTCCTTGAGGCTTGCAGGTACACAAGTAAATCTCAAGAGACACGTTAATATGAAACAGTAATTTGTAATATAACTCAACTAAGCATTGACAAATCCATTTGATACAGAGCTGATAAGATTATTTTTTTTAAATTTTGAATGCTTAAAGTGTTGTATGCACCAAAACTGATGTGTCAAGATAAATGTGTGTAAGTTATTTCCCTTTCCTCCCCCGTTTATCATCAGTGACTAGAAGAATAAAATACTGTTATGTGTTTCTGGATCTTACAGTTTTACTTTGTTTTATTGTGACATCTGTCACACAAAAAGTTTTATCCTCCTAAGCATCTTACAAAGAACTGCTTTTTTCATGGTGAGGGCTTAATCTTTGATCATGACATATTTTAACCAAGATGTGTCAGTTAGACACTGTTTTTTTCAAAACTGAGGAACTCTTGGAGATGTTTACTACTAAACAGAACTTTGGGGAAAAGGAATATAATTTTTTGTGCCATGAAAAATATTATGATGCAAGTGGGAGCAATTTCTAAAGAAGTAGAAAAGAGGAGAAATATAAAACCTCAATAATAAGAGAATGTGTAAGTCTTCATTTGTTCCATACTGTATTGATTTTTTTTTGACTCAAAAAATGGCAACTGTCTCATGTATGGAAGCTTCATAAAAACAGGCTTAGTTGCACTGCTTGGAAAAAAAAAAAGTGTGACCAAATTCTGAGCTCAAATACAAGTAACAGGCCTCCACTCATGGCACTGAAATGCCAGGACACAACTTTGTGCTTTGGGTTGCATGGGTCCCATTTAGTTTGGGTTACCACCAGGAATCATAATCACTGGATACTTTTTCATCTTTGTTCTGAATTACATGAAGATTAAAAGTAAAAAAAAAAAAAAAAAAAAAAAACCCGGGAAAATGTTTTAAAAAGGTTATTAGCAGGAAACTTCAGTATTTCCACTAATAAATTCAGCCAAAAATAATTCTCTTTCTTTTCAGTGCCGTGCAGGTATGCAGTGCAGTGCATTTTCAGTGTGTGCACATGTGATAACATGAAAGATGAGGATGCAATGCAAAAGTTAATCACTCTCCAGCATCTCAGAGCTGCTGCTGGTGGAGGTA
The DNA here is from genome assembly GCA_013398175.1 of Climacteris rufus. Lineage (NCBI taxonomy): Eukaryota > Metazoa > Chordata > Aves > Passeriformes > Climacteridae > Climacteris > Climacteris rufus. Next base: position 525,366 of record VZRZ01003265.1, read on the forward strand.
CAATTTGGATTCAGTTCTGAAATGGCTGCAGAAATTGCAGGAGTGAGTGTATTGATCCCTCACAGTTGCTCAGAGGAGTTCAGCTCACTTTTATCTGCCTTTTTGGAAAGGAAGTACCCTCTGCTAGAAGCACATATGAGATTTCTCAAGACATTTTTAAAATAGTATTGGAATAATGAAGTCCAGACTTCTTCGATCCTGCCCTCCACAGACATAAATGGGAGGCTGCTTTGCTGCTCCCGGAGAAAAGTGGTGATAATGGGAAGATTATGCACGATTTCTCCCATAATGGGAGACTTACAACCATGGAGCACACTTGTGCTGTGTTCCTCTCCATCCATCAAATTATATTGTGTGTCACTCAGGTCACATCTCGAGCTGTTCCTGGAGTAGATTATGGAAAGAGCACAGCACTCGTAACCTTTAGCGAGTTCCCAGTCCAGCTATCTGTCTCCTCCTGAAACTCTCCCCACTAATGATGGGCACAACTCCTGCTTAGGATGGCTGCTGCTCCTTGTTAACTTTTCCTGGGAGGCAGATCAGCTTTGCAAAGCAGGGAGTGTCCCAGCCCAGCCTGGGTTTGCACTGCTGGGGAGATAAAGGCTGTTCATCACTCCAGAGACACGACGGTGCAGTCACATGGAGAAAATGGATTTAGTGGGGGGCTTTCTCTGTATGCCAGGCACCAGGATGAGGAAGGAGAGGGGGTTCTGCAGTAGGAACAGCAGAGTTTGTGCCCCTGCAGTGTGTTGGGGCAGCTCCTGAATTGCACCCTGCTCTGGAAACCATCTCCCTGTATTTTTCTGCCTGTTTTTACCAACCCTACAACTACAGTCATAGAATCCCAAGATGGTTTGGGTTGGAAAGGACCTGAAGGATCATCTCATTGCATGCCCTGCCATGGGCAGGGACACCTTCCACAAGACCAGCCTGTCCCTGAACACTGACTGGAACCCTCCCATCTCAAACACCACCAGCTTCTGTTCTGGGCATGGGCTCATCCGCAAAACAGATTGAAGTGAAAAGCAGTCATCAAAACATCTTCCCTTCCAAAAGCTGCTGTTTCTCTCTGGGATTTGAAGCACCTGAATGCAAACTTAAAGCATCCAAAATGGACAAAACTCTGATAGGGAAAGATATTTGGGAGGGAAGGTATGGAATCAAATGGCAAATGGTCAGTCTATGTAAACAGAGCAGCAGATGTGTCCATAGAGTGTGTTGGGTGAAAAGAGAATGTAAGAAAAGAAAATTTATTTACAAATTCAAAATGTAAAATATTTCAAAACAGCAATTATTGTACAGAGTTATGGAAAGGGAAGATGTGGTGGAATTAAGGGTATTGAAACTTGCTGTGTTTTCTGCCTATTTTTCCCTGTAGATTTGTGTTTGAAGAGCTGTAGATTGAGGTTTTGTCTTGGTTCCTAAGGTTAATATAGATTCTCTTGTACTGTCTGGCTATTGATCTCTGCTTCTCTCTGGTTTATAAGATATTTTGATTGTCATCTTGCTCATTCACTGTTAAGGTTGCAAAATCAGATTTCTGTGCATTGTTCTATGGCATAGAAGAATCAAAAGTATCTCTTTGCTTCTCCATTTTTGTCTTTAATGTCTGTGCTGTGAAATAGAAACTTTCTATTTTTCCCCACTCCCTTTAGCCTTTAATTGTCGGGAGTGGGGATTTGAGGGATGGGATAGATGCCTGGGTGTTAAGAAGCCCCTCAGCACGAGTTTGTGATCAGCACAGCTGACTACAGCCCTTCAGAGCTGCCAGGAGGATGAAATATGAACTAAAATGACTCATTAAGCATGTACACAGTTTTGAAGCCAGTGCTGATGTTCAGCCATGGAACTGCCTCCTCTGCCTGAAGTGCACCCAGAGAGGGGCAAGTTGTGAAGTGATGTTTTTATTCCTGGGACAAGCAGGAGTCAATACAATCAGCTGGGCTGGCCTGTGCTCTGCCTTGCTTTTCATAGGGGGCTTCATTGTTGATTAAATTTTAGTGATTTGTGAAGTGATCAGAAAGTAAAGAAATTGTGACTCTGACTGAGCTCCAACACATGAGCAAGGACTATGAATTCTCTTCTGAACTTTGCATCTTATTCTGTCAAGCCAATCCAGGTAATTTTCTAATATTAACAATGCACTTTCTTTCCTATTTCCAGTGTAATTTATTGGCACATTTACCTGAAGGTCTTTTAAAGAGAAAAGCCCCAAATATATCTGGAGTATTTTAAAGTAATGAACCCTCCAGGAAGAACTCTAAGACCTGCAAGGTGGTTGTGGTGTGGAGGTTCAGTTGCTGTGAGGTGGAGCTGCCTTGTGCCTGCTTCTGGGGGTTCCCTAAAGCAGTGGGCAGGGAGGAGGAAAGGGCAGGGAGGGTGAATTTTGGGAGCTGTTGGATGTGCTATTTATGCCAGGTCACAGGGAGAGAAGGAAGGTGCTTCCTTGAAGGCTTTTCCCCTCTTTGTGGAATGAAATGGCAGGAGCCCAAGTGCGAGTGCCTCTCCTGGGAGGAGCCCACTGTCGAGGCGCTGCTCACGCCCTGAGCTGGAGTTTTGGGAATGTTTCCTGGGGATGCAGGAAGAGACCCTTGTGCAGGGGATCGGTCAGCCTGCCATGTAGCACTGACCTTCTTGAAATAATGCTTGTTGCTGAGTATTTGTGTTTGTCTGCTCAGTATTTCACATTTGTTTTGTTCCCAGGTAGCAGGAGCCCACCGGAGTGTTTCAGAGCAGGGCCTACAGGGATGGGGAGAGTTGTAGGGATTGCTGTAAGAGCAATGCCTCAGCACCTCCTCAGCTCTTCCCACGAGCCTGCAGGGATCCATGGATTTTCTGAGTCAGAGGTGATGTGTTTGTGCTTAGCAGCCTTTGATAGTTCCCCCAATGCATTTGTTCCAGCAGTCTCTGAGTGCCTCGGAGAGCCCCGGTGTGCTCAGAGGCACTGAGAGGAAAATGCACATATTGTTAAAAGTTATTGATCGCTTGCCAGGCCTGGAATATCAGCACTTATTTCCATGTGAGTGCGTTGTTAAGTGTCTTTCCATATGTATTAATCATTGACGGGACAAAACAAAATGATTCAGAAATGCAATCCTAGACTCAGCTGAATCGGAGGCGTTTATAACATTTGTATGCACTTGTGAGGTGCTTGTTTTATTGGATTTAAATTATTAATGTTTGCAACATTATTATTGGTGTTTACTCTTGCATTATATTGGATTTCTATGCTAATGATGCTGCTGCTTCATGCCCACGAGGAGCTGGGGCTGCTGTCAGCCCTTGTTTGGAGGCTGGTCTGCTCCTGACCTTTCTGCAGGAGCTGCAGTACCGTGGGAGGTAAAGACCCTGCCTAAGGCCACCGTGCAGGAGCTCACGGGCTAAAACTGCTCCTAAGCTGCTTTGCTGTGGATGCAGAACGATTTTGTTGGCTCTGTACACTTTGCAACATACGTGAATGACAGAATGTGGCTTGGATTCAGACAATTTGAAGTCCAACTGTTCAGTGACCTCTTCCAGGTAATGCAACCAAACATCCCTCTGAGCACGAGGCCAAGCCAACATGACATAATCTTGTCCCTGAATTAGTTTCCTTCTCAGTGAAGCAAAAGAAATAAAAAAACAGAAAGAAAAGTGCTTCCATGCTGTGCACTCATTAAAGTAGCATACAAAGGTATGTTTTGACTTTGTGTCTTTCCTGCCTCCAGCCTGGAGCCTCCAGCCCCTACTCTTCTGTGTTCCTCTCTCTAGGTCTCGATTTAATTCCACTTAAAGCTCACCAAAGTTTTCAAGCTAACTTGACCTGAAATAGTGTAAAGCCTTGAGCTGTATTTGAAGTGAAGGTCATGGAGGAATAAAATCTTTTGTTAGATCAACTGAAGTAACATGTAGGCGATTAGGGGAATTTTTCCACTCATCTGATCAATTAGTTTAATATAAAAAAAAATGTATACCTCTGCAATAAACTCTCCTTTGCCATATCCCTAAGCGATAATGGCTACTGCAGCACTGCTTCTGTAAATAAGTACATGCAGAGTTAGGACATATTTTTGAAGCAGCCTTGAATGTGTTTGCTCTTTTAAATGCCTCTGTATTTGTGTGTGTGTTTGTAAGGTGATGTTTCCACTGAAAAATTAAAATTAATCTTTTTTTTTCAAAAAATTACCATTGTTTTTCTGAACCTACAGATGAAAATGGGGTTGGTGATAAGACAGCTGGCACATATTCAAGATTATTTAGTTCATTACTCGTTCTGTCTTCCTTCTGAACAGAATTAAAACAGAACAATCCAATACCTAAATTTCCCAGTGTTTGTGTCACATGCTCAGTTTATCTTATATTGATATCATAGGAAGTTGGGGGCTTTTTCCCTGGAACAAATGTGACTTTCAGACTGTTCCAAAATGTGTGCTTAACCTCACCTTCATTGACTCCCTATCCAATCCTAACAGCTGAACAAGGATTTCTTCTGGAGCAATATTCAAATCAGTTTTTAATGAGCTATTTAATGAAAGGCTAATTGAGGTGAATTCATTAAAGGTTTCCAAATTATGCTTATCGGAGTAGTTGTGTTTTAAGTGTTAAATATTTGTTTTATACTGCATTGTTTGATCATAAAAGCATATCTAAAACTTTTTAAATGTCTAATTAGACTTTCTATGCACTTTTCTTAATGCCCCCTGTTGAAGTTACCATGTGTGAGTTGAATATATTGCTGGTGTTTGGCTACCATAGGCAACAAAGCAATTAAAGGGTGCTTTTAGAATTTTAGATAATACAGAATTAGAATATATCGGAAATAGTGATATTGTGGGGGTTTTAATTAATTTTAGTCTTATTCTGGGGTGGATATTAACTATGTTTAATGCTTATTTTCTTAATCTTGAAGTGTTTCCTCAACAGCAGGCTAACTGCAGGGGATATTAGCACATTATTATAGTATATATATTTTTTTTTTCAGCAATCAGTCATTTAATGAATAAGAACATTAATTAATCAATCTGGTAGGTTTCTCTTTCTGGGAGTACTTTCCTCTCGAATCAAAGAAATTTTGGAAAGTAGGCACTCAAGTTTACTTTAATCTTTCTGTCATTGACAAAAACACAAAAGTAGTTGACTGGAAATGTGGGGGAAAGAAAGAGAAAATAGAACAAGAAATCTGAGGCAGACAATTCCCAGAGTTAATCTGCATTTCCTGAGCTCTCAGGATTTGCTATCAATAAATGGGTCATCAGAATAAAAACCCCTGAAGAAGAGGGCTACAGAGACCTTGTTGGAGCAAACACTTTTTGTTTTAATTTTTCTACCACAATTCCTTTCCCTTTTCACTGGAGTGGCTGAAGGTGAAGAGCCCAGTCAGCCCTGCCTTGTGTTTGATACACGTGGGGTTCAGCAGGGCAGCAGGAGATGCAGAATGTTCCTGCACTGGGCTTTGGGAGGGGCAGCAGGAGCTCAGACTGAGTGCAGCAGTCCTGGTTACACATCCACCACTTTCACCCTGCGCTGGCTTTCTCCTGGGAATGATCACTCTGCAGTGTGGGCTCCCAGTCTGGAAATATTGCAGATTGTTTTATGGCCTACCATAATTGATAGGGATTTCTTATGTTAAAGCATGAACAGTCCATTTCTGTTCTGTGGATTAGAATAGAAACAGTTCTCCTGCAAAATGAAAGAATTTTTTGGGCAGAGTTATCCCTTTGAAGCTTAAGGTGGTAACAGAGTTGTCAGTGAACTGTATTTTGCCTTGATGGAAGATGGAGTCACAGCAATCTCAATACTCAAAGTGTTTGAGTGTTTATTGTTCAAGTATTACAGAATTTATACCAATGAATAGATTTTTCAGTTTTGCCAGACATACTGAAAAATCAGGGAAAATATGAGCTTTTATGTTCAGGGACAGGAAATAAGAACAAAGGGATTTTTCATACCTTTGCAAAACCATTTTACTTTATACAAAATGTTTCCTTTGGGTTGCCATAAACATCCAATTGTACTTAAGGTGTTTAATAAAAAGATATTTAATTTAAATGTTTAAAATGTTTTCAATTGTATTTAAAACTGTTTGTGAAATTATAGCCATCTTAAATCTGCTGAAAAATTTCTACATCCCTGAAAAAATTTCTACATTGGTTGATGGCATGGTGTTTTTTGGAAAAGGGACATACTGAGCACAAGTCATATTTTCTGTGTGTGTAGGACAATCTGAGGGTCTTTGACTATATCCCTATAATGTTCCCTTATTTCCCTGTGCTACTCTTTACAAGATAAGGGACTGGGGGCCCTGCCTTGTGATGCTGGATGGCTTGAGGAGAAGGTGAGCTCTGCACCCGTGGGTTCAGCAGGGGTGGCCAGGCCCTGTCCCCAGCACGGCCAAGGTGTGTGACAGAAAGCTGAAGGCACAAAGGTGTTGAAACCCTTGAGTATAAACACAGCCCTGTTCCCCCATCGCTCTCAGACCTGTCTCTTGCAAAAACAAATGTAGATTTTTAACCCCTTTAAAGCAAAGTTTCCATGTCAGGTAGAGAATGAGAACACATGACACCTCTGTAGGTGGATCTGCACATTCTTCTCTCCCAGCTCCAGTAAGATATGGAGCAGTTGCTTCTGTAGTGCTTTGAGGGTGGACAGTCCCTCCAGGAATTTATCTCATTCCTTTTGAAAAAATGTATACTCTTGGCAGAAGCACCATGCTGGGGTAATGAGCTGTATGATTTAATTATGAGTTGCGAAGAAAAAGTCCTTCTTCTTGGTTGTTTTGAACTGCTTGTTCATAATTTCATTTTATTCCACTTATGTGTTGAATAATGGCAAATAATGAAAAATCATTGCCTATTCACTATCTCTGTGCTGCTCCTCGTTTTATAGACCTCGATCATATTTCTCCTCAGCCACTTATTTTCGAAAATTACTGCATGTAGTTTGCTTTCCATGAAATCCATTCCATTCCTCTGATCAAATTCTTTGTTCTGCATCCTCTGTGCTGCTCTCCCCGTCGCTGCAATCTGTGAGTGGTGATGAGAGAGGCATTTGAGACGTGGGCACACAATGGTTGGAGGCCTAATGATGCTTTGTGTTCTCTTCCCTCTTTCTCTCCTGAATTCCTAATATAATGTGTGATATATTGACAGCCAGAAAGATGGGGAGTTGATTCTCTTTTCCAAAATGTGTTAAGGTTTTATCACTCTTTGTGCAAAATTAGAAGTTGTTCACAAGGCAACCAGATTGAGTTTATTTAATTTTCACCTGCCATGGTATTGTAATTTCATATTTCTTCTTGTAGCTCTTCAGTGAGGTGATAGTTATAATTTTTTTTTAAACTAATGCACAAAATTTTGAATAGTTTAATTTTAATACACATTTAATATATTTTCTCATGTTTTCATATACTCTTTTCCTGATCACTTATTATTATATTGAACAGCAAATATCCTAGGACAGGTTATTTAATATCTCACTAATATCTTCCCTTTTTTTCTTCACAAAACAATGTTGAATTTTAAGTATATCTTTCTCATATCGATTTCATTTTTTTGTCATCTATATGTGATCATTTTATATAGTCTGTAGAAAAATTTTTACTGGCCTTTGGTTCTTGGAGGTCTTTCTTAAGTTTGTGTGTGACACCACTTTTTAGCACCACTGACAGCTTAAACAATAAATTTCTCATTGTGGTCAGTACTTCTACTCACTTGGTTTAGAATTGGTAGGTAAATGCTTGCTAGACTCAGATTATTATTCTTTTGGTTCTAATATTAAATTGTGTTCTTCAAAACATCTTTTGCTCATCTGGCCTAATTTCAGGTGCTGTGTGCTTCCAGTTACCCTAACACATACATATATAATTTTATTATATGTATTATTCCTTTGTCAGATCAATATAATTGTCTTCCTTTCCAGTCACAATATGCAGACAGGTTTGGTTGAAATGGGAAGAACTCTGGAAAAAGGTTGTGAAGAACTGAAAAAATTGGCAATTGCTCATTTTAGGGTATTTTAGGGGTGTACAGCAGTTGTATTGCTGTTGTATTTAGTTCACTTAGTGTTCACCGAATTTTTTTTTTTTCTTAAAGGAGTCACATTGAAAGCAAAAGTTTGGGACAGAAAATTATTACTGAGTATTATTGAAATAAGAGGGCTTTTTTCCTCTTTCTGGCCTTTCAGCGAAGCCACCAAAGGCACACATAAAAGTGGATTTAAGCACATTTTAAATTGAAATATTATCGGGTAGAAGAGAGAGATGTTTCTGATCCAATGTGAGGGGAGGATCAATACCATAATCTGTGTGTTTCTAAATATGTTTCAGTACTTATTACCAGCTGTGATTTATAAAGGGCTGGGGAGGGAACGAGCTCCAGTTCAGTGATTATCCATCCCACTGTCTCTTCCGACACGTTAAAGCTTCAGGAATACAGGTGATGGACAGCAGATTAAAAACCCAGCCTGGGAATTGCTTTTTTTTGGGTAGCAGGGAGCTGGGTAGAGGTAATTGCCTGTGCCTGAGTGCATGGACTCTCCTGCTCTGTTCTAATGCTGAATTCATCTGGGGTCACACCATGAAACTACTGTGTGTAAATTAAACTTAGCTAGAGTTTTTGCTCTCCTGTTTCTTTAGCATTATGTAGAGTATAAGCAAGGTAAAAAAAAGAAAAAAACCTGGTAAATAGCCTTGTGTTGCAATTACAAGACTTAAAAGGCCTTTTCTCCTAGTTATAAAGATGAAAACGGACGTATTGACTTTGTTATTCAATTTTCAATATTCAGCTGTGTTTGAATAGGCTCTGAGGCCTTTTAAAGACTGACTTTATAAGGCAATATTAACATGCATAATCAATGTTTTGTATATAAAAGTGGAAACATAGTGAATTTAATTCATTTTATTAATACAGGTGCTTTGGAATGGTGTCTCAGCCCACCCTGCTGACTGGAACAAGGTTCAAAGTTGCTCAGGATTTTGTTTAGAGAAGATCAAGTGGATGTGACGTTTTAATGGCAAGAGGTGTCGTGGATGTGGACATATGTGCAAAACAACTTGGGCACAGATGACAAAACTAGATTGTTAAAGGGAGGAAGCCACTGTTTGGATCAGTTGTTCTGATCACAAAATTCTACCTTTACTGATTATTTCAACTGTGTGAAGTCTTATTTGGAGTCTGTGGTTTGGATGTTCTGGAAAGGTTCTCAGGAGCCAAGTTCCATCTAAAACACAGAACCTCTGAGGTTGGAAAAGCCCTCCCAGCCCATCGAGTCCAGGCTGTGCCTGATCCCCACCTTGTCCCCAGTGAGTGTCACATCCAGGCCTCCCTTGGACACCTCCAGGGGTGGAGACTCCACCCCTGAGTGTGTGGTAAGGGTGCTGCCTGGCCAATATGCTCTGTGACAAAGATGATCCATGAAGCAGAGCCTTTCCCAAAGCACATTTCCATGTGAAATCTCTTGTCAGCTCCCTGCCTTTCTGGACAGTTTACAAAGATACTTAACAGAAGGGATAGGACCTATCCAATTAGTAAAATTTGAGAAATGGAAATAATTGTATCATTTTAAGAGGATTAGGCCTCTTAAGGTGTGAAGAGAGAGCACTGAGTGTCTGTGTGCTCCTAGGCAATATTGGAAGCATCAGCAGTCTGGAGATGTGTTAATGCAGCACCAGGGGTTATTAAGAGGGAAGCAAGGGGCACCTGTAGCTAATTTTGGGCTAGTCAGCATAAATTCATGAAGATCATCCATGAAGTATTAGCTTAAACAATTCTTTTATTGAGAAAAGAAGTGGTAATGCACAATGACACCAGACAAGATTATATGGTGATATAATGAAGTTTGCAGTGTCAAAAGATAGAATGATTAAATACCATATGCCAGGACAGCCTTCCTACAGCTCCATCTTATGTTTTCATGTTTTAATGAAAAATAAGTTCCTTAAGACAGTAAAAGGCAAGGGAAGCTGAGCTGTAATTGTCACGTTGATATTGGAGGAGCATTGGTAAACATGCACCTGTTCCAGCCTGTACTTTCCACTCCTCTTTCTAAGGATCTCTCTGTTTAAATCATCACCTCTCTCGTGTTGTGACTTCTGTGGTCTTGAACCGGTTTATTGTGTCCTTCCTCTCTGATTTCCTCACAAAGGTCCTTCTTTCATTCCCTTACTGTCTTTCTCAATGCTATTCTGCTGGTTGGGATTTTCCTCCCATTTCTCTTGATCTCATTCTGTTGTGTGGAGGTTAATAACTGGATACTAAGGTGACAGTACCTTCTCTATACCTTGCCTTGCTTATTTCAAGTCCTGCTCCTCTGATCATCATTTACTCAGAAGCTCTCTCTAATTCACAAGTCCTATTCTTGGTGTCAAATGGATTTAGCAAGAACTGTGTGGTTTTGCACTGTCCCTTGCTCTACAAACCTCCCTTGACTTACTCATCTCTTTCCTAGGTTACAAACTCTTTTTAAACCTTTTTCCTTAACTACTACTTGCTTCCTCTGCTCAGGTTCCAGTTCTTGTGCCTTAAAATGACCTGTTTGCCTCTAGCAAAACGAGTTCACTCGTTTACTTTTCACACTTCTTTTTCTGGGGCAATTCTCAGAAATGAGATGATTGCACATTATTAGGGGCACAGTTAGAGAAACTGTTATCCCTCTTTTGTGAACATCCAGTGAAAAGTCAGTGGGGTCTGCCCAGAGCAACCTCCCCAGTTTGGAAGGTAGAGTAACTTTTATGGGACCCCTTTTTTTTAAGGATGTGTGGGCAGAGCTTTGAGAGGAACTTGGATAATTCAGCTGAGATAATGGTGAGGCATTAAAAATACCTTAGCAGGAGACTGAAATATGCTGACACAAGCTGTCTGACAGAAGACAAGAGAAATTTGGTTTTTGTTTTTCCTCCTGACACATGGAAGTCATGCAAGGAATCGTAGAACTCTGTTGTCTTGCAACCAATCAGAGAGACCAATATGAAACAATTTCACAAACATGTTTTGCCAAATTAGTGAGCTGGTTGATAATATTGGATGCTGAAAGACAGTCCCTGTCATGTAGCCATGGCAGTCCTGCCAGGGTGTTCTTTTTTCTCTTGTAAATAACCCCCCTTTCGTGGTCCCTCAGCTGACTTCAGTGTCTGACTGAGTGGCAGAGTGGGAAGAGGTCAATCCAATCTGGAGTAAAACATTTTTTGAGATTGGTTTGCTCAGTGCCTTCATGGTAACAATGCAAGGATTTCTGATTTGGGTTTTTTTAATACAGATTACCAGTTTTCAGAGGCAGAATAAACCCATATAAACCATACAGGAGAAATTATTGCCCATTATTACAAAATAGGTGAGGAGGAGTTGGATGCAATTATGTGCAAGACCTGTTCGGTGGTGTTGAAAACATCAACACAAATAAATGTCTTCATTATATTGTGAAATACAGTGCAGATTACTTTTTCAAAAGCTATTGTTCCCTTGAATGCCTTCTGTGTCCAGGTACAACACCTTTTATATATTGCACCACGTTTTGGCTGAATTACAACATGAGAGGTCTCTGTGTCATTCACTTTCATGGCCTTGAGTGTTAGAAATGCCCTTAAATTTTTTTACATCTCCTTCTATAAAAAGAAATAAGCGGGGTGCTTCAATGAGTTTATTTTTATTTTCAAAATAAAAATAACTTTAGGCTCTAAGGCTATTAGTTGTGGTAAAATTATGTAAGATAGCAGTGAAACTCTAGAATTGGAATTATCTGCTGAGTGGAAGAATCCTTCCAAAAGAGCTGATGCAGATGTTTGCAGCGCTCAAGTTGAGTACAGTAGAACATAACCAGGATGTGTCTGTGCAGCATTTAATTCAAACCTGTGACCCAAACCCTCCAGTCTGGCTGCAGCACTCTGCAGAAGTTTAGAACAAATCTTGAAGAAAATTAAGTTACATAGGAAAATATAGGAAATGTAATAACATACAAAAATGTCACGTGATCTTATTCTCTACCTGACAGGGAAACTTTGCTTTAAAGGGGTTAAAAATCTACATTTGTTTTTGCAAGAGACAGGTCTGAGAGCGATGGGGGAACAGGGCTGTGTTTATACTCAAGGGTTTCAACACCTTTGTGCCTTCAGCTTTCTGTATTGCCACACAATATGAATTTTCCTTTCAAACATGGGAATTGTGTTGGTAGATGGAACTTCCCTCCCCGACCCCCTTCCCAAGTATTTATTGCCTTGATGAGTCATTACTGGATGTAATGATTGGTTTAAATTGCCAAAATCCAGCAGAGTGGCCTTGGCAATGTGTCACTGCTAATGGTTACTTACCCAAACTCTTCAGTGTTGTCAGCAGCATTTTCAAGCCTAAAGGCTTGATGGAACAAGGAAACAAAGATTTCCATCTACTTATGCCTCCTGTTTTGTTGCTAATTGTCATTCATTTAGCCTGCCATAAAAGTCATTCTTTACCTGCTTTCTGATTGCTTTATGGCTGCTTTTACAGCCTTTGGGGGAATAAATTGAAATATATGTTCTCCATGTGCTCCATCCCTAAAATAACTGATCCAGTCAACAATCTGTGTTTTATTACCCAAATGATCTAGCAACCCTCATATTATAAATGGAAAATGGCTAAATTAGAGAGTTCAACTGTGTTTGCTGAAGTCAGCAAAATCCTTCGACCTCTGTTTTGGCAGATTCCCCTGCAGCTGGAGACATCCAGCCTGCTGAAGAGAACTGGGAATTAAGGACTCGTTCCTAGCTGGTTTAAACACAAATGTATACATAGGTGCATGAAAAACCCCACAAATGTAATATATTAATAACTAAAATGGGTGCTATACTCTTGGACTGATTTTTTTTCTTGCTGTGCCTGCCAGTGCTGCAGCTGGTTTGTTCTCCTGCAGGCAGGTTTGGGGGAGCTGGGGCTGATGCTGTGGGTTGCTCTTTGCTCTGTGTCCCCACCATGCACTGAGCCCACAATGCTGATTTTTGGTGCACCTATCATTCAAAGACATGCTCCAATTTATGGAAAATAATGAAAGCTTGAGAACCCAGGGAATTGTTGCATGAGCAACTTAATATAAAAAGGTGTGGTTTTTTTAGATTTGTCATGTAATACAGTTAATTTTAAAGACAGTTCATGCCTTAGCATTAATATTTCTGAGAAAGTGTGGGGTAACCTCTTGAATTTACAAACTTACAAAGAAAAAGCAGAAAACCAAAAATGTGTGTACTGAGAGTGTGTCTGACAAGTCCTAGTGCTGTGTAGGATTTCTTGGAGCCACACCCTGGTTACAGAATTGAGAAGATTGTTCATCTTTATTCCCAAGGCCCTCCAGAATAAGCCTTTAAATTAACCTGGCATGTGGCTGTACAGCCTTGACAGGCCAGGCAGGGGGGCTTTGGGAGCTCTCCCTTCATCCCTTCTCATCTTTTCTCCCTTTCCTGCCTCGCAGTCTGTCATCCCACTGACTGCAGCTAAATAGCCAGAGCTCCTTGAGCATATATTGCTGTTAATGCTGCATTTCCCCTTCCTTGTTTGTCACATCTTGTTCCTGCCTTTTCCCATTGAATGTGAACTCCACTGTGTGTGGCACTAAGAGCTGTTCCTTGCAAAATAAACATCCAGGGCTTACCTAGGAATGTAAAAAAGGCATGTTGGGAGAATTATGTTGTTCCACAAATTGTCTTTCATAAATTATTCTGAATACTTATGTGCTCCTAGAGCCACATTGTAGTTCCTTTTCAATTCATTAGAGATCACAAAGGATTTATTGATAACATTGATGCTGTCCTTCACATTTAAAACATGTTTTCCCAAATCAGTCTCTATTAACTCTTCCTATCAATTCTTAATTAGTCATGACAAATTTAATAAACAACCCTAAGCATGTATTGGACCGTGTGTGGTTTATAATGAGCTATGACAATACTACTTCTATACAACATGTTAAAAACAAATATGTTCTCCTTGTTTGCTGAATCTGGGTTGATCCTGAACCCAGATTCTGTTTTTAAAAGTGACTGGTGGGCTAGGCAAGAGTTTGCAGTGTCTTTGCTTATTTTGCTTGCATAGATGAAATTATTTTAAGACTTTGTAGAGCACAGCCTCACAAACACAAGGTAGACTGAAGCATCTTTTAGCTCTTTATATAGCTGCTGACACTATTATTTCTTGACATCTTCCTGTTCTAGTGGCATTTTGCCATCTGTTTCTAAGATGTCATTATAATGCAAAGTAAAAATTTTAGTATATTCTTCTAAAGTCTTTGCTTCTCTCGCTGCGCCATTCTAATTCCATACAGTCCCTGTTGATGTGTTCCTATTTATCTTGTCTGATAGCTGTTTTATTTTCCTATTATGTTCTGCTATTCAGCTTGCATAGAAGACATCAAGATGCCTTCTCAATTTAAATACTTGCCTTTTCTTCATTAATAGCAATGCCTCGTCTGCCACCCAGACCTACTGTTCTCCTTTCACATTTTAGTTTTATAATTTGGTGGAGCCTGCAAAATCAGGGGATCTATTTACAGCCTACTTTGGATAATTTTCACTAGGATTGATTGCATATAGAGGAAAGAATGTGTGCAGGCTGTCTTCTGTAAAAATAATTGATTTAGAGAGTTCAGTGTGTTTGGTAATGAATCCACCAAAATAACCACGTTGGTCTGTGCTACAGGCTCTGACTGGTTTGAATCTGAGTTTACAGTCTGGCATATAAAGCTGAATTTAAGCTTCTAGTTTTATAGTTTGAGCAGTTCTGTGTCTTTTTACAGCACATCCTGACACTTAGAGAAAAGGCTTGGTAATTCTAGCAAACGGGATAAGGAGTATTCCTGTTACAAATGGATGCAATTCATGGCTGGCCCTTGTGCTGATTACTGTTTTGCATGAAAGATTTCACAATCTGTTAATTTTATAACTGGTCCTGGTATGTAAAAAAAAAAAAAAAAAAAAAAAAAAAC